>CAJNRD030001121.1:13317973-13339264 GCA_905319865.3 Cotesia congregata | reverse complement strand
ATCTATATATATATATATATATATATATATATATATATATATATATATATATATATATCTTTTTTTTTTTTTTTTTTTTTTTTTTTTTTTTTTTTTTAATTTTTTTATTACTAATTTATTTTTCACATAAAAATAATTATTGATTTCTCCCATTATTTTGATCAAAATAATTATTTAAAACTCGCTTAGTAAAATAGTATTGAGATCGGTCACCATAGAGGTAACGCGTTTGTAAATAGTGACTTTATTTACTTACAAACATTTTTTTTTACCCCTGATTAAGTTTGTACTAAAAATATTAGAGGAGGTTATGATTTCGGTTGTTACAATTTGGGGTCCTGTTATGTTATTCAGATGTTGCTAGTATTACGAATCCTGGGTGGAGTCTCGGCGAATCACATGAAGGTACAGGGCTGACATCCAAGTATCTACCTTTCGGTAGGCTTGAGTAGTGTTATGTCTCTTCGGCATCAATCTCCCTGGTCGCAGCCAAAACATCTCAGCAAGCAAATATCGAGCTACCATGCTCAAAACAAAATATATTATTGTCAACTCAGTTGTTGATGAAGCCTCGTAGCATCAAGCATCAGCATAAGACAGTAACCTGCCACGTAGCATTTATGTACCATTTATGTCGGAAAGGTAGGTGTATCTCTAAATCGTGGATCACTAATTCCGATTATTTGCGATTTTTATTTATATACATATATTAGTCGATAAATATTGAGGTTATATTTACTAGTTTGTAATTGGTTTGATGCTGTATTTTATTATAGTTTTAAAGACTGTTATTATTATTATTATTATTATTATTATTAAATCTTTTCGTTTTTTTTTTCTTCACATCTTAATCATAGACTTTTTTTGTTTCAGAAATCAAGTCAACATGCAGCAGGTGGATACTAACTCGCAAAACAACTCCGTAAGTATTTGTTATGATGTTTTTTTTTCTTGGTATAAAATTTACTCAAGATATAGTGTAAATAAACAGCACACTAAAATTTACCCTTTTGCGTAGAATCTATTTTAAATTTTAAAAAATTGGAGTGTACAAAAAAAATGTATGAATTATTTTTATTTTATAAATGGAGTATAGTTTTGATCTTAGTAAAGAGAAACTTTGTTTTACAACACGGTAGTTAAATTTGGCATTTGTATTATATAATTCAATTTTTTATTTTGTAGAAGTTTAAAAATTAAGATACTGTTTCTGTGAGTCATTTTTAATTTTTATAGAGAAAAAAAAAATATTATTGGAGTTTGAAAAATATTGTCTTAACGAAAGATTGTAAATTTAATACCAAAATGTTAACTCCATTTAACATTTTAGTTGTAAATGTATATAATTTTTCCATCATTCATCGGACCTTGTTCATCCAATATATTTTGGCTAATTTTTTATTTAATAGAAACTCCGTAGTTTACAGAAACATTTTAATTAACCTGAGTGATCATGCTACTCTGTACCTAGATTTAATATTTTGAACTTTAAATTAACTCTTGACGGTGTTTTATATAAATTTTTTCGTATATGAATAGTTGAATATCATTATCCTTCACCAACTCAACATTTTTGTAGCATAAAAATTGAATTAGTTATCCGTTATTTCTGCTAAAACTTTTTTTTTGTAACATATATTATTGGACACATTGCTCTAGTTTTTATAAAGCATAAAAAAACGTGATATGAAATAAATAAATGTACTATAAGCATTGTTAATATGTTAAAGTTTGACTTATAATCGATAAATCTGTAAATTACAGTTAGATGTGGAAGAGCGAGAAAGGCTGTGTAATATACCGAAGGTGAGAATCATTGTTGAACATAGAAATTCCAATGATTTATTAATTATCGGTGGTAGTTGTTTTTTTTACTGCCATTCACTCTTTTAAGTATGATTTGGTAAAAATTTATTTGCACAAGCACTCGTATTATTTTACTATTGTTTAGTAGTATTAAGAAGAACTGGTAATTTTTCATAGCAACGCACATCTAAATTTGAATAATCAGCATTAAAATTCTAAAAATTTACTCGCCTTTTTCATTAAATATGTTATTCATTAAATTTCATGCTTATTTTTACAAAAATTAGGTTTAATGGGCATTTCTCATTTCACTTTTATTTGATTTTGTAATAGAGCACGTGTTTAATTTAACCTTTTATTATTGATTGAAGCTTAAAGTAAAACTTTTTTTATGTACTTACAACTTACGTGATTACTTGAAAAAATACAGACAAGTGCACCTGGACGAACACCAGGATCACAACCGTTACCAGCAAGAACGCCACCACCACGTGAAGAGCCCGCAGTAGAGCCAGTAAATGGCGTAGTCCAACCACCAGTTGTACCTCCACCAACTCGTCCAGGACGAATCACTAATCAGCTTCAGTTCTTGTCAAAAGGAGTACTGAAGCCAGTATGGAAGCATACGTTCGCTTGGCCTTTTCAGCAACCTGTCGATGCGAAGAAACTCAACTTACCCGTAAGTTACTTTATACTAATTAATTATTTTTTTTACAAAAAAAAATTGATTTTTATTTATTTTTTTTCTGAAATTAATTTCCATCAGGATTACCACAAAATCATAAAAGAACCGATGGATTTGGGTACTATCAAGAAACGTTTAGAAAATACGTATTATTGGTCTGCACGAGAATGTATTCAGGACTTCAATACTATGTTTACCAATTGCTATGTCTACAACAAACCCGGAGAGGATGTTGTAGTAATGGCTCAAGCACTCGAGAAATTATTTCTCACAAAGGTATAGAATTTGTTGATATTCAATATTTTATTATTTAAAAGCAGTAAAGTATAAAGAGACATTAATTAATTATTTAATTAAAAAAAAATCTATAATTTTAGGTTGCACAAATGCCAAGAGAAGAAGTGGAACTCGAACCTCCTCTCCCGAAAGGACCAAAAGGAAAAAAGGCAAGAGTTGGTGCCCCTTTGATCGGTGGTACTCCAGGAGTGACACCGGGAGTTGGTCGAGGTCGACCTTCCTCTGGAGCGGCGACAGTCAGTTCTAGTGTACCAAACAATCTTCCACCTGCTGCTACAACAGCAGGAACCACTGGTGTCTTGCCAATACCACCTCTCGGTACTCAAGCACCAGTATCTGTACCTGGAAGTACCAATACAACTACAATCGCACCTCCAGCTAGTATAAGCGTCACCTCAATGGCTACTCATAACTCTTTACCGCAACAAGTAGTTCCTCCACCCAGTGGATATCACGCTCAACCAGCGTTAGATCCCCAAGCAGCTACTGCTGTACCTGCTCCTCCACAAGTTCCAACTGCACCTACAGTAATGCCCCCTTCGCAGCCTGCTAAAGTCAAAAAGGGGGTGAAGAGAAAGGCTGATACGACGACACCCACCGCTAATTCTTTTGAACCCATGTATCAACCCATGGAATCTAAAAATGCTAAACTTCCTACGAGAAGAGAATCAGGCAGACAGATCAAAAAGGTAGCTATTATTTTATTATATTTTTAAATCATTTTAATAATTAGTGTGCTTTGTATGTAAACCCCATGAAAATATTTTTCAAATTTAATTTTTTCTTTATTTTTCTGATCTTGATAAAGAAAAAAAAACTCGGTTTTTTAAATTATCATTAAAGATTTTTCAAGTTTTTTTAATCGTCAAATTCAACAACTTGATAATTTTATAAATTTAAACAACAAAATTTTATTGATATTTCTAAATAGCATGAAATTATTTCGAGTTAAAAATTTGTAATTGTTGTATTTTCGGTCAAAATTCAATCTTGGTAATTTCATTGAAAAAAAAAAAAAAAAAAAAAAAATCGGTTGCAAAAATTAAAAAGAAACTTTGTTCGTTGTGATAATGATTTAAAGATGTCCTTGACGCTTGCATGTATATCATTGCATTAACATACTAACAGAGGGTTGATGATGGGGCTGTTTCAGCCGTCGAGGCAAGCGGAAGACGGCCTTGTGCCATTCCATCAGGCCAACATGCCCCTTATCGGGGTGATGGCCCAACAGGTACTCATACAATTTATCATCAACAATAGCATCAAGAATGCATTATATTTCATTTGTGTTGTTTGTGGCTTAAAGTGATTTTTATTTTTTATTTATTGTTTTTCTTCATTTCAAATTTTATATATTTTGATTATTTATCATTAAAATTTTTTTTAATATTAATTAAAATCAATTTTTTTTTTTTTTTTTTACGATTTATTTTTAAAATCATTTGATGAATAATAATCATTCGCCTAAAAACAAAATTTAGAGAAGCTAAAACTAACTAAATCTAAGTTTTTGATAATGTATGTTAATTATAATATAAATATATTTTTTATCTTTTAGCCACAACATGTCGGCGGTAAATCAAAAGAAAAACTCTCGGATGCCCTAAAGTCTTGCAATGAAATTCTTAAAGAATTATTCTCTAAGAGACATTCGGTAATCTTTTTTTTTTTTTCATTTTTTTACTTTATTGAATTTTTTTTTTACATCTGTAAATAGAGTAAATTTGTTTTACTATCAGAATTTTTTCAATTTTTTTATTAGGGCTATGCCTGGCCATTTTACAAGCCCGTAGATGCCGAACTATTGGGCCTTCATGATTACCACGATATTATCAAAAAACCCATGGACTTGGGTACTGTAAAGGTAATTTCAGCATTCATTAACATTATTTGATGATGAAAAGAAAAGTATTTTTTTTTGTTTTAATTAAAAGCAAAATGAATTACTTAACTTTTTTTTAATTGAGTAAACAAAAAAATAAACAATAATTGGATATTCAGACGAAAATGGACAGCCGAGAGTACAAAACGGCTCAAGAATTTGCCTGTGATGTACGGCTTATCTTCACCAATTGTTACAAGTACAATCCTCCTGACCACGATGTTGTGGCAATGGCTAGAAAACTTCAGGATGTCTTCGAAATGAGGTTAATAAATTTAAACTTGATTTTTGTAACTATTACATTTAATATAATGAATTGATAAAAAAGACAGTGTTTTAACAAATAATAAAATGAATTTAGGTATGCTAAAATTCCTGATGAGCCTGTGGGAGGAATGGCAGCAGTAACTCATAGTAGCAGTAGCGGAAGTAGTTCAGGTTCTGAATCATCATCGGGTTCCGAGGATTCCGAGGAAGAGCGTACCCAAAAACTTCTTGCTCTTCAACAAGAATTAAAGGCAATGCAAGAAAAAATAAAAAAGGTGGTTGAAGAGTCCGGTAAAAAGAAAAGCAAAAAAAGTAAATTGGAGAAACCTAAGTCGAAGCCTATGAGTAATAAAACTCCAGGACTTGTTGGAAGTCACAGTGGTGCCATGAAGGAACTTATGAAACCTAGTGTTGGTATGCAAAATGTTTCGGATAGTGTTGGCGCAAGTATAGCTAGTGTTGCAATGGGAGCGGGTGATCTTAAAATGCCTAGTGGTTTGCCCGTAGGTGTTGGTATGGGTTTGCCTGGTGATCATCATCCGGCTTTAGCTGTTGGTCCTAATAAAGCTCATCCTGGTGCTGCCGCGGCAGCAACTGTTAAACCGAAAGGTAAAACTCGAGGTCCTGGGAAGTCCGCTGCCACTAATGCTGCTAGCAAACGACCGAAAACGAATAGTAGGTCCACTAGCAATAAGAAGAAGAATGCTGCTAATCAACCCCCTCCAATGCCGTTCGACTCTGAGGATGAGGATAATGCTAAACCTATGTCTTATGACGAAAAACGACAGCTCAGTTTGGATATTAATAAACTGCCTGGTATGTTCAAAAGTTAATACTTAAATATTGTGGATTATTATTATTATTATTATTATTATTATTATTTTAGAATTATTACTAAGATCGGTGATTTTACTTATTAAAGAGGATTTTATTATTATTATTTTTTAAGCCAACTTACCCGATCCACTTAGAGACTATTCAATTTTTATTTACTAATTATTTTCACCACAATATTATTGGTTTGAGCACTAATACCATCCTCGGGTGAATAAATAATACTTAAAAATTTTGAATTTGAAGACAATTTTAATTGGAATTATATAAAGATTAGAGTTTGCCAAAATGTAACTTTCGTGGAGAACCTTTTAAAATTGGAATTTTGAGTTAGACTTTTAACAGAGACTGTGTTTCGGCATTTCCTGAGATATTTTGGGGTGAGACGCTGAAAATTCAAAATTTGGCCGGAAATGCCCAATTAAATCTCCTGTTAAAAATTCTATGAACATCAAATAAATCCTCTCATCCCGAAATATCTCAGGAAATGCCCAAACACAGCTGCTGTTAAAAGCGGAACTCAAAATTTGAATTTTTAAAGATTTTCCACCGAAGTTACATTTTGGCACACCCTAATAAAGATGTTATTTTTTACTCAGTGAGCGTTCCGAATTATTTTTTCGGTTACTGAAAAAAGTTTCACTGGGTAAAAAATAACATCTTTATATAATCCCAATTGAAATTATCTTCAAAATCAAAATTTTTAAGTATTATATATTCACCCCAGGATAGTATGAGTGCTCATACCGACAATGTTGTGGTGAAAATAATTAATAAATAAAAATTGAATAGTCTCTAAGTGGATCGGGTTAGTTGGCTTAAAAAATAATAATAAAATACTCTTTTATTATTTTTATTATTATTATTTATTGTTATTATTGTCATTACTATTAATTTTCCCTAATACATATTTTTATGCACGTAAATTATTATTGTAGGTGATAAGTTAGGGCGTGTAGTACATATTATTCAATCTCGAGAGCCTTCGTTAAGAGATTCAAATCCCGATGAAATCGAAATTGATTTTGAAACTCTTAAACCCTCAACACTGAGAGAGTTGGAAAGCTACGTTGCTTCGTGCTTAAGAAAAAAAATTCGTAAGTTTACATTTTTGCTTCATCAATTTATTACTGTTGATTTATTGTTCTCTCAATATATGAAATATTAATTATTTATTCAGATAAAAAAGTTAGTGGAAAATCTAAAGACGAACAAATGGCTGAAAGAAAACAAGAGTTGGAAAAAAGATTACAAGATGTCACTGGGCAATTAGGCAATGTAAAGAAAGCTACTAAAAAAGGTTGGTTTGAATAAAAATGTTTGTTATATTTGTGTGGAAAAAAAAAGATATACTAAATAAATATGTATTAATTTTGTTCACAGAAGACAACAGTAAATCAGTAGATGTAGTTGGTTCAGCAGGAACGAGTGGACCATCAAGGCTGTCAGCGTCAAGCAGTAGTAGCAGTGACAGTGATTCCAGTAGTAGTTCGTTATCATCGAGTTCGAGTGATTCGAGCGACAGTGAAGCAGGTTAGATATAATACGTCTTGTAACTGTTGCAAATTATTTACGACCCTCATGTTGGGAACAAATTAATTAATTAACTAAGCTAACTAAAATTTTTATCATTGAATTGCTAACGTGCATATAAGAAAAATTGAACTGACAATTTATGACGCAATTTTTTCAATTTTGCGAGGCTATTTGCGATTATTGTCTTGTCAGTTATATCAAGTTTTCCAATATTAATAGTTGTTTTTAAAATATCAATATTAAATTGATCGTGTTTTTACAAGATTTATAAATAATTCAGTATATAATAAATATTTTTTTATGAAATATTTACTACAAAATTGACAAGCATTTTAAATTTTCTCTATAAGACTAGTTTTCAATTATTGAATTTCACTTATTTGTTTGATTGTCAATTTTTTATTCTAATTTTATAAGAAAATAAAGACAAAAATAATATACAAACTTCCAATATAAATAGCTTATAAATCTATAGTTTCAACAAACAAAAAAAAATTGTTTGTACTATGCTTGTCAATTATTTTTCTTGTTGAAGTGATATTTTTTTATATTTTGATAATAACTACGTCTTCATCACATAAATAAACAATTATCTCATTTTTTTTAATCATATAATATTATAATTACAGTTAATAATTGACAGTGTATATTTTTTTCTCGTGTGTTCATCAATGAAATCAATTTACTATGTTGATTTTTTAAGAACTTAGACTTATAAACATTATTTACTTTGACAGCAGAATAAACAAATAACTTTTGATTAATAATCAATGCACAAAAACTATCGCAAATAACTTCTCAAATTTAAAAAATATCAATAATTATATAATATTTATTGAAATTGTGTTGTTGGTTGTTGAAAGAAATAAATTTACCATGTCTACATGCAAGTATAAATCTAGTGTCAAATTTTTATATTTTACTAAATAATTTATTAATTTTTATTGTAAATACAAATCAATACGAAATACTATAGATTATATACATATAGTTAACTACTCTAATAATGAAGGAAGTAAATAAGTAATACTAGAGAAATCTGTTGTAGTAATAGTTAATAAACAGTCGAATTATAAACTTTTGACACAAGATTTGGAACTTGATATTTTTTACACAAACCTAGATTAAATACAATTTTTTTTCGTTTATTTTATGAGTAAAAAATATATATAAATATATAATCATATATATATATTTATTAAATATACATAGATCA
Organism: Cotesia congregata; assembly: GCA_905319865.3. Taxonomy (NCBI): domain Eukaryota; kingdom Metazoa; phylum Arthropoda; class Insecta; order Hymenoptera; family Braconidae; genus Cotesia; species Cotesia congregata. The sequence continues at coordinate 13,330,741 of CAJNRD030001121.1, read as the reverse complement.
CTAAATATATCTATGTAAAAAATATAACAAGAAAGCAATTATGCTGAGCAGGTGAGCTAGTGGAGTGCAGACTGTGTTTAGAGGATACCATATGTCATACCAGCTTCTTATATTTATGCGCGCAATCCGTTAATTTGGAAAAAAAAAAAAAAAAAAATTACTAAATGGTTAATTCTTTTGCCTTAATCTACAAAAAAAAAATTCATCGCATGAAATGCAAGTAAACAGAAATAAATTTTATTTATTTTTTATTATTTTTTTCTCAAAGTATTTAATTTTAATGCTGCATTATTTTTTCTTCGAAAAGCTAGTGTAGAAAAGTGAAATTATCATTATTGTTCCAATTTTAGCATAGCAATTAATTACAAGTTTAATTGTAGCAATAAAATTAAATAAATTGAATCATCTTTTGGTGTTGTATAGGTTTAAATAAATTTTAATAACTAGACTACGGTAAAAAGAATTTTAATTTAAAAATTATAAATATTTATTAATTTGTACGTAAATGTGTTTGTTTTAAATGTTCGAAAATGTGAATTTTTTTTACATCAGTTCGTTTATTTTGTATCATTTGGTTTTAAATGGTCGTTTTAATTAAAAAGTCACTTGGGTGATTGAAAAAAGCGCGGAAAGAAGAATGTAAGTCTCGATGCGGAAGACAGAATGAAAAAAGCGAAAAAATGAAAAACAGATATATCGAAAACCAAAAATAGTAGGAATTAAATTAAATTTTATTAATAAAAATAATAGAATGAGATATAAATAAAATAATATATTGAACAAATTAACTTTCAAAAAGTTGATAATGTCAACAGACAATCAGCACGGCAGTGTATGTGCATCTTGATTCGAGTACGATTATTATAGTTTATAAAATCAAAAAAATAAATAAATTCAAAACATTGACAATGCCATAATAAAAACAAGAAAAGAATAAAATGCAGACAATGTGTATTGGTGGCTGGATTTTTTTTTCTGATCGGCGCATTGTAGCATCGTTCTTCAATTTAAAAAAAAATTTTAAATCTTCGGATAACTACTCGATTTACTCACTTAAGCATCTTCGTTAATTTATCGCACAATAGCTATTCAGTAATCCCAGATGTATTAGAAGATGATTTGAAAAATCATTAATTTATAACGAACATTTTTTATCCAAATCAGACGAAAAACAAAATGTGATTTAAAACAATTGAAAATAAAATGTGAAAGGAAATTGAATTATGTTTATTATAAATGAAGTTACCGCATGGATCGAAGTCATGGATCATACAACGAGAAACAAAGTGATAATGAAGATGAGTAATGAAACTATGAGAGATCAAAAAAGTTAACTTGATAAGTAACAAAATAAAAAATATATAAACATCAATATATTATGTACATGAAAAAGGCGTACGGCCTCCAAACACATTGTTTGCACTCCGCTAAGCTTTTTTTTAATCGGTCTACTATTATTTCGTCATGCTATTTATTGATTTTTGTTCAATTTTCTAACTAAATAATCGTTTAATCACGTAATAATGTAAAAAAAAAAAAAAAACAAACGGAAAAAAATTGTTTAAATTTTGTTTATCATCGCAATTTTTTTGTCTGATGAAATTGTGAATATTGTTAAAATAACAATGATTAATTAGATTGGTATGGTTTTACATGCCTTCAATATATGAATACTAGTTTACAAATTAAATTTTTTAAAAATGGTCGCATTAATCAATATAAATAAATTAATTGATTAATTTTTATTATTTATCCAACAATACCACTCGAGGATATAAGTTCCACAGCTAATGTAAATATTTGCAATTTTTAATTAAAAATGTTTTTTTTTTTTTTAATTTCTTCTAATGTTAAATAACGAATTAATGTAACAGTTATAATATTTTATTTTTGCATAATGTGTCTAATTATTTATTAAAATAATATAAATGAAAATTAGTATGTTTTAAACAAATTTTACTCAGTACATGATAGTTAAATAATGAAATTAAATGTCTTTGATAATTTTTATTTTAAATGTTGGCTTAATTATTATACTTTTATTATCTTTAATTTGCAAATCATGTTAATTCTACTTGAAATACATTAAAAATATTAGATAGTTAAAGAACCGTAATGACAGACAATGACAAGAAAAATAATAGTTCATGTAAATTAATAGTTATTATTATTAAATTTAAAAAAAAATTACAAGACATGAGTGAATTAATTCTGCACTCTGAGTGAATATAATACTTTTATTATTATCACTTACCAATACTATTATTATTATTATTATTATTATTATTATAATTACTATTGTTATTATTACTAACGTTATTATTATCATTATTATCGTCGCTATTATTTGTATATTTATAACTATTTTAATGACTAGTTTCAAGTATTTTTTTTGGAAATTATTAGTTTAATTATTATAAATTTTTATTACTACATACGTACTTAAATAATTTCAAAATTGAACAAAAAAAATAATGCAATTTGAATTTTATAAAGTAATCTTAACGATATAGTGTTCTATAGTATCTAAAAAAATATTAATTTTTTGTGATCAATTATAACTTGTTTAATAATTATTATTTTTCTTTTTATAAAGAACAAATATAGGTAAAAAAAAATTAATAAATATTATTTATAAAGGTTTACGAGAATAATTAAAAATGAAAATAAATGAAGAAATTATTAGTATTTAGCTTAGATAGGGTTATTCATTAACGATTATCATAATTAGCCTAGGAACAAGTATAGGGCATTTAATTACTATTCACATTGCCTTCCAAATTGTTTGCTGGATAATTTTTCATGTGTACAGTAACATCTACGTTTATTATTTAAACAATTTCTTCTTAAAGTAACTATATTCTTCCTTTTTTTTAAATAAGTTTTACAAGTTATAAATTACTTAATTAAATTACCTATCTTTCTTTTACTGTTTTTTTTTATTGCTTTATCAGATCACTAATAAGAAAATTAAAGTTTTATTTATATTCATACGAATGCTAATTACTGAAAACAATACTGTTAGAACGTCTGTACAAAAATTCATTTTTGTACGTCCTATCACGAGTGGTATTGACCGGAATGGTTCATGAGTGTTTTGTACATAGTAAAGAAAAAGAAAGAAAAAATAAAAAAAAAAGCATAAATGATTAAATGAAATAATAAAATTGTATCATTAAGTATTAATAGTAAGAATATTAATAATTCACTAAAAACAAAATGAAACTAATGTAGCAATTATGATTTCTCATTGAAAAAAGAAATCTGAGCGACAAAGTCATTATGTGAAGAATACACAGAATAGAAAAACATTAAATTTTTTGATAATTTGTTATCTCTAAAAAATGTTTGAAGAATAATGTACTGTATAGATCTCGACGCGCAATCAGATCCTTATTTGATTATTGATTTGAACTCGTTATATGATTTATGTTTAAGAAACAACATATATATAATCTTGTTCGTTGTTTATTAAATAATAGGAGAATATAAATAATTATTAAAAAGAAAAAAAATGGAATTTATTGAAAATAACTACACGAATGAATGAAAAGCATCGAACAAGACATAATAATCGATCTCAGAGTTGTGCTAACTAATTGTCTGGATAAATATTTAATATTATACCATTATATTATATATTTTGCACTTTAAAAAAGAAAAACATTGTTCTTATAATTGTCAGTATATTAATTGAATCAAATTATTTTTTGCAATCATAGCACTTATTCGAATTTCGTTATGCTATTATTTTTATTTTAATAACAATTAGTTTAGTATGAAACAATAAAATGAACAAAACATCATACGCTGACCAATTAAAACAAAAAAACTCAAGTTAAATAATAAATAAAATGTCGAGGATTTGGAGTTGCTTTTTTTTCTAGCCGATCATTTGTAAGAATTACTGTACGATAACAAACACAAATAAAAGATGAAATTAAAAAGTAAATAGACGTACGCGTTATTATACTATTCATATTAAAGTTATTTAGAAAGCAAAAAAATTATAAAGCAACAAACAAATAAACCAAGACAAAGATTAAGTAAAAGGAATTATCATTTTAAAAAATATAAAAATACCTTTAAACTTTAACATGTCTAAAAAAAAAAATAAATAAAGTAATTATGTGTGGGTGTGAATTTTATGTGTGTAATTAATTAAAAAATGATTTTACGGATGAATGTAATATAATTGTGTACGCGTATACATATTTGTATGCACACGCAATTTTTTCGCTGAATTGTTTTAATTAAAATTTAATTGAAATAAAATGAATAAAGTTATAATAATAATAATAATAATAATAATATTGTAGAATGAACTAAAGATGAAAATGATTAAGTGAAGGCAAAATGTTTTTTGCGCATGAATTTTTTTTTTTTTTTAATATAAATATAAATATTAAAATTAATTAATTAATTGAAAAACAAAAAGATATGTTAAAATGAGTAAAAATTGAGATGAAAGTCCATAAAAAAGGAGCATACGATTGAGATATATAAATTAAAACAACGTTGTACACAGTGATACAATTATAATATAAGTATATGAATAATAAAAATCTATCAGTAAAAAAAATGTGCATCTAATATTGTTTAATTTTTACGTTTTTCAATAAATAACTTATTTATTAACCAAGTTTTGAGATAATTTACAATTTTCTTTGTTGGTATCCTCTAGAATAATCTGCACTTTATTAGCTCATTAGGTTACAAAAATATCATTAGAAATTTTTGTTTTAAGTTATTTTTAAATTGAGATATTTATCTACGACGAGTATCACGTTAATTTCCAGGAAATTCGTCTAATCGTCCACCGCGGAAGAAAACTAAAAAAACAGCTAATGCTGCTCCGTCTTCAAACCTCAACATTACCCAGGTAAAGTGAAAAAATTTTCTTTTTTATATTTTTGGTATCTGTTAACTGTTTTTTCTAACCAATTAAATAACAGAAAATTTTATCTGTTAATTTTATGTACATTTTTAAATATTACTAAGGTAAAAGACCCCATTAGTGGCACCTTTAACCCCCATTAGTGGCACTTTTTCTTTCAATGAAAAAATGTTCTACTTGGAATAAAAATTACAAATTTTTTTGATGAAAAGGTCTTATTAAGATTATAAATAATATATTTATTATTGAAATTAGTGATTTAATTAATTGAATAAGTACCAAAATCAAAGAAAGTGTCAGTAATGGAGTCCCCGCCACTAATGGGGTCTTTTACCCTCTTTTATTTTTTCAAAATTTAAGAACTTGAAACATTTTTTTCTGCGATAATCGAAATGTTCATAAAATCAAAATAATCAAGATTTAACATTGGAGTCATACATTTTTAACGACGTTTGGGATATTCAACTTAATTTTTTTAAAAGTAGAGCTGTTTCGGCTTAAGAATTAATGGATAAAGTAATATCAAAGTCAATCGAAAAAATAATGTTTTAGAAGTGTTGTTCTCCTAATTTTTCAAAAATACCTAATTGATACAGCCTTAGTTTTGAAAAAAATTTTAATTGAGTAAATATATACATGTTTTGTGTTATCGGAGTAGCTTTTTAGAGTCTGAACATGTTGACCTGATCAAAACTTAATTTTCAAAAATAAACTCTAAAACAGTGGCTTCTTAAATTTTTTAAAATTTACAACCTTAGCAAAACGTTGAAAATTTTATTAATTTTCTTATGAACATTAAAAAACATCAAAGTTTGGCATGAAAAATATCACGCTCAACGCTGAGTGAAACATCATGAATTCAAACTTAGAACGATGTCACATAGATTTTTTTTTTTTAATTGATTAATCTGCTTAATATCTAAATTGTTAATAACATTATGGATTTATTTAAACCTAATTATATTTTCTTTATTTTAGTAAGTAGCCAAAATTAAGACATCTATTTGTTTGTTATAATTACATATTGATAGGTTACTGTAAAAACCCTATTTGTATATTGTGTGTATCAATTATTTAGTATCCTCGTCAAACTTTTGATCCTAGTTTCATTAGAATCTATCTTCTTTTCTTTTCTTCTTTTTTCCCTTGGGGGACAATACAAAAAATAATATATTTTGTTGTGTACACAAAATCATTTGTTTGGTATATGAAGTGCCGACAGAAAGTTTCCGCACAAGATGAAAATTTATTAAAACAATTATTAAAAGTAAAATAAATCAAGAAGAAAATTAAAGACACGATCGTACACATTTGTAAACTAACATGGAATTTTCGTTATAGATCAAGTTAATGTATTTATGTGTCGTATCGACGTTCTAATTAGCAAATTGTCTAACTTCACTTTAGAGAATCTTCCATTTGTACGGAAAAACAATTAGCTCAAAATGTAATGTCACTTTAAAAAACAATTTAATATCTAATAGAGGTATAATATTTTGATTTAGATCATTTAACTAATTTATAATTAGATTATTGCTACATCAAAATGTTAAAAATTCACCCTCTAAAAAATAAGGAGTTAGACCAATTGTTAATTAGACCGTCGATATTTAGATTAAAAAGTAAACAAGAATCTGTCCGGAAATTTTTCGTCGGTAGTGTATATTGACTATTTCTACAGAAAAAAAAAATTCGTCTCAGGATAAAATTACTAGATAAAAAATGAAAAAGAAAAAAAAATCAGTAAACGATTATTTCTTCTCAAATTATCATAAAATTGTGTCAGAGAGCACCGAAATAGAGGCTCAACATCACACAAATTTTTGATACTATTTTTTATTAAAAATGTGGAGGTGAATTCCGGTACCAAGTTAGGGTCATCGCGCAAAGCCTCCCTGAAAAAAAAAAAAAAAGTTTAAATTATAAAGTAAAAATATTAAAAATGATAATAATAACTTCATCTACAAAAATAAGCATGGATTTTTTATGATTTTTCGATAAATTAACTCTCATCATTTATGGAGTACAGTATATATTCTAAATTTTCAAATTTTCAAATTTTCAATCATTTAAAGCAAAATTATTGGGAAGATAGTTTTGTAAATCTGCATGTTGCAGTAAAGTTGAAAAATAAGCCAAATTCGTCCATTAGTTAAAAAGTTGTGGGTGATTGAAAAATTTTTTGATTTTGATAAAATTAAAATATTTTCGAGTTTTTTCATAATAACTTTAAACCCATTAATAATAATAAGTTAGTTATGTTAATTTTATTGTGTAATTAAGAAAGTCCTTTCGCTCCAGTTGAGTCACAACAACTGTAGTAGTCAATATTCGATAAATTAAAATAAAAAAACCCATAAAAATTCCTAAAATTAAAAAATAAATAGTATATGAGGCATTAATCGTTGAAATTTTGAAAATTAAAAAAAAAAAATAGTTAAATACAAAAATTAATTTGACTCTTGTAAATCAGCTGTTAGTAACCAGTCCGTGATTTGGCAACGCTTTATTTCGGTTGTTTACATTTTTATTTGCACAATATAACTTTAACCATGCTTAACTTTTGCAGTCAATGTAAATAAATAAATTAATTAAAAATGATAAGTCACAAAACCGTAACATTCTAATGTCTCACGGCAGGAATGCTAGAATTTTTTAATTATTATTTTATTTTTCAATTATAAAATATGAAAATTTGTTAACAATAAATTAACTAATAGTATGTATGAAAAACATAAGCGCGTTAAAGTTTAGTTTGAATTTATTGAATGGTCTGAAGCTCGCGCGCTACACAACGTTGCCAAATGTTCTGACGCCATTTAAATGTAGGTTACTCCAAAATTTTCTGTGATTTTATAATTATAATTTCTCTATAAATTCCACGGCAACCTATATATTTTATTGCAAAAAATGAAACCTGAATATTTCGGAAACCTTATTTTGAGTTTTTTTTACCCCATCTAATCGGTGGTTAATGCCATAATTCGAGAAAGTTGTTAAGGTCTGACTTTCTCGTAAGACTCGGAAAAAATACTAACATTTTTAGAAATTTTTTTTTCAAAAATATGCACGGTGAAGAATAAATTAAACTTCACTAGAATTTTATGCATGATCTAATATTTTTTATTTAACATTGATGGCGAAAGGACCTCCTTAATGTAATTAGCTTCAGTTTTCGCTATCTTATTTTTCTTTCTATTCATTTTAAAATTTTTTTTACAGCGTTTAAAATTAGCAAAAATTTATAAAATTTTTGCATAACACATCATATCTAAATTTTATAAAATGCATGTTATAGTTTATGAAATAAGCTTCAGTTTAAACTATTGAATATGTAATTGTCCTCGAGTCTGTTAATTCTTAGCTCTAAAAGTAACATAAAAAATTTGATGCAGTCTAATTTCTGATTGTATCGTGATTTCTTAACACTTATAATCATTTTTAAATTCAAAGATTGATACTTTTTGTAGTATTTTTAAAATTTCTAACATTCACCATTTTTAAACTAATCGAAAGATTTTGCTTATTTTCAAACTTATTCAAGACTAGCAGTCCGCCCCGGCTTTGCACGGGTATTTAAAATAAATTTCAAAATTAATTATTATATAATATAGCCTACGTCACCCGGGTATAGTGTAGCTTCCCAACAGTGAAAGAATTTTTCAAATCGGTTCAGTAATTTCGGAGCCTATTCAATGCAAGCAAACAAACAATCAAATATTTCATCTTTATAATATTAGTGTAGATAATAGCCTGAAGAAAAAGTGTGCCTCATTATAATCTGTTTAGAATCTAATTCAAAAACTATTTTTTAACTTAATCTACTAATTATAATACCTTTATTAAAAGTATTCAAATCAAGTAACTATAACGTTAATCATATTAAGTAAAAAAGGAAATATACATTTTTTTACGAATAAATATTTACATTTTCACATTATGAATAATCATATAAATCTCAACTTCAGCTTTTGAAAGTTATTTCTGTCAATAATTATTGAATTGTTTTTTGGACTAGCTATTATTTGTTTTGCGTAAAAAGTAGTATGATATTTTTGATAGAGATATTATAGGTTGAAATTTTCAATATTGAAAAATTTTGCGAAATGTAAAATGTGCAAACATGTGAATAGAATTTATCTGAATTATTAAAGAACTATTGTTGGATTTTAGAACCTAGATTTTTATGTTGAGTATTTTTTTAACTTCCTATTAAAAAATTGAAAATAAAAAAAAAAAACGAATAAGTTTTTGAAATAATCTATATTTTTTATTATTCAATAATTTTATCTTTAAAAAGTGTGTTTTTTATTACTGACAAATAATACCATTAATATAAATTTTTTTCTCTATTATCACAGTAGTTATAAATAAGAAAGAAAACTTCTTCAATAATAATTTTTGGTTTATATCTATTATAGTTGTTTATTTTAATATATAAAACAAATTTTGTTCTTTTAACCTGCTTGTGCTTTAATAACAAGATATTGCTTCAGTAAAGTTTCAGTAAAATTATTATTTCAATGCTAACTAATTGTTTAGTTAAGACTGGATTGTCTGACAGTAAATAGTTTTTAGAGAAAATATTTCTGTGTTGTTAAGAAGCAAATTAACTAACTTCGTTAGTTCACTAATAATATAGGGTAAAAGACCCCATTAGTGGCGGGGACCCCATTACTGACACATTCTTTGATTTTGGTACTTATTCAATTAATGAAATCATTAATTTCAATAATGAATATATTATTTATAATCTATAAGACCTTTAGATCTTAAAAAATTTTTAATTTTTATTCCAAGTAGAATATTTTTTCATTGAAAGAAAAAGTGCCACTAATAGGGGTTAAAGGTGCCACTAATAAGGTCTTTTACCTTATTACTTACGCAACTATATTGACTTTAATAAACTATTATACCATAAACAAGATCGCAACAAGAAATCAAAACATTTTTAGACTTTAATCTAATCCACTAAACTGTGATGGACAATAATGCGGAAATTAACAGACATCTGATAATATTTAGAATGTTTTTAACATACAAATCAAAATTGAAAAAAAATTCTATGTGAAAATTTAAAAAAGCTAGCAACCTTGCCGTCACTATATGACTGCCGTGACTTGTAAACTATAAAAAATTAAAATTTTGCTTTTTTAAATAATAACTTTTGTTAAATTGCACTGTACTTTCTTAAATATTGACGTTTCTAAAGATAAAATAAGCTCATCCAGATGTTACACACATCAAGATCTTTCATTTGAGTACCCACATGCATTTTGATATATTTTTCATATATAAATATATAAAATATATGAAAAATTGATGTGGGTACTCAAATCAAAGGTCTCGATGAGTGTGACATCATGATGAGCTTATATCTTTAAAAATGTCAATATTTCGCAAGATAAAAGGTCATTTCTTAATTATGTATCTAGAGATAGAGCGTTTTCGAATGCAGCCTAAATACTTATCATAATAAATTCACTATCGGTGAGAATGAAATGAAACCTTGAAAAGGCTCAAATTCAAATCAAGACCTTTGCAATGACACTAAATTTCATTTAAAAAAACCTATTTTATTATATGACTATCCTGGAAACAAAATTTTTCTAATTCTCTTAATAATATTGACTACTGATCTTAGTATCATTATGAAAATAGAGATACATTTTTTGATGTTATTTTTCCTACAATTTTTTAGTGTCACTGGATATTTTTTTATTACTTTTTAGATGACGTTTTAATGTATTTAAACATCTTAATTTCATTAAAAAATTAAATTTAGACTCTAAGGAATATAATTTTTTTTTTTTAGCAATTGTCATCTGTAAATCATACGGGAAATCTCCTTATGAATAATCAACCACCAAACTCCACGGGACCAGTTACAAAACCTATAGTAACACAACCTAATGCAATGCCCATCGATCATGGTACGCGTTATATGTAGTTGATATATTATTTATTGTCTAAAATTAAAATTTTTATCTATATCAATTTTTATTCAACGAAAAAAAAAAAAAAAAAAAAAAAAAAAAAAATGGAATTTTACCATGATTTATGAATTAATTGCTAGGTGGTAATCAACCAGCAGTCGGAGGAGTTACTACAGTAACTGGGAGTCAAGGAATGGCAATATCAAGTCATACATCAATGCCAGCTCAACCGTCGAGACCAACTGCTTTAGCAACAGCAGCACCAATGAAGAAAAAGACAACACCACCACCATCAACTCCATCAAATCCACCCACTCCCTCAGTGTCAGTACCAACCCCACCGCCCAGTGTCACTCCGACCAATGCAAATGCATCTATAACATCACCAATGATTTCTCAAGCAACGACTATTCCAAGTTATCCAATAATGAGCACGATATCTGCCATTAATGATACTACTATCAATCAGCCAGACCTTATGCAGCCTTTTAATCCTCTAGGTATTTTTTAACAAGTTACCTTGATATTTTTAATAAATTTAAAGAAATTTTCGGTTATTATCTGGAAGTAGGGTTCACAATATCTTTTTTAACCCACAAAAATGATATTAACAAATTTTTTTTTTAACAGTCACATTTTTTAGGTAGATTTATTTAGAAATCTAACTATTGCATTAGTCCTCATGGTGGAATTTTCACCTGGTTTTGCTATCATATGTTATAATTAGTCGAGTAGGTTTCAAAAATACCATTGGTTAAAAAATTTATATATCGACGGTCTAATTAGCAATTTGTCTAACTCCTTATTTTTTAGAGGGTGATTTTTTAACATTTTGATGTAGCAATAATCCAATTATAAATTATTTGAATGATTCAAACCTAAATATTATATCTCTTTTAGACATTAATGAAATTAAATGGTTTTTTAAAGTGATAATAAATTTTGGACTAATTGTTTTTTTCGTACAAATAGAAGATTCTCTAAAATGGAGTTAGACAATTTGCTAATTAGAACGTCGATATGTATGTAATATAACCAGCCTCGTTATCAGGATATCTCGAAAAGTTTTCAACCGATCTTGATCAAACTTGATACATATATTCTTTGGGTAATTACTTAGGTCGAGTTCGAAGATGAACAAAATCGATCAATTAGTTTAGAAATGGGGGCCATTTAAAATTTTCAAAATTTTTTAAATTGCAAGTTTTGTAACTTTAACCGTAAATAACTTTTGACTGACAAAAAAAAGCTCATTTCTGAAAACTTTATGTTGAAGCTGATCCACAGATTCGGTAGAATCTGGCGCCAAGTTCCGTTCAAATCCGTTGTCAACGGAGCGCCAGACTACCGACTGTGTTTACTGTAAGCAGAACGGTATTTTGAGGTTGCAAAATTTTATTTAATTCTACGGTACTTTTTTTTTCCTAAATTGTATATTATAACAGTAATTCTTACATACTTTATTTTACTGTTATTAATTAATTATATTCACATATAACAATTAATCTACTTGAAATTAATAAATTTAATCAGCACAAACTATAGCAACGCAAAAATTTCGATCCTGACTTTTTTTCGATGGGCAAAGTGATCTGCCACAGACTAAATAATTCGAGAATGCATAGTAATCATTCATTAGATGGGAAACTACAGTTAAAAAAAGATATTTCACAGCTTGCATCTACACCCACCAGGGTGTACTGGAATTATTTTTACATAAACTGTAGCTTCAAGGGAATAGTTTGCTATAAAAAAATGCAGCCAACGCGAGATTTAAGTTGGTACCAATTGTAAATTTTTATTATAATTACAAAAAATACTAAAATCCGAACAAAAACAGTTTCACTGTAAAAAAATCGCGCCAAGTCCACGTTCATAAGACTATTAAGAAAAAAAAATTAGTTTTTTCTTTACAAAAAGATATAAAATAAAAAA
>CAJNRD030001121.1:13270647-13311386 GCA_905319865.3 Cotesia congregata | reverse complement strand
ATAATAATAAAAAAAATATATATAAATATATCATATATTTCAGTCACGTCCAATAATTCTAACTTTTATTTTATATTAGTCATGGACGTGATGATTGTATAAAAATTAATAATTGTTATTTATATTTTTGTGTTCTTATTAATTATTTAAATATTTTTTTGCATATAAAGGAGAAGAAAAAAAACTTAAGTAATCATAAAATAAAATGAATTATTTAAATTTATAGATTAAAAATAGGTAAAAATGATGAGCGCGAATGCAATATTGTTAGATAAAAAAATTATAATATCTATCAAATTAATCAAATTTTACAATTTAAATTATTCTAAAATTTTCTATATCCTGACCACCTTTTTTTCACCAAAAATCAAAAAATAGAAGCTTTTAATTTTCAGAATCAGAAATAGTAAAAAAAAAAAAAAAAAATGAAATTCTGAAAGTAAAATTAACTTGTCATCAAAAATAAATTTATAAAATTATTAGATTTTTGAGATTCAGTCATGAAGTTGACTAACCATTGATATAATAATGAAATATCTTTATTAAATTATTAAAGCTATGCGTATAGTCATTCCGTACAAGCACTCATCACATAAAAGAAATAAGAAAAAAAAAATCTATCAACTATGCAATGAAAAAAAAGTTTATTATATTTTCCATTATTAAAAAAATTACTATCTTCATTACTATGCATAATCTATAGTATCACTACAATGCTTTAAATCTGTGTACACTGATCAATTTTAGATTTTTATTGTTCGCTAATTAAAAATATAAATATTACAATATATATATCCGTTGAATAGCAACAGTTAAAGATCTATTGAAATAATTATAAAAATGCAACTTAGAATATTTATATAATTAGTTATTATAAATGTGTATTTATATTGTGTTAATCCAAAGAAAGTGTTCTGCTTAAAATGGCCTATACATTCTAGGGTTTAAAGAAATCAGTTAATTAAATTATATGTGTTGTTAAAGAAATTAATAATTGTTTCAATATAGATCAAATTACGCGATCACTCTATATAATAAACTTATCACAATAATATAATGATAATAATATTAAAATACAAATAATTACAATGATAATAAAATGAATAATACACTATAACAACTATAATTCAATTTACCTCCTGTCTAATTTTATTTTGCTTTTTGTGGGATTCGGGATTTATATTAGGATATATGTAGTTCTTAAACATGTAGAAAAATATTAATTAATGCTACAAATATTGATGTTTAATTGATTATTATTTTATATAAAACTTGGAATAACTATGTAAATATAATCATAATCTTTAGTGCATTTTTTATTAACTTATTCTACATACACACACACACAAACATGTTATCCATGTACATGTATTATATATATATATATTTATGTATGTGTGTATACATATATATGTATGTATAACATTGTATGATGATAAAGTTTACACATGAATCGGAAAAATTGCTAATTAGGAAACGAAAACGTCGTGAAATATTTATTAATTTTATTTTTTTTAGGTATTTTCATTAAACTAAATACTGTTTTTTCTTCAATTCATAATAATAATAATAATAATAATTATTATTATTATTATTATTATGAATTGAAGAAAAAACAGTATTTAGTTTAATGAAAATACCTAAAAAAAATAAAATTAATAAATATTTCACGACGTTTTCGTTTCCTAATTAGCAATTTTTCCGATTCATGTGTAAACTTTATCATCATACAATGTTATACATACATATATATGTATACACACATACATAAATATATATATATATAATACATGTACATGGATAACATGTTTGTGTGTGTGTGTATGTAGAATAAGTTAATAAAAAATGCACTAAAGATTATGATTATATTTACATAGTTATTCCAAGTTTTATATAAAATAATAATCAATTAAACATCAATATTTGTAGCATTAATTAATATTTTTCTACATGTTTAAGAACTACATATATCCTAATATAAATCCCGAATCCCACAAAAAGCAAAATAAAATTAGACAGGAGGTAAATTGAATTATAGTTGTTATAGTGTATTATTCATTTTATTATCATTGTAATTATTTGTATTTTAATATTATTATCATTATATTATTGTGATAAGTTTATTATATAGAGTGATCGCGTAATTTGATCTATATTGAAACAATTATTAATTTCTTTAACAACACATATAATTTAATTAACTGATTTCTTTAAACCCTAGAATGTATAGGCCATTTTAAGCAGAACACTTTCTTTGGATTAACACAATATAAATACACATTTATAATAACTAATTATATAAATATTCTAAGTTGCATTTTTATAATTATTTCAATAGATCTTTAACTGTTGCTATTCAACGGATATATATATTGTAATATTTATATTTTTAATTAGCGAACAATAAAAATCTAAAATTGATCAGTGTACACAGATTTAAAGCATTGTAGTGATACTATAGATTATGCATAGTAATGAAGATAGTAATTTTTTTAATAATGGAAAATATAATAAACTTTTTTTTCATTGCATAGTTGATAGATTTTTTTTTTCTTATTTCTTTTATGTGATGAGTGCTTGTACGGAATGACTATACGCATAGCTTTAATAATTTAATAAAGATATTTCATTATTATATCAATGGTTAGTCAACTTCATGACTGAATCTCAAAAATCTAATAATTTTATAAATTTATTTTTGATGACAAGTTAATTTTACTTTCAGAATTTCATTTTTTTTTTTTTACTATTTCTGATTCTGAAAATTAAAAGCTTCTATTTTTTGATTTTTGGTGAAAAAAAGGTGGTCAGGATATAGAAAATTTTAGAATAATTTAAATTGTAAAATTTGATTAATTTGATAGATATTATAATTTTTTTATCTAACAATATTGCATTCGCGCTCATCATTTTTACCTATTTTTAATCTATAAATTTAAATAATTCATTTTATTTTATGATTACTTAAGTTTTTTTTCTTCTCCTTTATATGCAAAAAAATATTTAAATAATTAATAAGAACACAAAAATATAAATAACAATTATTAATTTTTATACAATCATCACGTCCATGACTAATATAAAATAAAAGTTAGAATTATTGGACGTGACTGAAATATATGATATATTTATATATATTTTTTTTATTATTATTATTTAACTTTTGTCTATTGCTTATGATAAGAATTACTATTTATTGTTGAACATATACTATTACTATTAATCTCAAGTGGTATTAGTAATATTAATAAATAAATATTTAAAGTATCTCATGCAGGCACTTGACACATTTGTTGAAAATCCAATCAATTTTTTCATTTCCAATTTTTTACGTCCTCCAGAATACATTAAAAATAAATAAAAAATTGTATTAATATTACTGATTCCACTAAAATTATTAGTACACAATATGTAATCCATGTCATCATGAAGTTGTAGATGAAATCAGTCAATTAGATTTAGATGTGGACTTTACTTAAATCCGATAGAAAAGATTTTGGTGTGATAACATGAGATGATCCTGAAAAAAGTCGATAAATAATTAAAATTTACTAATAATATAAGATAAAAAAATACACAATTTGACTAATCTTACCAATTATGACTTCCCAATTTTTCATAGCATTCGTTACTTCGTATGCACATCGAATTTCTGAAAAACATACTCCACCAACGATAAAGACTATTAAACGTGGTACATTTTTAATAGTCTGCTGTCCTTTATCTTTATGCCAGTGCCCATAACGTGCGCTAGAATATTATAATTAATATTTTTACATATCGCGTTACAAATGCCATAAGGGCGTATACAAATTATACGCCCTCATGGCACCCGAGAACCACAAGGGCGTATAATAGAAATTCTATTTTTTTTTAAGTCCAAAAAAAATTTTTTTATTCGTCCTTATGGCTCCCGGGACCCACGTCAGATGTCATGAGGGCGTATAAAAAATTTTTTAATGAAATGTGCAGAAATGCAAAAAAAATTTTTTCGAAACTAAAAATTTTTTTGGTCTTAAAAAAAAAAATAGAATTTTTATTATACGCCCTTATGGCATCTGAGGTAGTTCCCGGAAGCCATAAGGGTGTATAAAATTTTTAATTTCTCGCTAAGAAAATTGAAAATTTTCAAAAATCGGGAAGTTATTGGTTTTCCTCGTTTTAAAAAAATCGAGTTTTCATCAGATCTCGACGTTTTAAGGTCATAGGAAGCTTCCCTGACTCTTCCCGTGATGGTGTCTGTGCAGCTGTGTGTGTGTGTGTGTGTGTAAACTTCTCATAACTTTTGAACGGCTCGGCCGATCGGATCGAAATAGGTAGCGATCCAAAAAGTATCATTACCATTAAATTTCGTAAAAATTTGAATTGATTCGGTTTTCCATTTCCATTTTTGCACATTTCGGTCGAAACTACATCGATTCCCGAAAAAAAATTTTTTATACGCCCTTATGACTTTTTACCGGGACCTTTTGCCAATTGATGCCCTTATGGCATCTGGAACGCGATATTATATAAACATAATCAATAATAATAATCATTATAAAAACCAACTCTACCTCGTCGGAGCATGATATCCAGAACTAACAGCACGCCCGGCTAAAAATGGAAAATGTTTAGTATCTAATCTATCTTCAATAGAATCCTCCATAATATCTTTAACAATTGGTGTCCAACGACTCATTTGGTAGGTTTGTTCAGTAATCCTTTCTTTTCGCGGAACTGTGTATGGTTTACGTCCTTTACCCTATGGGATAAAATGTAAATATAAATTTTAATGAATGTAGTAATTATTAATAAATATTTTTTACAACTGTTTTGCACATACGTCAACATTGATGCCTAAGCTTGCCATATTCATAATGGTTTGTTTATCGTCTGTCGATACTTGAGCATGATGAACTAAACGATTGAGATTTTCTTCATTAATTCCATTTTTACTTAATACATATAGGGCAATAATACGCAATTTATCGAGATTGTTAACTGTTTGATCTAATAAAACTGGAGTAATGTTGCGCATTTGATCTTTGATACGCTCGCCTTCAGCATCAGTACCCATAGCCAAATCCTTTTAGTAATATATTTATTAAATTAACACTTTTTTTTTTTTTTTTACAAAAAATGAAAAACAGTTTTTTCTTACCTGTTCAACCTTACAAAGTTTGTCTACATTTCCCTGATAACGTTTCATGCAATCTTCAGCCAAATGTAAATGAGTAGCATATTTACTCAATTCTTTCTGATATTGAGGCATTTTTTTAATCATTTGCGAAAGATCTCTCATACTTTGTTTATCTCCTTGCGGCATTCTTTTTGATTCTGTAAATTTCTTAAGATTCTTTGTGACATTTCTAAAAAAAAAATATTCATAAAATATTAATTAATAAAAATAATTATAATACAAATTGTTCATATATAAACTGTATACTATGTAAACAAAAAATGTTTAATAATTTTCACACTTACTGAGATACAACAGCAATATGTTGATGCCTCAATTCTACCCACAATTCATCATTTTCGTCAAGCAAAACTTCTTTTTCACCCTGACCTGCCGACGCCTCATAGCTGTAAAAAAATAATTAAAAAATAGTAAATGAATTTTATATATGGGGCATTTCATGCCAAATCACCGAGGTTTTGACCCGACCCCCTTCGATTTCGCTGAAACTTTTTTATCATTTTCTATCCTACCAAAGACATTTTTCTGAATTTTTTCAGATTTTTTTACCCAACCCAAAAAAAGTTACGAATTTTTGATAAAAACTGCTCTTGTTTTTTCAAATTGCTATAACTTTTTCACAAATTGACCTTTCGGCACTTTTTTTTTTTTTTTAATTTTTGTTTTTAAATGTAATTTTCAGAAAAAAATACAAAAAATTTTTCGAAAAAAATTGAGAATCGAAGTTCTCAGACTTCGAAAAAATGACAGTTTTGTTGAAAAAACTGAAATATTTGATATATCGTGACTTTCGAAAAATTTTTTTGTATTTTTTTCTAAATTGAAAAAAAAAAAAAAAGTGCCGAAAGGTCAATTTGTGAAAAAGTTATAGCAATTTAAAAAAAAAAAAGAGCGGTTTTTTTTTTAAATTCGTAACTTTTTTTGGGTTGGTTAAAAAAATCTGAAAAAATTCAGAAAAATGTCTTTGGTAGGATAGAAAATGATAAAAAAGTTTCAGCAAAATCGAAGGGGATCGGGTAGGGTCAAAACCTCGGTGATTTGGCATGAAATGCCCCATATAAATCATAATTTCATAATAAAGGAGAATAGTTACCTGTAAACATCATTTTCAATGTCAAGTAAATCATACGCCATAGCTTGGAGTGTAAGTTCATGCAATAGAGGCGAAACGCAGTCGAATCCACGATCAAGAATTAATAATTGCGAGCGTGATTTTTCCGGACCTTCACCCATTGTTGGTTCATCGGCTTTATAAGCATCTAATTTTTGCTGTACCATTTGTGCGAGTTCCACATTACGATCAAAATCGCTATTACAATTATTAAAAATTTAATATTTAGTTGCTTAGTTTTTTTTATAAATATATGGAAGTAAAATTTTTAATGAACAATTAATTACCTTCGATATCTTACTGATGGATATTCACCAAGAGTAGCACAAAGTGTTGCTATTTGTTCAGCACTGCGTTCCATATTTGCATTTCGAGCATTTATAAATGATGGATTGTAAAAGCATTGAAACGTTTCACGTGAATCCAGAGAAAAAACCTGAGTGTATATTAATGTTAAAATTAATTTGTTTATTTAGTCGCTTGGTTCTACTATAAATGCCAAGCTAATGTATTATTATATTGATATTTTGAGCAATAAGCAATAATTTGTCACATAAATTTTATGCAAAGCTAATTAATATGCATAGAGAAGCCACAAGTTAATATTTTTTTTTGCGATTTTAGCCAATAAGAAAAAACAATGATAAAGAAAGTGAAAAGTTATTTTGAGTGAATAAAATACGGTATATTTAATATAATTTGGATGGATTTATTTGTTTGAACAGTTTTATTTCACCTGAGACTCATACGGAAGAAATGCAATGTTGATCTCTTTGAGAGTTTTTATCTTTCTAGCGGCGAGAGACTTGCAGAGTTCATTGAAGAGCTCCTCTGGACACACTGGATGAGTGCAAGCATTAATGCATTTTGAAAAATTGTTAGTTCGTGCGATGGGTAAAATCAATACACGTGTAATACATTTAATTGCAGAATAATGTCGTTTTGAGAAGAAAAAAAAAAACATTTATTTTCGTCATTTCGAATCGTAAAGTTGTAGGGATGAAGATAAAGAGAGTGTAAGAACAAAAAGAAAGAAGGAAATTAAAAAAAAAACAATTTATCAGCTTGATAAAAGACAAAAATTTCACCCGCAAATCAAATTTAAAAAAAAAATAAAAAAAAAATATTTTTACCTGCTCTTCATACGGTATAAATGCTATGTTGATTTCCTTTAAAGTTCTAATGTATTTTTTTACCATCGTTTGGCGTAAATTGTTAAATAAATCATCAGGACATGCTGTGAAAAAATATTAACTAAAAATTGATGTAAAAAATAAAAACATAATAAAACTCAAAACACTCTTTAAAAAAATAAAAAAAAAAAAATGTATAAATTAAACGCTATTATTGTGCCGTTGTAAATTTATTGATATTAATATTTATATTAGATTTAGTTAAAAGATTTGGTTATAATTAATTGATAGGAGAAACGATAATTAGACTTTACCTTCAGTGAAATATACATGGGCAGCTTTATAAATAGTTCTAGATGGATTACTGAAGTCATCAATAAGTTTTTGCACCGAGCCGTTGCAAGGAGTAATAAGATAAATAGCTTCCATTGATGGTAAAGGCTCTCGTTTCTTATTGATATCTTCTACTAATGTAATTCCTTGAGCACTTATATCATGCATTTTGCAGCATGCTGATACCATTCTCATGGCTAATTGATCTACGACGAGGATTCTCCATTCAACATTAGCACCAGCACCAGCAGCAGCACCACCACCGCCACCAGCAGAAGCTTTTTTGTTCATCTTCTGCTTGATAACTTCATTCATAATTTCTATAAATAAAAATTACAAATTAGTAATTATTCATGAAAAAAAAAAAAAAATAAATATATTTATAATTTACAACAATTATGTAGTACTCATGTAATAAAAAAATATAAAAATAATTGTTTGATTAAATCATTTTGTATTATTTTTTTATTAGATAATAAAAGTAAAAAAAAAAGTATGTTTAAAATAATCTATCGTAACAGCGTCAAAAGAAAAAAAATTAAATCTCTGTTTACTGAAGTCGCCAACAGTTATGATGATTACTTCCAGTAACTGTAAATATTTTGTTTAATGATGTTCAGTTTTTCACAGTTCTGTAAATAAACTTTAATAGCTCTAACTATTTTGAGTGATAATTTCCTTTTGTTAGAAAGAATCTATATTTAAAAAAATATAAAACTACATAACTTGTTTGTTATTGAAACATATTTCAAAATTTTTATAGCTCTTTAATTTATTCATTGAGGTATTAATGTTTAATCTCAGTTAAAAAAATTGTTTTCATATTCACTGGCTTATTGTAGATGTTTAAATTAATACGAGATTTAAATAATCCCTGCATTGTGTTCAACTGCGAGGTATTATTGAACAATTTATTCTTAATACCGCATAGTACAAATTTAACGATAACTGTCTCCTGTTATGTTGTTATGTGCAATAAAACAATGCAGCTTTGAAAGTAATAATACATAACCAGTGATATGTAATTTCTATGAGAATATAAAATCTAACCATGAACTGAATTACGAAGATATAATTATTAATTACATAAATATAATTATTCAATTATAGTAATCGAATTTTATCACTATGGAAATACTACACCCAATTAAAGGTATCTACAATTTTCTACTTTCAATATATTGAGATAACAATTTCGATGTTTCAATGAAGGATGACCTATTTTAACAATCTGCCTGATGTCATTTTATCTATTATAATTTTTTTTTTTACATATCAT
The DNA here is from genome assembly GCA_905319865.3 of Cotesia congregata. Classification (NCBI taxonomy): domain Eukaryota; kingdom Metazoa; phylum Arthropoda; class Insecta; order Hymenoptera; family Braconidae; genus Cotesia; species Cotesia congregata. The sequence goes on along the minus strand of CAJNRD030001121.1, from coordinate 13,302,348 downwards.
ATGAATCTATTCTCAATTATAGCATCGGTTCAGATTTCTACCGTTACGTGATACGATATTGTAATTAAATATATATATCGGTATTGATTTAATTAAAAAAAGAAAGTTTTAATAAAATTTAAAAAAGTAGAAAAATCATTTCATATCAAATCACCTAGTTTTAAAAATTTTTTTATACAGCTAATTTTTTATACGTTTTTTTATGTATCAAAAGAAACTTGCCTGAAAATTTTTAGTTCTTGATCTTTTAAAATTTGTACATTTAGAATTTTTTTTTATTTTCAAAAAAGCAGCGGTATGATGGATTTAAAAAATTCTAAACTTTTGATTGAGTTTCAATGTTTTTTTTTTCTTTTTTTTTAACTTAAGTTCTTTCGAAATCGAAAAAAAGTTAAGAAAAGTTTTATTTTTACAAAAAATCGAGGAAGTTGAGTACTTGTTATGTTTCATACTATAAAATGTTTTGTTTTTTCTTCCTTTTTCTTTACTCAACTGAATTTCAGGATTATAAAAATAACCCTTATTACTTTTAAATTAGATTAAAACAATCAAAAGTTATGAACGTTCAAAACTTATATAATATCACTCTTCTTAAGAAATTCTAAAAATTGAACGTGTACAAACTTCTTAAATTTAAGAAAAGTTGCCGAAAAAAAAATATATTTGTTTAGAACAGGTATGTAGTACCCAGTCGACTCTTTATTAAGTAATAAATAATAAAAGACATACTACGTTTTTAGTAAAAAATTCATCAATAAAAATTATATTTTTCTATCTTAAAATCTTTCATTACAAATTAAAATTTAAATATTATTTAACTCTTTAAATTACTTCAAATATTACTCAAAGCTACTTTCTACGATGGACATCATTTCAATTATAATTATATTAGAAGTTAAGGATTCCAGGCAATCATTATTTCCCTTAACTAATAGTAGTAATTGTATTGTATTGGTAAAATTATAAAAAAAGATATCCACTTATGTTGATCAACTGATATTTGAATAAAAAAAAAAAATGTTAAATTGTTATATTAAGAAAAAAACAAATTAAAAATTTTATTAAAAACAAAACGTTTTCAAATTTCATGAGTGTGAAAGAAGCAAGCAGCTAATTCAAAAAATTTTCAAGTAACTCTTAAATTAATCATTGAAGAAATATTTTTAAAAATTACACAGAAAGATTATTAAGGTGGTATTCTGGTCTAGAAGCCTAAATTTTAGGCTTTTTTCAAACTAACATAAAAAAAAAATGAAAAACATTTTTATTATCCGTTTTTTTATATGATGTTTATTGACATTTCAAGAATATAAAAAAAAATCGTAAAAAAAAAAATGATAAATTTGACAAATTACAAGCCGGTGAAGTGGGGGCTACAGAAAAACGGTGCACTCTGGTTGACATGCCAGCCCTTGCAGTGGTATGAAACAAAAAAAATTGAAAAATTCTCAATCTGTAAAGATGTCGCTATCGCGTTGACCTTAACCAAAAAAAAAAAAAAAAAATTTACAAAATGGCGTCGACATAAAATATCAATTTTTTTTTACCCCTTTTTTTTGACCTTTTCGAATTTTTTAAAAATACTCCAAATTAAAATTTTTTAAAATCTAAGACAGACGCGATAGAGAGATATATAAAGCAAATTTCCACCAAATTTCAAAGGAATCGGTGGGGTAGAACTTGAGATATCATGTCAACCACTTTAAAAAAGTAGTTTTGAGAAAATCGCGTTTAAAGTTTGAAAAACAATTTCAGTAAAATATCTCATAATAATATTTAATATTTACTTTGGATTAATCGCGAATCCCAGATCCACCAATTGGGCCTTCTTCTACTTCCTACTCGATGTTTTACGAAGTTCTTTCTGCTAATCGAGCTATGCTGCCTTCTTTTGAAGAAGCAGAAGCTCGCAGAAGCAGAAGCAGCTGCGTAACAAAATCCACTGTATCTCCGAAAATAATTCGAATTTTGAAAAATCCACTTAAGGACATATTTTTAAGGGTCTAAACTTTGTAAATATGCAAAAAAAAAAAATTCGAATTTTTCAAATTTCTAGACCAGAATACTCCCTTAATTTCAAATTTTCAAGTTCATTTTTTTATATTATTTTTTTTCGAAACAAGTAAATTATTTATAAATTAAAAAAAATTTTTTCAACGTCTGCTACAATCATACTCATAAAAATTTTCCAAAAAAGCATGAAAAATAAAAAATTTTCTTTATTATTAAAAAACAATATAATTACATGATTTATAACAAATTTTGATTTGTTATCTACATTAATTTATAAAAAAAAATTTATGAAATAAAAAATGGTGAGATTTAATTAAAAGTAAAATAAAAATAATGTACAGATTAGTTAGATAAATTGCTGTAATCTGTAACATTAAATCTTTCGGTACCCATCTATTCAAGTATTGATCGGTCTTTAAAGTTAGTGACGTCACACAGTCACGTATACTTGTGAAATAGTACCCTTATAATTAAATATCTATACATGCAATATTAATAAAATTGAATAATTAATAATTAAGATTTCTAATTTCTCAATAATTTGAAGTAATGTTTTAAAGTCCCTATAATCAACATAAAATTATTTTACTCATAAATTACGAATTAGATTAGTATTATGTCAAGTCCACGTGTATAATCTAAAAATAGAATTGTCACGGATTATATCAAGAACACTAGGTTAATTATCAATTGAATTTTATTATCATTAAAAAATCAATGTTATGATTCATCACTGTTGATATAGTAAGTATCATATACAAACAATTAAACGTCAAAGTGAAATTAAAAATAAATAATTGTGATAAATTAAAATAATTTATGATGTAAATTTATAAGCCTACTGAATAATCAGTGAATGGTTTATTTGATATAAATTTTATGGACTGACAAAAATACTAAATAGTTTGACATTTATGAGTATGCTCAATTGCGTGATGAAATCATCTTGACCAAGACGTACGCCCAATAAAACATTAATATTATACGTATTTGAGGTTATTATAAATAACTATTACTATTTATAGTAAAGTATTATTCAAACAATCTATGTGCAATGACAAATTACACTTATTTTGTTGCGATAAATAATAAATTTCATTTTTTTAGGGTACTCACTTTGACCGACTTGTGCTTTGAGCGCCATTTTGACAGAACTGAAACTCTCGCCAGAGAAATCCCACACAGGTGGCGTCTATTTCATAATACCTATATATACTTACATGTTTCATACTTTTTTATTATTTAGTTTTTTATTGATATCCTATAATTATAAAATATTTGCAAAAAATATTGGGTTTTCTTCTCTATCGTATTAATTTCTATTTAGTAATAATTTTATTAAAACAAATTTATTACTTGCATAAATCATTTTATACATTTTTTTTTTTAAATACAAATTGTATTATTTTATGATACTGAGATTATAACAAAGAATTATTTACCCATTACTTGATTTTATTAAAAATTAAAACAATACTGAGAAAATATTTTCATAAAAAATAAAATTCATAGTTTTTCTCAATTTTTGACGTGAAAAATGATTTTTTTGATAACTTATTTGTTTAATTTTTTAAAATAGATAATGAATTCTAAAAAGAATAAGTATTTATAAAAATTTGCACTTACAGTTCTTTCAATCTTGTAAGTATATTTTTTTCATAGTGAACTATTTGTTAGGGAAAATCAGGGAATTGATAGATCATTCAATACTATTTTACAAAAATTGAAAAAATAATAAAAATTATATTTTTTTCATGCGTATATACATACACAACGTTGTGATGTTCGTTCTTTTTATTGTAATAAAAATTTATGTCTATGCATCAATATTCAAAATTAATAAAATTGAAATTAGCAAACATGTAAAAATTTTTTAGTTTTTTTAAATCATAAGTTACTAGTTAAAAAAAACATTTTAAAAAATTGCATCAATAATTTTCATTAATTTTAACATTACCAAAATAACAATTTAGAATGAAAATGAAGTTAGCCGACATTTCAAAATTTTTAGAAATTTTGTATTGAAAAAATTTCAATTAAACAATTAAAAAAAAAATTTTCACATGTAAAAAACTTGAAAAACTATAGTGCAATTTTTTATAAATATCTTTTTAGTTGTAATTTAATTAATAAAAAAAATTTTTTAATATTTATTTATCTACAGTAATAAAAAATGTTTTTAAAAAACTCTATGATTATAGTTATTTTTTTATTTTTTCATAATTTATTTTCTTTGGAAAATAATCCTAACATTTATCAAAAGTCTGTTAAATTTATTATCACAACATAAAACCTATAAATAAAACTAATTAGAGTCTTAAATGTGAACCGATGAATATAAATGACACTGAAGTTGACAGACATTAAAAATTTTTTTTAAATTTTATGGCAATTAAATTATTATAAAAAAAAAATTAAATTAAAAAATTCCACATTTAAAAATTAATAAAAATTACAAGTGAAAATTTTTACAAGCATTTTTTTATTATATTTGACATTTGTTACAAAAATTTTTAAAATTGACAGCAGACAGCTAACTTATGAAAACTAATTTAGCAGATATTTGATAATTTTAACAATTTTCTTAACAAATAAATTATGGCACAAAAATTTATAAAAAAAAAATTGACATGTAGGAATTTTAAAAAATTAAAAATGCAATTTTTCAAAAATTATTTTTTGGAACAAATTTATTTATTTAAAAAAACTAAAAAATAATCGAGTGACTGCTAACTTTAATGTCATAGCTAACTTCAGTATCATGAATATAATTAAAAATTATTTAACAATAAATAGATATTTACAACAGAGAATTATATTATTAGGACTTGCGTAGTAGGTGAAATGTTCTGCGCATATTATTTGAACACTGCTGCGCGCGCAATTTTTGATTCTGCGTTTGATTGTTGGAGCACCGTGCGAGTAAAAGAGAAATGGTTGTCGTGAGTCGTCGGTAATGTTCGGTAGCGGTCGTTGTGGGTGAGTGTAAAGTGGAGTTGAAAGGGAGCAGATGAAATGTATAGGACAGATAATGCAGCTTACGTATAGAGTATAGAGTGAGAGTGGTTGAATGTGTTTGTGCGTGAGCACTAGCCGGTGGGTCTGTTGGCCTCGCCTCGCTCCTCGTTGCTATACATCCATACAGTAATACAGTCCATACATTTACACGTTGTGTTGGTTGGTCTAGTCTTTCCTCACTACACCGCCACTTTCAGTTTGAATCGAGGAGCTGGTGCTGGTGCATGTGGTTCCTATGGTGCCCCACGTCCCACGATTGAGAAGTATGTAGTGTTTTACCGCGCGCTTACCAACAAACCTAACGATCGTGCTTTGCATCTGGCACTCGGGTCTCTTGTTTATATTTCAATTGTAAACTCCATTTCAAGTTGGTCAACGGTCAAGGACTTTCACCCCGAGAGTGATTGCAAGCATAATTATTTCTATTCAGTATTTATGCTATTGTTCACTTATTTATTTATTAATTATTTATTATTCTTCACTGATTAGATGGCATAATATGATCCGGATTAATTCAAAGTTTTTTAGTGATGATTTCTTGTGTTGGTGTAAATTTTCAATTGGATAGTACACACTAATATCTTCTGAAGTATAATTTACCGGTGAATCGGAGCATCATGAAGCTGGAGTACCCTTGTCGAGTTGAGGGTTGGCTCAACGTTTGTGGTGAGTAGTCAATTTTCTTGTTTTACTATTTTAATATGTGCAACACGGTTCAATTCTTATGATCGTTATATTAAATAATCAGTTAATTAAAATGATACTGAAATGAGTAGACCTCTGACTATTTTTAGGATTTTTCTCAATAAATGAATTATTAAAAAAAAAAAAACCGTATAAAACACTTTTTTAATATTTTTGTTATTGACAATTTTATTAAATAAAATCAAATAATAACTAGGTGTCTTATGATTTTAGTATCATCAATCAGTTAACTAAAATGATTCTAGAATCAGCAGACATTTGACCATTTAATAAAAAAAATTTGCATTCACAGATTTTTTTAATTTTCTTTATAATAATTTATTTATCAAAAAATTTTTTAAGTTACCAGATGTCTGTTAACTTTAGTATAAACTGAAATCAATAGACATCTAACCATTTGTTGGATTTTTTTTTTACAAATAAATTGCTAAAAAATATTAAAGAAAATTAGATTGATAGTTTTTTAAAACTTCTAATGTTAAATTTTTTTATCATATTTTATTTATTTAAAAATCCTAATAATTGTGTCAAATGCCTGTTAATTTCAATATCATTAAGTATAAAAATATGTATCTACAAAACAAATGTGTATTGACATAAGTAAATTAACACGTGTTATGGACGGTTTTTAAATCTCGTGGTGAATCACGTGTATATGTACTTTACTTATTTAATATAACTATAATAATAATAATAATAATAATAAAAACAGATAAAAATAATAGACTCTTACATTTATGAACATGTCAAGAGCTAAGTCAACTAGAAAGCTATAATTTCCTGTCAATATCTCGCAACATCAAATTCTATTCTCAACTAATTGTAATTATATGATTGATTATGCGAAATTACACAAAATATATACAATGCATACATATTTAATTTGAATGAATGAAATAGCATTTGATGACATATTAAATAATATTCAATAAAATGACGAGGTATAATTGTGATTTCTAAAAAAATACTCTCCCTTTCTGATTGGTAGCCGATCAAAATCAATGATACGTTCGTCATCACATTGCTACCACGACTACCAATGAAAGATTGACTTAGTCAATAGCATTCCAGAGTATTATTTTTTATTTTTTATTGTGCATACTTATCATTAAACATATATCAATGAGTGGAAGCTTTTATGTATGTCGCGAAAACAATTTGATAGTAGAATACGCAAATATATTATTAATTATTAGTATTGTATATAGAGACTGAACTCACGAGATATTAAAATTTATTAAGTTAAAATTTACAGAGTTTCGTGCTTGCACGTGACATGAGAACGGACGGGATAACGGCTTACGACAACGTTTGTTGTAAAATACCTACAACAATTTATTTAACGATATAAGTAGCAACATTAAGACGAATGATAGCAGACTGATGAATAAATTATATTTTTCGTAAGTGTATAAGTGTCGAAATCGTTAGAAGGTAGAATAAAAATAGTATGCAGATATATAAACTCATGAATCTTAACAAATTAATGCAAAACGTATCTTATACTTGATAATTATTTTTCTCTGTTTTATATTTTTATTACCAAGCGACAATACGCGCAGAGTTCAATCGAGAGTTTTGCCATCCTAAATACTCGAACTTGTTTCGTCAGATATTTTTACACTCAAACTCATCCACACAACAAACACCCTACTTTATCTTGTCTACTTTTATTCTCTGCATTCGAAATTCAAACACGTATATCTTTGTAATTTAAACTCAACTCTAAAAAAGTTTTTTTATATCTTTAAATCTTAAAATCTACAAAAGGAAAATTATTATGCTCGGTGAATTTTAATTTTAAATCCTATAAACCCAAGTAAAGTTTACTAGATTGCACAATCTGTGAAGGTATACTGATTAAAAATTAACGCTTTTGGGATTTCGGGTGAAATTTGCAAGGAATTTATACAGTATACTGAGCACTGAGGAAAGTGTAGGTGAGTAGGTAGAAGTAAAAGAGAAGAAACAAACGGTACAGCACGTGGATGGAATTTTGTTGGAGGGGTTTACTATGCTTTTTGTACCCTCGCCCTTAGTTTTTTTTTTTTTTTTTTTTCAAGTCAGAGAAATACCGACAATTCCTAGACAGTGTAGCAATACTCTAAAAAAAAAGTCATTTTATTTATTAAAATAAAAATTAATGTTGATATTGGATAAGCTTCGCTTTTGAAACTGTATATACAAAGCTTTAACGGTTTTTTGAATTACTACCCAAAAACTCGTATTTAAATATATTTTAAAGCATAGAAATTAAAATCTTCTATCATACGAAACTCGCACGATTCGTGTCACGCACGTTGGTCACACTTCCGGTTGTGACTGCGCATGCCCTTTGTCTACCTTCCGGTGATGATAGGAAAGTATGGAGACAATATAAAGGTAGAAGTAAACGTATACAGGTAGAAAAAAAAACATTACGGTTACTTGCAGAATTACAGTTATGCCGACTTCAAGATTCAATTCCAACCGTGGATACTCCCACGATTATGACCGTGAATTAAATCATTTCATAGTGAATGTATTTAAAAGTTGAAAAAAATAATACATCTAACATCATACTGTGAAACTATTTTGCATATTATTTTTTAATGTTTCTCACTTGTGTTTTGTTTTTACAAAACAATAACTACCTTATGTTGAAGGAAATTTTTCGAATGAGCACTTACAACTATGTGTTACACGTAGACGTCAAGGTCTTTTTAAATTTCAACATGAGTTTTGAGAGTTGAAGTGTATTGCGTGTTCTGAACGAAAATATTTTCTTGAATTTAGGTGCCTGACCGTTTAAAAATAGATTTAATCTTTTGTTGAAAATCTATTTTAATCAGGATTCTGAATTCTCGATGAGGCTTGAATTTCCAAGATCTTTCAAAAACAAATACTAAAAGAAGTTTTTCTCGTTTTTTGTACCTGATGGTAAATTGTACCGAAAAAGTTTCCTCAGATGTACTCTTTTGATGTATTAATAGGGTAGATCGCTTCACTCAGCCGCTCGAAAAAGTAGTTCAAGCAGCTAAAGGACGACCTGTGCCCCGTCAAAAATATGGTCGCTTAATTATTTAGCATAGCTAAGCATTACCAAAGCTCTATATTTTCCTTACTCATTAGTTTAAGGCACGAAAATTTCAACCATCTGAATGGTATTTATTATTTCTTAATCAACAGTCTTCAAGCGAAAAAATGTTGGCGATTAAGCCACCTACCGATGACGTACAGTACTAGTATTTTACGAATGTATTCAACCGGATTTTTTATTCTGTTCAAAGATTTTCGTTGATCTTCTAAATTAATCTACAATTAAAAATTAAAGCTTTTCAAGTATGTACTTGTTAGTACCTGTTTATGGAGTGTCGCTAAGTGTGCTCTAATGATATCATTATTATGCGATAAACATTTTATAATGATATTGGACTTGTTATCGCCCGACAACGACGCATTAAAATAGCACGCTTGGAAGAAATACAACGCTTTGACACATTTGATCGTTTCGAGTGATTATTGAGTGTAATTATATTTTCAAAACATTTATTAAACTTGATAAAAATATGGAGGATAAATTTGAGGATTGGAAGAATAAAATAAAATAAAAAGCTAGGTGATGTTGTAGTTTTGTTGATGGTACAAGAATGCCCCGAGGGTGGTTTTTAAAGGTCTGATCGGTCTTGGTCTTGATGTGTAAGGGTGAAAAGAAGCGTCAGAAGCGCAGAAAGCGACCCAGCACTAAGGCTACAGTATAAAGAGAAGCTGCTGGAATATCGATTACTCTCACGCCATGTACTCTAAACCATCCCTCGTGAAACTAGAGAAGTGAACGTGCTTTCGCGATTTATAGAATCGACTTACCTAACATAACTTTTGTACCAAAGTACAAAAAAATTACAAATAATTATACTTTCAGTAGGCGGCAAATGGAAAATCCTTAAAAAAATTAAAAAGCTGGATAATGGTATACGCGACCGCAGGATTAAATTTAAAAATATTTAAGTATGTGTAAATATATACTTAATGATGCGTAATGTTTAACACACGCGACTATCTGTAGACTTTCGCAAAAGAGCATTTTTGCGCAAGTCTTCGTCTTTATTTCTTATCGTCCGCGTGGAAAGAGAGAAAGTTATTACGGAAGTAAATTATTACCCGCGCTTGTTGTTATATTCCTATTCTTTACATTTCTTTCACTATTTTCAATACCCTGAGAACATATTTCCCATCCATTCGCAAATTAGATCAAGCTATTTGATTAATAATTATTATTATAAATATTTAGAAAGAACAATTTAATTATATCCGTTTATTAACATCTCTTCTTTAATAACCATATTTATTTTTGCAAATGACAATTTTGCAATTTTAAAAATTACAAATGCCAAGAATGTGTGATGAATGTATAAAAGGCGGATTTAATGCAATAATCTAAAAATAATCATGATACACACCCACCTTTTTGCCATCTGAGATGCAAAATTTTACCTTGAATAATCCAATTGGGTGTGACGATGTTATGAATAAAATGAATAATAGATATCATATATTGATTGAAATGAAAAAACTATGGCTCTCGATATCAAGTTTTGTGTGATATTTCTCATCGTTGAGTTACGGGCAAGAGAACCCGGTCGATAGACAGTAGCGAGACAGTCCAGTGTAACTATAAACCTTTCTCTTTCTCAACACTATATATCTATATATCCATAGATAAACATACTCTCACAGATTATTTATTGAATTTAACAACTTTCTTAATCACTTATTTTCAACTAAGTGTGTTTAATTAACATGTTTAATATCGTCAACAATATTTAAAACATATAAGTATTTACTACTAACAATCAATAATAATGTATTGAAGTATAATTTATATTTCATATAATTTATTATTTGATATAAATTATATTCGCAGTACTCATAAAATTTCATAATTTATATAGCTATTGTATATTTAAAAAAAAAAAACAGGTTGAAAAATTATTGCTCAAAAGTATTATTAAAACATTTTTCAACTTCCCAATTTGACATGAAACATTACTTCCTTTTGACTCGATAATACTTTAAAAACTTAATTCTTACGTACAGCGATAATCTTTAAGATTTAAACTAATACACAAGAGTTGGTTGTAGTAAACTGTGGGAATGAAAACTCAAGCAACTAGAATGTCTTTCTTTAGGGCTTTAGCTTACGCGTATTACATAATAACTCAACATAATGTACTAGTAACCTCTCTAACACATGCGATTCGGTCATCATTTGTATGTTATGTTTTATTGTTTCTATATTTTTCTTTCTTTATACATGCAAAATTTATTTTCAAAATAAAAATATCAAATTAATTTTATACTTAATGCATAGAATAATACAATTAATTTGAATGATTTGACAAAAATACGCCTAAACAAAATAAAATGATTTTATTTACTTAGGATATTTTTGGGTCATTCTATTTATTTCTATATGTTGACACTCACGATCATCACTCGACATAAATATCAATGAAAAGCATTGTTGATCGTCAATTACATATCCAACTAATATTCGGTGAGTTTGCAAGTCATAGTGTCGAGTATTGTAATAAGTACTTGTTGCTCTTGGGGGGGAAAAAAAAAAGAGAGAGAAAAAAGAATGTAGAGATAAAAATCCTCTTTCCTTACGATGTTTCTTTAACGGTATATTCTTGTATCCTAAACGTAGATTACCATTTAGACAATGAGTTGATGATTCATAGTGTTCGCAAATAAGCGAGAAACCTGGCTTTTTATTATACTGCAACATGTTATATGTTACATAGCTGATGAATCATGTACAAAGATGACGAAAATTATTGACAGTAAATTTCTCATGGTGCTTCAGCGTGACCGGATCTATGTATGAAAAATTTATTAAAGTTGTGAGAGAGAGATACATAGAAAAAAAAAAGAAAAATAATAAAACGTGACACCCTTGAGCTGCAAGATCGGATTTCGATACGCGTATTGACGTTCGAGAATTTTCGTTCTTTTACTATGATGTTTAAAAAAAAATGTGTTTATATGAAATAGAACATTATTTGATACGATAAAAATTCTGTACATACACTTGAAGGTTCAAAGTTTCAATCAAATCACTAAAGTTGAGTACGTTCGAGTAATAAACGGGAAAAAAGTTATACTTAAAGTTGGTTGTATATTAGAAAATTAGAAAGCGAGAAATCGTGACCAGTCAAGTTTGCTTTTACTTAAAGATAAGAGAATCAATGAGATCAATCAAAAAGCTAGAGTATCTTATAGTTGTAAAAATTTTGAATAATTTATTTTTAATGTGAATAAATTATTACACATATCAAACGTTTATGAATATCTAAAATTCAACTTTTCAAATCAAATATATATTCACGCATGAAAGTAAGAGCTGGAGTGGATGAGAGTAGATAGCTTTAAAGATATAATTTTTCCCCTAATGTATTTCATTTCCATCCCCTTCATATGGACCTAAAGTCATCTAGGATAGGCTTTAGTCTGCGACTGTACATTTCTGTTTGCTCCCTTCTTTTTACTTCATCATCTCGCTGGCGATTGATCCGTCGATGCATCTCGTTGGCGCTTGCTGTGCATTTGTGATATACATCCCGGTTAGTTATATATATATACATACTGTATAATAAAAAATAATAAGAAAAAAAAGGAAAAATAATGTAGAGTAGTCGACGAGGGTAGACTAGGTTGCGAAGAAAAAGGGGCTGGAAAATTTTCATGCCCGACGGACCGAACTCCATTCGTCTGCACCTGCATCGGTGCGCACCATGCGATCGACAACAGTGCGCCAACAATTATGCTTTTTTTCTGTTGCATATAAAATATTGAATACGTTTCGAAATCTGCATTATATTTATAGAGACACATAAAAAAGTAATTAATTTTCTTTTTTTTTTCAATTACAAATTATATATAACAGACAAAACAATCTGAAAATCTGTTCATATTACCAGTGGAAGATAAATTTATCCTTGCCGATAAGGTCTTTGCAATCGGTATGGAAGATATTCTTTGAGTTCTTCATCTTCAATCAAAATAATGATGATGATAATGGAAAATGAGAAAACCAATAAATGATATCTAACGGAACAGAAGATTCTAGTTGACTTAATAAAGTAATAAGAGTCCAGTCGACCTTGTCCAGCATCAAGCAATCTTAGGATACTAGAACATGGTCATCCACAATCATAATAAAAAGATACGGAAGAAGATACAAACAAGAAATTCAAGGAAGGATGTAACAGCATTAACGATTATGCGGTTCGCTGCGCGTATAAATGCGGTTAATAGTTAAACCGTAAGATATTCCACATGTGACATTAAGATCTTGTATTGTGCTTACATATCAACTGTAATACTTTTTTTTCTTTTATAAAGACATTTGTATACTTTCTTGCACCTGATGCAAAAATATTGACATTCCCCGGCAGATGTTGAATTGTAATAAACTCTAACGTTCGTAGTTTTATTATTATTTTAGCTCAAAATTTTATGCTGTAGATTATTAAAACTTCAATTTATGGATTGTTTTGTAAATAAATTTTCCTTGCAATATTGTTGAATTGAATGGAAATCGATTTTAGTTTAATTTCATTTGATTGAGATAGCACAAAATAAGTCTTTCAGGTTGTATAGGCTCATAAATTTCCAATAGATAAAGGTATACAGGAACCAAATATTGAAATGCGAATTATTAAATTATCCTAAAGAGATGAAGATTCGAGATGGATATTCCGGGTCGTCGGCCGGCTTCGTGGAGCCTCGGATTCGTTCGGACTTCAGATCTTGGCTCCACTCTATGCTAAGTCAGTTGACGACGAACCTAGAACGCGTTGACTTCGGAGATTTCGCGGGTTATTTCATAATGTGACAGTTTGCTCAAATTCTTATCATCCTAGTTTCATTTTTTTTTATCCAGTTATCCTTATATTTAACTTTAATCTTTTTTCCCGTTCATACTGTCATAATAAAACAAACTCTTTATGTTAGATTAATCATATAGGAACAAAGTAATATTAATTGTTTCGTATAAATGACCGGAAAAAATGGAAAACTATTGATTAATCAATTTGACAGTATTTTATTGTTTATTTGTTTAGTATAACGATGTGATAGCTATCGAAATTGTATATACTTTGAAATATACGTAATTTTTTTCATTTTTTTTTTTTTCATTATATGAATTGAATAAAATGTCATGAGAACTCGTTGCGTGATACGAATTGTTTGACTGGATTCATAAAACGCAAATGTTCATTTTATCGCGACAGGACAAAACAAATATTTGAAATTGAGCAAAATCCTAACAGTATATATATGTATATAAAAGTGGCGATCGCACGTGCGCATAGAAATTAATTCATTGGAATTATTTTGAATGATTCGATATCGCAACAGTTAATCTATATTATTTGATGTTTGTTACATATTTACACTATATTTGACTCATTGTTAGTTCAATACAATTGTATTACTCACTAAATATTTTATAAAGTATTAATTCGATTAAAAAACTTTAAATGAATAATGAAATTTATTAAAAAACGGAGCTAAGTTGAAAAAGAGGTTTATTTGTTGATTTAATCTTTTTATGTTTTCGCGAATTCGTTACTCGGGCTTGCAGTAAAACCCGACATTAATTAATGTACATTGTGAGAAAGACTCAAGTCTTTATGCGAAGTAATAAAAAATCATAAACGGCGTCTCGTCTCTATACTTGAGTCTGACCAAGTATACAAACATCAACAAGACAGTGAGTCTGATCTACAAGTAAAGCTGTAGCTGTTCTAGCAGGACTTTTACTGTTATACGTCGCCACGATTGGTGTTCTCTATACCTCATTTTATCTTTCTCTTTTCTCTTTATTAATTTTTCATTCATTGAAAAAAGAAAAAAAACCAGCAGAATTTATAATTTATAATAAATAAGACATAAAAGAAAGGACATCTATCATAAATGAATAAAAAACAGTGACATTAATAATTGCGGTAGTTCTACTAGAAAATAACCAGCGAAAATGGTTAAAGTAGTAAATAATTAATCGTGCAGTTTAATAATTTTTCTCCGTTAATGTACTGATGCTGAAAACATGGCGTTGTGTCAACACGGCACAGTATCATCTTCATCATCAGAATTACGAGAATTTATTACTGAGGACGAAAGTGCTATTGGCGATAATATCAGTATATTTGAGCCTTTGAGCGATTCATGCGGCGAAAGCGACATGGAGGGTCTTGATTTCTCTCTATTTGAGCCTCAAGTTGAACCCAACTGTTGCCATCAAGATTCTCGCGTTTGTTCTGGCATGCTTGACCTCTTGATGCACTACTGTGGTAAGCAAATTCTTTACTGTACATATGAAAGATTCTCTTGTCATTTGCCTTTCTCCATTCGTGTTAATAAATTCGTTGAATATATTATTATTATCATCATTATTTTCATACTGTTAAATCAAGTTTAATTTGCAATAATATCTATAATATTCATTCTTGTAGCCTCGTTTTGCCCATCATTACCCACTTTCTGAGTGGCTTGTTTGGCGTGAGATCATGTCTATAATTCAAAGATCTCTATCTTTTACTATGTTTGGTGTTTTCAAGAACAATATAGTAAGTGGTTAAAAAAAATTTAATTACTTGAATCAGTTAGGTACTTTATTGATTTTATCTCTTGGTAAAATAAACAAAATTGCTTAAGTACATTGAACTAATTGACCGACTTTGTCAATCTAAAAATACCAATTATATTTCGCGGAACTATAAACAAATTATTTAATTGGTCTTACAATCGTCTATCAAGTCAGTTTCAATGAGGTCTGACAGGTTTTCGATTTATGTGCTTATTCCCATTTACTAATACGTATATCCGGCAAGATAATGCTAAAAACAGCTAACCTTAATAAAAAATCAATAATATTTAAATATGTATGATCTATTTTTGAAATTTTCTATTACTTATTGTAAGAATATTAATAAGAACATTTGATACAATATAATGAATTTTTTTAATAATTTAGGTAAATCAATGGTAATTAATAATTACCATCGATTTACCTAAATTAAAAAAATAATTACTAATTACTAAATTAATAAATAATTACTAATTATATTAAAAGTAAAGTTTTCATATTTTCTGCCATAAAAAAGCGAAAAATGAAGTTGTTGTAAATTTGTTCTACACTAATAAATAAATTAACTTGATTAAAAGAAAAAATCGTGAATCAAGAACATCATTTTAAAAAGTTGGATCATTTTGAATTAAGATAAAAAATTCTTGAATCAAGTGAAATTTATTTGAACCAAAAACGATTCTTTAATTCAATAACTCTTTTACTTGATTCATGATGGTCTTACTTTTCAAAATTATGTTTGTGATTCAATAATTTATCTCCAGAATCCGATTAATTTTTTTATAACTGTACTTTTCGTTGGACTAAAAATACAAATTGATTCAAATTACAAAAATTTTTATTTGAAAAAACTCTTAGAGATCGCGTCAAATAGGGTTTTTTCTTTGAAAGTATTATTTTCGATTATATTTTCGATGCACAGTATGAGAAAACATATCAATCTTAAAAAATTAATATATCTTCTAATTGTTGATAGAAATTCGAAATTTTTATTTTAAGAGTTTTCGAACTTTAAAGTGAAGCCTTAATTCTATATAATTACCTAATGGATAAAAAATAATGTACAATAAATGAAATTTAAGTAATACTCTCTCCTTTTTTTCATAAATCATTTTTTCTCGTGGTACTTACTATAAGAAATGAAAAAAAATATATTTCCGTGCATGCAATTCCGACTGTAATTTCAAAATTATTTGAGGGATAATAACTGTGGTGTATTATACTTGTAGATAAAAAGTATAAGAAAAATAAAAGTATTGAAGAGGTGTGGAAAAAGCTGTATACAACTCTACGCAGGGATTTAATTATTTGAAATGAAGGTAGTCTGACGATGTCGAGATTTGAAACCATTAGCATCCGGAAATTGTCGTCGAATTAGCTACATAGTTATAATACGAAGTTGGTTCACCTGGGCTTAATACTATATAGTTACGCATGCTCGAGTGGCCTCACGGGATCTTTCACCCTTTTCTCTTATACACTTTGCTTCATCTTCCATCTTCTCTGTATAATACTGTCTCGCGCGGATAGGATACCAAACTTTATCTGCTATTGACGTGCACAAGTGTATAAATTCGCAGTATGAAAAGTTATGCTTATAGGTATACCGTACTTGCTCATGACCGGTTTGCCATAAGCTAATCCCTTTCACGGCTGGTTTGCCACCGACGCGATTTCATAATTAATAGCAAATTGTATCACGATTGAGTATAATATCCAATAATCTTATTCACTCATCGACCTTTCACTACACTCGTTCACTGATTTGTTAACTATATATTTTATCATTATTTTATTTATCATTATCTGATTTTTTTTTATGTCTAATTCCGGCTATTATAAAATGTTCAATGCTTACAGAGCCAGAATGCTGTGTCAGCGAAACTGCAGGTGAAGCATGTTGGGAACCATGTTACTGTGTTCTATTGCAAGATGAGCAAACCCTCACAGCATATCGGAGTGAGGATATGGCGGTAAGTTGTTCAATTTTAATATAATAATTAACTGAAATTTTTCAATAAAGACAACGTCGGACTTTCGGTAGTTTACCCTAAATAATTAACTGAATAAAAATGATCTTTTGTTAGAATTATTTATGATGTCTGGACAGAATTAATCGATCAAACATCATTTAAAAATGATGTAATTATTGTTGGACGATGGTAGATTAATCACTTATACTTTTAATGTAGTGAATTCTTTTTAGAAAATTTTTTTTATTAATTGATACAATTTTTTCTACGGTTTGGAAACAGGAAGAGTAACGCAATTGTATAGGAAATCTAAGAACTATTGTATTAAATACGAGATTCTAATCACTTTGTTTCATGTAGAATTAGATATTTTGTAATTCATTAGATTTTTTTGTAACAAATAAAATATCCTTCAGGAAATTGTGATATAAATGAAAACATTATAAATCGTTTAATTTTTTTCTTCTGGAAATATTTTCAATTAATAAACACCCCAATAAGAACTTATTAGAAATTTGGTTTATTCATCTTCAATAGTAATGGGTTATACAATAATGCTTGAATTTATGTCAATACATTAACATCAATAATGATACGTATGTTTAATTTATATATTGGTTCGATAGCTTTTAATGACAATTGTTTGCACTTTATTTGATATCTATTCTAATTAATTGATATGGTTAAAATCAATAAACTTTCACATTGGAACAGCCAGAATGCAATAAAAGGGTCGAAAACGAAAAATTAAATTGTTGTATATAATTTTTTCCAATATTTGGAAGAATATCTAAACACTAGAATATTGTGACGTCACTGCTAAACAAATCGATTTTGTTTCCATGACTTTCTGTGTTCGAGAATCATAAATTATTCTGGTGCATTCATATCGCTGAAACACGTACTAAATTTTCAGCGAAATCAATTCAATCTATCATATCGAAAATCTTGATATTTTTCATTTTTTTTTTTTTAAGCCGTCTAACTGAGATTAAGATATAGATAAAATCAATATTTATTTTGACTGCCTTTGGCAGATTAATAAATGATTGATCTAATTTGAATTAAGCGTAGTAAAGCTTATATAAAAATTTTTAAAATTCATTCAACATACAAATATGTACTATTATTTATTATTATATTGGAATCAATCTCTTTTATCTAAAAACGTTTTATAATAAAAAAAAATTGTTGTATAAATCTTGTATGTAAAATCTTTCTTGTATTAAGCAAAAAAAAGCTGGAAAAATTGGCTTCGAAATAAAATTTTTATAATCTCTGTAAGTGATGCACATTTTGAAACTGTAAAATGATGTTAAAAACTGATAAAATCAGTACTTATATAGAATTATATTTATAAAAATATTACTTGAAACTATGTAACTTTTCCAGTTTTATGCTGGGAGCTCCTATTATTACTGAAGAAAGTATATAAATATACATCGCTCCTGACATATAATCAAAGAGATATAGGTTCGATCGAACAAATACTTTTAGCTAATATTTATTCTAGACTGACAAACAAACAGATTGTCTAAATTTTTCTAATAAATCAAGAATTTTATTTACATAAAATTTCTTAGTTTTTACGATTGTAAACTTTTTAAAAATAATTAAAGTTATAAGCAATAAAAAAAGCTTTCTTTTTTATTTAAAATATATAAATTGCATGTGTTTCGTTAGCTTCATTTAAATATTTTATTACTGAACTAATTAGATTTAATTTTGCTTGTAAATGCAGCTATTTGCCGGTACTGGGTGCATTTTCAGGGCTCAGGACAAGGTTTGTATATTCAACAGCCTACGGGTTCAATAGCATGATGTAGATGCATTTAAATTATTTATTATTACTGACTACTAACAATAAAAAAGAAATTAAAATGCAGTCAGTGCTCTTTCATAGATCAAAGAGCATGTTTGTGTTAGTACAAATATTGAAAGGTTTCAATGTGTAATTTAGTTTTCGTGTGGTAACATGTACACAGACTAAACTATTGAATGCACTCGTTAACCTGCCAATATAAATAAGAGAGGACACAACATCTGCCATTGGATAGTATTATATACGATCACGATCACTTTCATCAAACCCTTTTGAGCATGTAATTGATAGGCCTACTCAAATACGTTGATCTATGATATGTCATCCAATTTTATAGTATGCTTTAATTAATGACATCATCCTTATAAAGTTAGGTCAATTTCTGACACCGACTCGTGTGGTGACATGGTAACTGATATGCAGATGGTACGCGATTCAGACTTTCTCACAATTCATGCTAATGTCTTCCTCATTCATTCTTAAATAATATTTGTTAAATATACCTTCTAAATGATAATCATAAATTAATATTAATATTACCATATCAGTAATGTTTGAGTTTTATAATAGGTATATATATTAAATGCATGGTATAGAATCAATGCATATTGAATATTAATATCAATAAAGATAATGTCTAATAAATTTATGATGAATTATTCCAGATTGGCGATGCGATGTTTGTGGAATTACCGCGCGTACGTTTAGACGGTGGAGCCAGAGCATTTCGTCAATATTGGGGTTATGAATCGCGCCCATTAGCACCCCCGCCACCACTCATTGAAGAAGACGAAGGTGGCATTGAACCAGAAACTGTTAGTCTACGTGAAGCCAACACCGCGTCTCCTATAGGTAAATTGAATTATTTTATTTTTTATTAGGGATACTGATAACAATATCCAAAGACAAAAAAGAGAAATCATTTATGGATACATTTGAGTGAGATACTGCAGTAAATATATATGAGAATCAGTGAAAAAAAAAAATTTATTTTCTAATTAGTTTCATTGTCATATGGAATAATTTATTAATTTAAAAGAGTTTAATAAAAAGTGAATATGTTAAAATTTTTCTCTGACCTAATTAAATGATAATCTGGACCCTAAAGTCTTGAAATGAATCTTGTTTTCGATTGATCCCTTTAAGGTAGTACTCTTGGTCGTTGAATAAATGTTCAGAATTTAATAAAATTTGGTATAGTAGTAGATAATGATCTCATTAAATCTTGAAGAGCTACAAAGAACCATCAAAAAAAATATTGAACTTTAAAAATTTTTATGTTTAACATTAAGTCTTATGAGTAAATGATAGTTTTTATTTTATTGTACAAAACTTAACCTTCAGGTTTTAATAAAATCGAGACAATCAAGGAATATAACATATGATCTATTTTCTACAATTGAAAGTCCAGATTCGGAGGAAACGATAGTTGAAATTAGTGAAAAACTATCAAAAACAATCTCTGTCTCTCTTTTCTATCGCGACGTTGGATAAGTAAATTAACTACGTGAATTGAACAAAACTTTGTATTTGACATTTAACACTTGAAGTATCGACAGTACACCCTTAATTGTCATCAAGAGTATTTAAATTGATTATTTTGTTCGAGAGATGTACATACAATGTTGAAACAAATGGTTTTAGATGTAAGACTCTATCTTAACAAAACATTGATTTTCATACTAAAATCAGCTATAGGTATTTGACTATTTTTCGGTTTTATTTATCAAATAAATTAGTACTTGAAAATTATTAAAAAAATTGCATCTATAAGTAGTTCTTTACAATTTCGATTTATAAACTTTTTTTTTATTATTATTTGTTTGTAAAAGAATGATCAGATGTTGTCAGTTAATTTTAGTATTATCAATTTTTATGCTGTTTCAAAAAATTTATTTACTTTTTTTTTAATTTCTTACGTGATAATAAAAATAATAATTAATTCGATTTATATAGATGATTTATAAGAGATCCCAAACGACATACATTTTTTTTTTGTTAATGTTTTGCTGAATTTAAGTTGACGATTATTGATTTTTGATTTTTTGTTGAGTAAAATCTACCAAAAAGTCAACATTATTTTTTGTGATGTTTAGGATGTAGTAATGTAAAAAATTTACTTAAAAATTACTCGTACTCGTCAACTCGTACTTACAATAAACATTGTAATACAGAAAAAAGTAATAAAATGCCTAACAACAATAAACAAAAAAACATTTTTTTTGCATTAATTTTTAAAACTAAAAAATTAAAACAAAGAACTTTGAATTGAAATTAATTAAATTATATATTCATGAATTGGCATTGCTTATCAATACAATCTCTTTTATAAATTTAACATCAGCAGGTCAAGTAGGAATAGTATTTCTACGTTTCTTACCATATGCCAGTAAGGGTTCTAAAAAAAGTTTGCATCCGATTGAAGTCTAAAAATCTTCCAAATATTTTAGGTCATTCGGTCTTTAAAAAACAGCTTTAGTTTTTACCACTTTAAATTTTATTGCAATTTTCCTCTAACTGAGAATAATAATTGAACTGCAGGTTGTGACATTGCGTTATTAATTTCTACATTACCATCAATGTCTGTCCTTATCTACAAAACCCACATAAAAATTATCTGTTAGCTAGCGACACCACGAATAAATTCAAACAAGTAAAATTAGTTGAGTGTTTAAATAACAATATTTAAACACTGAGGATAGAAATTTTATCAATGATACACTGAATAGCCTTGAATTATGTTTTAAATTTCCAAAACCGCAACATGCGTCAATATTTAAACGACAAACTTTAAATGATTAACATATTTTTATATTATGTTACATTTATCTCTGATTGTATTATATTATATTACTCCGATTTATCTGATTAGTTCGAACTGTTTAAAGAGACGCTCCCATACCTCGTTACAGTGTCCATCAACATACATATAGTCGTTATTTATCAAATTATATGAGGTAGAACGCTTTTATCCGTCATTGCAGACAGTGTCATTGCATCGTCATCCGTTCCTTTGCGGATACGATAAAACAAAATAAAATAAAACTTACAACCGCTTCTCATCCAGTCTGTTAGTAATGTTTCGAATGCTTATACGTATTTTATATTCTGTAAAGTACAAGTGGCAATAGCTTTTTATTTACCATTAAATTCCAGCTATTTTAATTGATTAAAGTACAGTGTAATATAATCAACAAGTGAATAAGTGAATAATCAGTGATTCAATGCCGTTCAATCATTAAAGATATATACATGTGGTTTTTGTTCAAATATTTTTATGTACTTGATACAAAAAAGTGTTTTTTTTTCTTTCTTCAAATTGTGTTTAGTTTAATTTTATTAAAAAATGGGTCATCGAAGACTGTGGAATTCATTTGTGAGGTGGACAAGAAAAGACAGTTTTGATTATCAAGAGGAAGAAGATGATTCGTCATGTTCTGAAAGTGATCGTGAGTAATATAATGAAAAACTAATGATACTAAAATCAGTAAATATTTAAAAATTTTTAGGATTTTTTATCAAAAAAATTACTGTAAAAAAATATTCTTTACAGTTCACAATTATAATTTATTCATTTTTTTTTTCGCATCAAAAAAACTGGTATTTTATTTAGTAGATATTTTTTAATTTTTTTTAAACAAATAAGAAAAAACATTTATAAAAATTTTGACTCACAATTTTTTCAAATTTCTTCACGGGCAATTTTTTAAAATATTTTTTTCTACAGTAAATTATTAGTTTTAAAAAATCCAAAAAATTATCAATTGTCAGCTTATTTAAGTATCATAAAAAATAAAAACGAAACAAAGATAAAACAGGAATTAATTGATATGTTTTGACTAATTATTGAGCTCTTATTTATTTCATCTGAAATAAACATATAATCTTCAGAACCTCGACGCCAACAGAAAAAAAGAAACAATAGAAAAAGGTTAAAGAGCATAGTTGGTTGATGAGTTTACACTCTAAGGTGAAATGAGAGTTTCTCTGTAATAAATTGCAAACAATGGTCTTCTCCATAGAACGCGAACACGATATGCAAGTAGTGTACTCTTATTACTCTAAGTAGGTTATAATTTGACTCTAGTCACACTCAATAATGATTACGAAATTTCTTAGATGTTATTAGTAACACTTATTATATGGTGACGTAATTGAACATCAAGATACAAGCGTGCGGCATAAGATCATTTATTGTTAAAAGTCTTGAAGGCTTCTTTTTATAATAGATAAATATTACATATAGTCTTTATTTTGTTCTAAAACTAAATAAAATGAAAGTTGATGTGGTAACCCCTGAAAAATTGGTAGTATTATTTTTTTGTGCTAACAATGAGTCACAGTAGAGAATAATGGGTCTATTGATAGTGAAAATATAATTCAAGTATTTGAATATTTATTTATAAAAATTGTTTAAAAACACCATTTGATTGCTGAAGATTAGCAATATATTTTTACTAGGAACTAAATGAATAATAAAACACAAGGAAGTGTTACCTGAATGTTTTTCAACTAGTGTCTTGTTCATCCTACGTAAACCTTTAAAGAGTGACTCACTCATGGCTTGCATTTATTGAGAAATGAAACAAAACCATCAAATTTTATTTTTGTTAAACAACTTTTGTTTAGATTTAGCAATTTATATTGAGAAAAATATATTTTTACAGTTGGTAAAAATTAAATATTTTTAGCGACACCATTGAAATCATTTTGGAGTGAATGATCATGATGACCATTTAAAACGGATGGTGATTAAAAGTTGAATTTCCGTATTTCCTTACTGATAATAAATTCGAGATAAGCAACAGTGTTTCTCAACTGCTATGCTCAGAATTGTTTATATTTACTTAAAATTAAATTAACAATTTATTTTTGTTTTATCTCGTTACACGTTTTTATTTTTTATTTTTAATAATGTGCATAAATATTACACTTAAGTAATGTAATATAAAATACAAATAAAAATAAATAAAGTGAATTAACCCGAAATCTTATCAACAGCGTCTTTTGTGAGAAAAGCCAGAACTCTACCCGCAAAAGGTTATCGTCAACAACGACACACAATGCAACCTGATTTATCACGTCTGTCGAATAGTAAAGGTGATACAAATTTACCTATACCACCTTGTAAGTTATGCATTACTATAATTTAAATAATTTTTTTACCTTTGACATTTTTTTATTGATTAAATTCTTTTATGTATCTATTAGAGCGGAAGTTATAGCTTCTTTTTATAGATTAATGTATTAAAAATGATAAAGAAATAAATGAAAATAATAATGAAAGAATTCTAGAATGATTAATTTTATAGAAAGTGAATCTAAGAATTGAATTATTGTGAAGTTGATGGAGACGGAAAGAATAATAAAAGTTTATATAATAAAATAATATTATCTTTTGTTGAAGTAAAGGCAAAGTGAGTATTTTATACTCTGTAGAGTATTGCAATGATACAGGAAGTAAAATAATGAAAAATAGACGAAAAGCTTTGGAGAAAATTGATATTCTCTTTCACCTCGTCCCACTTAACCCGCCCCCTCCTTCCGTTTAGCGTTCTTCTGTCTTTCGTATCTTAATCTATATCTTTCTCTTTCTGTTTGGCTTTTGGCTCACAGTTATTGTGCCGCACACAAATTTACGATTTTCCCATGTTTATGTATCCACAATCGACTCTTGGAAATGAGCCAGTGATATTTTTATGTATGCCGCAACGCAGCTGAGTTTTTGTCAGTTGTATTAAACTTTTTAAATTTTAACGATCGAAGTTAAACGAAAAAAGGATTCAATCTTATGTAAATATCTACTATAAAGGGTAATTTGAATCCGGACAATCTGGCGACTTAATACATCCGGTACTCCGGAAGTGGAGCGGCTGTACACAGGAAAAAGTCCCGTTTTTAACGTCAGATAAAGCGGACTTTCACCTGATTTGTTATTATATCATTGTGAGAATATTTAAAAAATAAGAATTTTTCAATTCAATACTTTTAAGGGCTACAATCGATTTTATTTGCAATAAATTTATAATAGCGTTTACTTTAAGTATGTCAATAATCATAAAAACTAGTACTGTACAAAAAATTTCATCATTTGCTAATTTTTGAAGACGTACTAAAATTTTAATTTATTGTTGTTAAATAGTACAATAGGTACAATTTGCAATAAATTTTAACTTATAATTTTCGTGTAAAATCAAAATGGCTTATATATAAAAAATAATTAATTATAAAAATTCCCAGTATACATTATATACCTTCATCAGTTAATTTAATGCTTGTCATTGATTTTTTCATGTTGTTGCTTGTAGCAGAGATAAAAATAATTTTACATTTTATAATATATAACTGAGTAGTCTTTCATAGTATATAATTAAGTAAATATCGTTGTGTGTTTTATTATCAAAAAGTTTACGTTGAAACAAATTATTCATTTGATACCTCTGTTTATTTAAAAAAATATATTCGTTTATAGCTAATGTAAAAATAATACCAGTGTTTATTTTTAGAGAAGAAATGCAATATGTTAAATTTTTGTGATGTGAATTCTTTCGTACGATTTATTTATATCAATTTAATATATAGTTGTTACTTTGATCCAATTATTTTATGTTATTTTTAGACATGTTTGTAACTTCCCACTTAAAGATTGAAAATGTTCTATAACTTAAAGACTATTTGTTTTCAATCTGGCTTCCGATAATCGAGCTTGTACTATATTATTTGACGTTTTGCAATTCCATGGAGCTATTTAAAATATTTTCTAGATAATCTACAAGTGGATGTATAAATTTTAAATTAATTTTTGAATGAATTAAACGAGATAAAAATTTAATTTGACGGTCAACTCTTTATGAATACGTTTTGATATAATACTGACATACTTTAATGTCCACTCAAAAATAACCAGTAATGATTTTTTCAAATAAGTTGAATTAAAATTTTGAGTTATACAGTTATTACTAGTTATGTGTGTGTTTGCATTCAGAGTTTTTAAAAAATTTTGACTTAATGGTCGTGTAACTTCAGATTCTGGAACTACAGTTTCTGTGCAATAATATCCTATTGGAAATATTTTTAAACAAAAAAATTTATTGCACGGAAAAAAGAAAACTCAAAAAATTACATTATAAATAGTAATAAGTGTCCCGTCGTATTAAAAACTAGAAAAATTACAGTTCGAAATAACATTTTTCTAAATTCAAACTTTGAATGTTAATTTTCAAAGCTTCCAGTGTAAATATTACATTCTACAATGTAATTCTTATAAAATCTGTAATAATTACAATCTGAAACTGTGATTTTTCCAGTTTTCATCACGGAGCGCCAGGTTACATTATACATTGTAATTATTCGAGTTTTCTTTTTTCCGTGTGTACTTTTGGTCACGAAATTGCTTACATATTTAAAAAAAAAAGATGTTTTTCACTAGATATTCTTGCAACAATACTTTTAGAAAACTGTTTATTACGAAAAATACTTTCTTACTACCAACCTGGTAAATTTCAAAATCTAAACGACTGAAATCCCTATTCAAAACCGTCGTTTGTGCACATACCCAATCAAAATTACTAATTGTATTATTTTCCAGAAAATCAAATTGGATAGTAAAATATATAAATGTTATTTATTTATTGAAAATTAAACGCCCATCGGCTATATACAACTAGAATACAAGTTTGGATTTGAATGTAGAAAAAAAACAAATATGTTATATTTCAGTTATTCCATTAATCACTAACTAGTAATTATAATAAATTAAAAAAATTACTGCATCTTTTAATAACGTTTGCATGAATAACTTAAATGAGCAAAGGGGAACAAAACGACAACGTGGACAAAAATAATGAAGTTTCATGAACCTATTGAATGAATCATCTTTTTCTCATTTTTATCTTATTACGGTAGTTGTCGCCATAGTATATTATGTAGATGTAATGACGTTACTTAGATTTACATACGTATTCATACGAATGCTATTCATTTTAAAGAGTGTGGCAACTCGACAAAATTCTCTATTAGTGAATATTATTGAGTATTTACTTCTATCTCTTTCACTTTCAATTTGCTATTTGAAAATAATACTACTTACGTACAGCTCACAATAAACTGACATATATTATAAATGTTTATAAAATTTCCAAGTTTGCAGTCTATTAAGATTATATATAGTACATATTTTCAACAAAATCTCGTACGTAATATCTTCGCTTAAAATAGTTATTGTGCCGTGAGTCCAGTTTCTGAAAATTCTAAATTTTTGTATACTCATTGAGGATATTATAATACTCTTGTTCTTAAAATTTGAAATCACTAAGCGCGAGATAATTTCAATTAAAAATTACATTTTTGTACAAACAGTACAAACAGAAGAGTGAAAAAATCGCACATTTTTACGCTGTTGCATTCAATGTACTGCTAGATTTTTGTGAAAAATTGATATTTCATAGAATACTATACTTATAATTACTTTCAAAAATTTGGAAATTCTTAGACTCATAGTTTTTAGAAATTATTAATATAAACTAGTAAAGTAAACAAAAATGATAATGAGAAAAAGCAAGTAAGGAATAATTTGTGAGGAAGGCAACATTATTGAGTAAGAAAAAAAGCAAAAGCACAGACTATATGTAGTGTGAAAACTACCTTAGTATATTTTTTTTAATTGTCATGAAAATAGAATTTGCTGAAATTTGGATAATCATTAGTGTCACACTAATCTTTAAGCCATGTTTTCATCGAATTTCTACATTTTGAGGTTCTAGCAAGCAATTTTGCATATTTAAGTCTACGAATGTCTAGCCTTATATTTGTGTGTTTTGTCGTGCGTACAATATCTCGAGAACAAATTAATTGATAATTCAATCACAAAAAAAAGATAGTTGTTTTTTTTTTTTTTAATTCATCGGTTCAGTTGTGTTCTTTTAATCATACACGTTTTGTAAGTATGCAAAAAACGTTATGCATATTTAACACAGTAATCTAAAAAATTATTTCCAGAATTGAAAAGTACCGTAAAAATAATTTTTTTGTCTTGGTTATTTTAATACTTTTTTGTCACTGATTCTCGTTACAGGACAAACAATAGCTTATAAAGATACGGTCTGTATACGTTTACTGCGTGTTTTTGCTCTTCAACTTAGTGTAACAAGCATTACTAACCTAACGTTGATTTGTTAAATAGACGCGTGTACAGTTGCATAACTATTCTATATACAACAGAACTTGTTGCATCAAATTCATAATGTTGATTACTCAAATTAATTTTTTAATATTCAGTTGCCATTATCTAATACATTAATTTACATTATTAATTGTAACATTATTTTGTTTCAGGTGAGTTAAAGTCTTTATCCTTACCTCGAGGGTTTCCTCCACCTGTAAATGAGGACAGTAGTAAAGGTAAGCATTTACTCTGTTTTTCTACACTAATTTTTTTTAAATAGCCTTAATTATACAATAGTCGTTATCAAGTAAGTTCTAAAACTTACCTTGTCCTCTTAAAACGCGTTACGTATTTTTTTTCATTTTCGTATTAATTTTTTATCTTTTTAATTATTTACGTGTTACCTAATAATAGAATACAAAGTCACAGCTCTAAGAAATCATTCTGGATAGTTTATATTTCCGTTTTTTTGTTCTACGGAATTATTTAAACATTAAAATACAGAAAACGTTTCTCTCACAATTATACACAGAAGAAAAAAATTGTTTTCTTTTCACATTTAGAATAATTGTCAACAAGTTTTTTGAATCTCTCTATTTCCATCCAAACTATATACAAACATGAACTATTTTATTATTTAAAAAATGATAAAAAATTTTCCGTCATTGAGTTGAAAAAAGTTTTTGTAAGAAATTTTTATCTTAAATATTTTACATTTAATTTTTGTGTGTTAATTTAATACAATTGCATCGAATTAACGTACAAAGGTGTTAAATATTTTGCATAAAAATTTTGTAAGAAATGTTTTTTGATGTAATGGTAAAAGAATTTTTACTCTGATCATATTAGGTTGTATAAAAAATCAAATATTGGTTTTTCTTAAAATAATATTGTTTAAGCTAAAGGTAAACTTACCAGAAATTTTGAGTTTTTTTATTTTTGGTGAATCAATCATACTTTTTACTAAACTTACTCTAGATTTTCTTTTTTTAACTCTTTTTGAGATTCTGAATTTCGATTGCACTATAACGATACACTGAAAAAAAATTATTCTTGACTGGAGGGTAAATTTTCTTGGCTCAAGAAAATATTAAGAAAGATTGAAAATTTCTTTAATGAAGTCAAAGTTTCTTGAGCCAAGAAAATTTCTTTTCGCTCCAACATAACTTTTATCTTCCTTAAAATTTTTTTGGTGCAAGAAGTTTTTTTTCCTGTGTAGTTTTGTTAAAAAAAACTACTGTTTTAAACAATTGTTACTAATTGACAAATTTTATTGAGCTCGACAAAATGATATGTAATGTTTGAACTTTTTCGATGCCTCCGAGGTCAGAGATATAAATTTGATACATTTTTGATGATTAATAATAATCAACGTTTTTAAAACCCAAACATTGTAATTAAATCATAAATATCGTTTTAAAATATACGAAACATATTTTTATAAGAATAGAATAGAGAAAATGTTATAGCTATAATAAATGTGAGACAAATAAATAAAATAAAAATTAATATTTATTTTTCATATCAATCAAAAGTTTTTAAATCATAGTTTTTTAACAGAACTACTATCACAATGCAATCGACATATTTTTAGAATCTTAAAAATACTTCAGTAAAAATAATTTAGAACGGAATTTCCGAAAGAGTCTGATTATTTTGCCAAGAAATTGAAAAAAAAAAAAAAACTCACAATTTCTATTAAATTTAAATTTAATCTCGAACAACTTTTAAATAAGTAAATTTAAAAAAATTGATAAGGACCTCTTTGTAGAGCATTTAATTCTTTACAAAAATTTTTGTTGGTCTCATTAGTCTCAAAAGCGGTTAACAAGTTACAAAATTTCAAAGGTTAAAAATTTCTCCATGTTAATTAAATAGGAAATGAGGAATCTCTTAATATTAAAAGTAAGAGCTGTCTTTTTGACGGGGTCATTTTTTAAATTTCCTGAACAATATTTTCAGAATATTTTTTGGGGTAAAAAAAATTACTCCGTTTTTTTTTCATACAGCCTATTGTGTACAATATTTCCCCTAATACTAATAACTTTTATCTATAAAATATGAATAATAATTTCCATATTTGAACAATAATATTAGTAAACAATCTGATAAGATCGTATCACACAATTGATGTACATAAAAGTACTAAAATAATTCAATGTCAAGCTCCGTGAATCGAAAAAAATAATTATTGAATATTGTTTTTTCGATAATTCGAGCGTAAAAAAATGGTATTAAACGATGGCACACAGAGTAGTGGACCGTCATGATGCACACGATGCTCTAAAAATAGTGCTCGCCATAACCGTACATTTTATAGTATTATATATGCAATGTAGACTCACAACTAGGGCGTCTGTCTAATACTTTTTATATAGATGTAGGTACACCTATACATATGGATATGTGTCAATAACACAAACGCGGTAAACCATCAAAAAGATAGGTCAGATAATTAGAACAAAACTAAATTATTCCTGTTGATAAAAAAAAAGAAAAAGAATAAAAAAAAAAAAGATCGAAACGGTATACTAGTGGTAACACGACTATGTTATTATCACCACTACTATACACATGAATAATTACATAGTAGACTGTAGACAATAATCAGAGTAACAATTACAATTATATTCACATGTAGTGTCTACTATTGTTCATGGAAGTTGATTCTCAAATGAAATATGTCAGGGATGGTAATTTGTGAAAGCTTTTATTTACAATCGTGCAATAAACCATCATATCAGAGGACGCTTCAAGTGCTGGTATTGTATTTTCAACGAATGTAACAAATACATTTAATGTAACATTGTATACAAATACACATGTATACATACGTACACATGTGTAAAAGTAATAATGCTGTAGGTTTGTATGTTAGTACAGGCGCATAAACGATACGATGCGTCGGCTCAGTCGGTTCAGTTCGGCAACATACGTCTCCCACTTTTGTTGTACACCAACCACAAGTCTCAACAGTCTAGTTTCAACTTTGCTTGGATACGAGTGGACTAACGTGCGCTGATACAATTAATAAATTCATTTAACTTTGTTTTTAATTTACAATTATTATTTTCAATTAATTTTTTATTTAATAAAAAATATCTGTGATAAATTAAAAGTGAGTGATATAATCATCAATTATTTCGTGATATTTATAATATTGATTGTTTTTATTGATCATCAAAGATAAAGTCTTTTAAGTATTGTAATTGTATTCCCGATAATCCAGATAACACTTATTGGTAATTTATTTAAAAAAAATTCAATTATGAAGATGAACAGAAGAAAATTTTTAAAATCGTGACATTCTCATACCTTATTTATTATATATATATATATATATATATATATATATATATATATATATATA
>CAJNRD030001121.1:13252963-13270593 GCA_905319865.3 Cotesia congregata | reverse complement strand
TATATATATATATATATATATATATGTATATTTTTTTTTCTTTTTTTGGAGTACGTATACTCGCTTTGGACGCGGTGTCCTTGGTGTTTTGTGCAAGAGAACTCTCGCCTCTAAGTTGATGTTTCGAGTTTTCGTTCTTATTTTGTAAAGAGTATTGTATTCACATGTACAAAAGAAAATTTACTTGTATAAAGTTATATATAACAACAGAAATTGAGAGACTTTTTTTCTTCACGAGGTTGACAATTGTATTTGAATACATTCCTTTGAAATCGGAGTAGTATCATAAGACGTACACACACATATTTATATTCAAAGAGTGAATTTCTTTTATTGAGTTTAAAGACTATATCTATTCACATTTATGTCATATCAAATAATAAATGGTATTGCTCTGTCGTCGTGCAGTCTCGACGAGTTTTAGTATTTCCGCAATACGAGAAATAATATTAAAGTATAAAAATTATTTTATCAATGAGCTCTGAAAATGATACGGATACGGATAAGATATTGGCATCCCTTTAAACACATGGAGCCGAGGAGGTTTGCACCTGTTTTACTACCGCATGTTCACAGTCCAGGTGGTAAACAGTAAAAAAGGCCTGAAAAAAGAAAAAAAAGTAACATAAAAAGAGGGAAAGAGACCCCGCTGGTTCATGTGCGTTTCCGTTCAGCTCTTTTACACTTACTTACTCCAATAATATGTGTACTTATATATACTAATTTAAAGCGTTGGCTATATTCTATATCACACAAACAAATGATATAGCTTAGATAAATTCGTAAAGGACTGATGAGTAAAAAAAAGGCAACGCCCACTACACCATATGAGTTGATTTATTTAAACGAACTGGACAGAGCATAGAATGGTCACATTATTTACCGGATGTCGTGTTACACTGACTGAAAACGCCACCACTCTATGCTGATGATATATCAATTAATGTTTCGTCGAATAGCCTTGAGAAAAAAGTAAATAATACACGATATTAAGTGTCACCACACGTGTATGTTTAATATCGTTACCATAACGCTAATCAGTTATCACTGTATTTATATATGTTATATTATAAATAATACAAATTATCTATCACTATGACATTTTAAAATTCTGACATGACATTTGATGCTTCGTTTGATTAAAGAAGAAAATTATATAGATAAAGAAAAGAGATAAAATTATAGGTGTTTTATTATTAAATTTTATTTTTGTAAATAAACGATAATATTTTTTTCTTTGAATCTTCTTTTTTTTCTTGATCGTCTTCCGCGCTACACGTGCACGAAAGGACATGGTACTTAAACTTCTGAAAAGACTTACCGGAAGCACAAGCAGGTAGTAGACTAGTACTACGTCCGGTATTTGGTTTCGGATGACAACCAACAAAAGGAGCTTCCGTTTTCTGTTTTCCCTGTTTATAAAATATTGAAAATTATGAATATTACATTACCTAAAATAATAATTGATAAAGTGATTATTCGAGTGTTTTATTTTATGTTGCTAAATATTGTGCAATCATAAATTGGAAATACGTAAAAACAATATGAATCCCGCGGTGACTAATGAAGCGACATCACCGGGGGGTCGACGACTCTCACGTAGTTTTCACTCTTGTCTTCGAGGTGCTGATACAGACGAACCAGAATCAGGTATATCATAAATTGTCAATTATTTTATTGAAGCCTAACTATTGCATTGGTCCTTATGTCGGAATTCAGTTAATGTTCAGAATAGAATTAGAAAAAAAAGGGATTTTTGTCCCTTTATTCGTAAATAACTTTTTAGTGAAAAGAGATAGTTCATACGAGAAAATGTTAGCTAAGGGATTAATTTACTTTCCGCGCTAAAGAAAAGGCGGTTTTTTTTTTTTTTTTTTAAGTGTCTATGATAGATATTGATATAAAAGTTGGAGGGCTTGATGAATAAATTCTCGAAATACAAGAAAAAACTTTTTTTTTATTTTAAACACTTTCGATACACAAAAATGTTAGTCACGGGTAACTTTTAAAAAAGTAGGCAGGTGAGTTGCCTAAGCCATATTTTTTAAACGAATTATCAGAAATAAAGAAATTAATTACAGAGCAAATGTGCGCAGCGGGTAAGAGTCCGCAATCCCATGTCTTTGGAACTCAAATGAATGGGTTTGCGCACTCTTATCCACTGCACACACTTGCCCCACATGACCCTAACATCAGATGAAGTACAATCGTATAAGCTCGTTTGGAATTACCTCTATAAATCTTTAAACATAATTAGTGAAATGGTGGACTTTTAAAAAAAAAAAAAAAAAAAAAAAAAAAAGGTGATTTTTTTGTAAATTTCGCTATTATAAATACAGTAAACGTTCTCTAAAGTTATGCAGGTTTGGCTTTTTTGCTCTTGTTAATGTTTTATGAGAAAATTGAGACAGAACTAGTGTAACTTTAGAGGACTTTTACTGCACAGTGAAAATTAAAATTTTGAGACAATCGTAGTTCCGGATGAACTCATACATATTACGGATATGTGATCAAAATTTCAAAAGGATCGCTTCCGTAGTTTCTAAGAATCAACTCATGCAAGGCTAAAAAAGGTTGTTTCGAGAAAAACGCCTTTAAAGTTTTTTTTTTTTTTTCTCTCGATAAAGCGTGCTCAGGTAGTAATATCCGTGGTGTAGAAAATTACATACATTCTGAACACTCAGGTCATTCTAAAATTTTCAGATAATATTTATAAAAATATTAATTTTTTAAAAATTAAAAAAATTCAATTTTTCGAAAGTGAAAAAGTAGACCAGTAATAATAAAATTATTATTTCAATGAAGTTACTTTCGATTTTGAGTAAAAAAAACGTTTGACCGTGTATAAATTTTTGGTAAATTTATTGTCTTAAGATAACTGCATAAATTTTGATATCATGTTAATAGGGACAGAGATCGAATATATGATTTGTATCGAATCTTGATTAAAATTCGTAAACTTATTGTATTCTTTAGATAATTATCGTTGATAATTTAAAAAATTTGCAGATAGTTACCTGTATAATTAATTTATAAATTTTATCAAATATATATAATGAATGAATACACGCTTTTTTTTTAATGTCTAAACTAAAAAAATTATCAAACAAATTTAATACTCCAAATTCATATGACAAGATGCATTATATTTTCGTGAAAATTTTAGCTTCTAGTAATATTATCGATATTTTGTTAGTTTCGAAAATATCAAGTTTTTATTTTAAATTCATTGCTTTTGAATCACATTTATTCAAGTGACATGTCACAATTTCATTGTTAATTGACTAATTTATTATTAAATTTAATAAAATCTCGATGATGGTTGTAGAGATGTGCATGTACACACAGAAAAAAAAGTCATCTTGACTCAAGAAAATCTTTTTCTTCAAAATTTACTTCTTGTTTCAAGTTCTTGTTTATTCTTGAACTAATAATGTCATATACTTATCCCAAGTAAATCTTTCTCTTGGTTTGGTAAGTAGCGCCAACGTTGGCGACGTGATTTTTTGGAACTAAACCGAGATTTTTTTAATAAAAAATTAAATTTAAAAAAATAACCTTATGCATGATTTTTATTGTTTGTGTTCATTCAATTAGACATTTTTAATTAATTTTTAACTTACTGATTTCCCATTATATTACTGATTTACAATTAAGTGTGTAGTGACGAAAATATTTGTAAAATAAGTATTCGCTCGACTCATACAAAGTACACGGTTAGAAATTTGTTGCGCTAATAACTCAATAACTATAAGTCGTGATATCGACAATCAGAAAAAAGATCCTTGAAGAGGAGGAAATTTCTGAAAAAAAGTCTCGACTTCCGGAACTCTAGCTCCATAAACAATAATTTTTATTTAATGTTGAAAATGGGTTTCCGCGCGGCTGCTGTCCTACTCGGGCCTCGATACGCCCGTGTGTACATCAAGCAAGTTCAAAAACCAAGAGAATGATTTACTTGGATTAAGAGGTTTTTTTCTTCACTTAAGTTGGTAAGCATGTTGGAACTAGGGAATATTTGCTTAAACCAAGATTGACCAAAACAAGAAAAAAATTTACTCAACTCAAGAATATATTTTATCTTCAGTTGAATATACTTGGATCAAATAAATATTACTTGACTCAAGATGACTTTTTTTTCTGTGCAAAGGTGAAAAATATTTTTTTGTACATATAATAAACTTATAAGGCATTTCAATGAAATTAAAATCAATTAACGGTAAATGCTGATGTAAAGTTTAAAAAAAAAATTGTTTTATTGAGAAACATTAACGAATTTTCATGTAAGCTCGGAGAAGCGAGCCATCAACCGTTTAGTACTTTTAAATAAAAAGTAATCGTTTTTTCGCCAAAATCTTGCTTCATTTTATATTCTTCGCTAATTACATAAAGGTTTAAGTTAAAGAGGGGTTTACAATAATAAGAGTTAAGTTTTATTGTATATTTTTCTTCATTAGCAAATGATTATTTCACCTATTTATAATTTTAACTTCACGTCTATAATTATTACATTTCATTTTTTGCAATAACTATATATATATACATATAAGTTATAAAAGTAATTACACATACACGTCAGAAATTGAATAAATATTCCAAACAGGTTCCGCGCCTACAATGCAATCACCCGCGATGATACAGATGAGGGCGTGTAGTACAAACGCAATTTTATGATAACAATACTTTTTGTTGAAGTATTTCAAAAATTAAAAAAAAAATTCGAGTTTTTAAACGCTGACAGTAATGTGATAATAATATTAATTGTGGTACCCTATAATATTTATGACTATGAAGTCGCGCTTTGATGATTACACCTTGCGTGGGGGATTGTCAGAAACATATGAGGGCGAAATATATACATTTATTCATTTAACTACTGTGGCACGCAGTCAAGTACCGCATACGCATACACTGTGACTACATAATGTAATAATATTATATGGGAATGGCATTAATATTTACTCATATCATTTATACAACCTCCACTTGACGCCGAGTTTTACGCAGTCCATTACTGACATGCGGTCTGACTATTCACTCTATATTTATGTTTATTTTTATACTTTTATACATTTACTAGTCTAAAAACTCACTAATTTATCAGCACTATCAATAAATAGTGATTTACATAAGTGACATATCACGTATTTAATTTTGCCAGCTCTAATTAAAATTTACAATTTGAATATGAAAAACAAATATATCAAACATACTTCGCATAGTAAAAGTCGTAAGTTTTTAATTTAATAAATATTATAAATTAATAATATTAATAATAACAGTAATATATTATAAAATTATTAACAGTGTTTTATGACAAGATTGTCAACAGCTTTGACAACCAAATAAGTATATACTTCAATCCGTTATGTGTCGGTACTTACATTTTTTAATGGTCTGCACGCAAACAGTAACCATTGAGTAGTTTAAAGCGGCGTTAATATA
Organism: Cotesia congregata; assembly: GCA_905319865.3. Taxonomy (NCBI): domain Eukaryota; kingdom Metazoa; phylum Arthropoda; class Insecta; order Hymenoptera; family Braconidae; genus Cotesia; species Cotesia congregata. The sequence continues at coordinate 13,265,148 of CAJNRD030001121.1, read as the reverse complement.
TTATTTCATCTTAATTTTATAAATGATAGTGGTTGATTGATGACAAAACAACTAATTACCTCAACTAACAATTCTAATTTATAATTATTAAAATACTGTAAAAATGATGTAGTAAAGTAGATAACTTATTACCTAAGAAATGTTTACAACATTTTTTGAATATACTTCATTAATTTTAATAGTAATAAATTTCTCCTAATTTATTAGAATATTGTAATCGAATTTAATTTATACAGCACCTATTATTGCAATGAATTAATTACAGATATTACCATATAGAAACTAGCCATAAATTGAATTTAATTAGGTTGGAATTTCATAATTTTTTTTTTAATGTACATCGAACTATAAAGCATAGATTTATTTATTTTCGATATGTTAGACAAGGGTTGGTTCATAAAGTTATTTCTTTGTCAGAAATGTTTGATAGTCCCGTACAAAGTTTCTGGACTTAACTCAAAGTAGAGGGGAATTGGAGCGCGTGTTCTCAGTTATGGTCACCGAACCCATTAAATTTATACGTTGAGATCGCAAAAAAATATTGTCCTTTTTACACGAGAAACGTGTTCGCTTAAATCAAACTCTTGTACCATTTGTTGCATTTACTTGTACCAAGCGAATTATAATTTTTTTTTACAGATATAATTAAACGTTCAAATTGTAATTATGGTTTTTTTTTGTCTGTTTCAGGTAAGCTAAAAACTAAATCACTGCCACGAAATTACTCTCAATCCTCTCAATATAACGTGAGTTGTAAAAATTCGCGAGGTAAGCTCATAGCAGTTTCAATTAAAGATACAAATATTTCATTATAATTATAATTTACACTTTCTGTACTAAAGACACCCACCAAGACCTTTATTGTATCTTAAACTTATACTTATAAGCATGCAGCCCCCACGCATCGGAATAAACAGTATATATGTTCATAGGACAAACATATGTCTTATATAGTGACGCACAGTACGATTTTAATGGGAAAGGCGATGACTTTATAATTCACCATTGTTTGTCCTATAGAATAACTCAGTTATAGAAAACGAGGGAAAACTTCATGCCGGATATGAAAAAATAAAACAATCATTAGTTTTCACGTATAAATATGTTATTTCTTTTGGAACGTGTGAATTATTTTGTTGAGCTATAAATTTTATCTTTAAATTTTACATTTCAATATTTTATCGACCGGAACTCTTTTGTACCAACTGTTACTGCATGAACGGTCGATAACATAGGTGCTTATAAAATGCGCTGGTTTAATGTTATCGACTGTCAGTAATTATAGTTTTAGACTTCTCAACAAATCCGGCTCGATGCAAATTGACCATCGAAATTAGATGCTAAGATTGTAATTGGTTGGTAGCGTTAGTTTATATGACCTCAAGTGTCAATTTAAAAGTACCTTTTTGTATTTCTATTGATCAAGTTTATTTACCAGCAAGGTGATAGTAACTTTCTCTAGCAACTTACTTTCAGATTACGGTCGTAGTTTTCCCAGGTAATTAGTTTATCAGCAACAAATTGCATATAAATATGTTGTCAGCTGTAATATTGATATTTTTTACTAAAAAAAATCAAAATTTTTGTGACAAGAAAATTTTTACTTTTACCAAGATAATTTTAGTCTGTCTTGATTCAGTTAAGCTGATGATAGCAATTTTCAATTTTGTTAAACTTTTTGTTAAACTTTCTTCAACTGAAATTGAAGTTATTATCTACAATATTGATTAAACTTGATTACACACTGAAGTTAATTTACTGCCAATCAAAAGTCAAAAAGTTAGCAAAGTTCTTACTAGTTTTCGACTTCAATAGATTATAATTCAATAAGTATTTTTAACATTTCAACCTTTTGCATGCAATTTGGAATAAAATTTCAGTAGATAGAAATCAAATAAACTTCCTGTCAGTTTGACTACATATCTGAATTGTATTTTAAACACAAATTCCAAGTAATCGTAAGACAAGAATTTGACATTAACTGAACGTCAAACTGATCATAACTACTGAACTATAACTTTGTAAAGAGAAAGTCTGTTATCAAGGAACAAATTAATTATTTTTCCAATGAAGACATTTTTCTTTTACTTTTTTTTTTTAATTAACATCTCGTAAAGACTGAAATTATTAATTATGTAGTCAGAAAAAAAGAAATATAGGAAGAAAATATAAAATAAAACATAACATAAATTAATTACTTTTTAATAAATTATCATGCACTGCACATTTGGATAGATAGAATGCAGTCATGTTTAAAACATCAAAAATATTGATTGATTAAATAAAAAAATATTCTCTGAACGTACAAACACTTCCATTAATGGAGCCTCTTTAGCTCCCTAACAAGGTGGTGGGACCATCATATAAGGTTTGTCCCTTACTTATCTTGAATGCATAAGATCATTGACCGTCTAAACCATTGTTTTTATTTAATATGTGACCAAATATAAATTAATATAATTAATTTGATTGAAATAATAAAACAATTAACGCAATATGATTGTTGGCCATTAGAGCAAAATATATAATAGAGTACAATAATTCAACTGTTAACTAATCGAGTGTTCTTTCCCACGTATTTTCGTTGCAAGAGGTGAGAACCAAGAGAAATACGACCTCGTAAGAAATTCCCTTCTCCAATGGCTTTCTACTTCAAACTATAAAATAAAAAAAATAAGTAAATAAATAAAAATAACCACAAACAAAACATTTATCGTACTTTAACACGATAAACTATTGTTCAGCTATACTACTTGATTATTTGTTATCATGCAAGAATTATTATTTTTTCTCAATTCTTTCCGGATAAATTTCTTTAATCAACTTGTCTTGAAGTCTTTTAAAACTTAAAATCTTGCACGAATTAAACATATTGGAACTCGTTTGGAGCCGAGCATGTCTACTACTCCTTGTCGTGGTTGCACAGTCACGTATTTCTTCCTTTCCTTTTGTACCCTCTTTTAACTCTTTCTCTCTCTCCCTTTATTTAAACCTTTCTCTTTCCTTCTTCTTTTGGTTATTTTTTATTCTTCTCTTTTCTCTCTTAACTTTTTATTTTATCTTTTGCTTGAATTTGCGTCGTGGACAAACATCCGTAGTCTTTTCTTCTCTTTAAACTCTCATTTCTTCAGTCCTTAGTCCATGTCACGAATTCGCTTTTCTTTACTATACTACACAAGTATATTCTTTTATTTAAAACTACTCTCCTCATCCATAATTCAACTATTTTAAAAAAAGATTCTCACGTGTTCATCACTTCTTTCATTCTTCCCTTTATTTATTTATTTTTTTATTATAATCTATTACATACTGTATAGTACCATACACTCCACCCAATCTTAATGTACATAATTATAAATAGAATTGTTTTTATAAACACATAAAAATTTATTAATAATATCTATGTAGAAAAATTTATCCAAAAATATCCAAAGTATTAATTATTAAAAGAGCTTGTCAGTCAAAAGCTCTACGCCGGAAATATTAGTTGTCGCTAAATAAATCTAACGGGTCGTTATTTCCTGTCTCTATACATATACATCGTAATATATATAATCATCATATGTTGTTACAGCACGTGTGTCAATTGCAGATACACCGGTCCGGTTTAGTAAACTTTTTTACTATTTTTTCCTTATATACCTACTGTACTACATACTTCATATTTAACAAAACTAAAACTTTAAGCATAAATACAAACGTAGTAATAGAAATAGGTGTGCCTTGCCTCGTGTATCGTGAGAAGACATCCGGATACTTAGAATGGAGCACCTTCAACTTATGCTGCGACACGTCTCAGTGATTCTCATGCCAATATTCTAATGATATTCACAGTGTGAATATTGTTGTATGTTGTGTTTCAGTCTAGACACCGACCGGCAAAAAACTATTTTTTCTTTAGTTCCATCTTATTTTTTATTTTTTCTTCACTCTCTTATACCCATAAAACATACATATACATATATACATAAATATGAGACAGTAATCAATTTTGCGTTTCATCCGTATCGCATTTACTTTTTCGTCTTTACTCCATATCACCCGCTGCTGCCTTTTCTCAAGAAACTGATGTTCTGAATATTTTACAAACATAAATTTTATTTACAAAAAATAAAGCGTAGAGCAATTTTTCATTCTTTTAAGTATTAACTCGGGGAATTCAATGCACAGAGTAAATTTATTTAAAAAACATTCAATTAAATTAATGAAGTCAGTGAATGGAGATAAGCGTGAAAATAAATTTACACAAATATAAGTGAAGGTAATTAATTATTTTAAACAAAACCTCTCATCTTCTATATACCTACGCATAAAAACGATTTTGTTGAAGTAACAAAAGACAGGATAACTAAAAAAATATGTGTAGTAACAAATGAGTATAGTTATAGCAACAAATCCATTAGTTGCATTAACAAAATGTTTAAAATTATACTAACAAACCAGTTTGTTAAATCACAAAATTAATTTGTTGCTCTAACACAATCATTTTGTTGCCTTCCAGAATGACTTTGTTGCGCGCAATTATACAAAGTGATTTTGTTGCGAAAATATTTTCCAAATCAGCTATAGCTTATTATAGCATATTTTTAAATGTATTCTTATAAAATTTACTGTAAAAAATTTATTTGTTATTATGACAAATTCTCTTTATTACTTTAAGAAATTGTCTTTGTTACTTCAACAAATTCTCTTTGTTATTTTAATAGAATAATTTGGCTGTTTCAATAAAAAAATTTATTATACTAACTAAAGTATTTTGTCGAATCAACTTAAAGATTTTGCTATAACAATAAAATTGTTTTGTTGTTATAAAATATCAATAATTTGGTTATTTAACAAAATTTTTAAAATTTTTTTCTGCGTGTAGAATTTTAAATTCAACTTTTCATTAAATTTCATGAGTGTGAAATTGGTGGACATCAAATTTTTGAAAATTTTTTAATAATTTAAAAAATCCTCGGATGCCTATTAATAACTTTTTAGCTTTTTTATTATACATTGAAAAAAATGATTGTAACATTAACAGGATTTGCGTATGATAAAATTTAACTCGCATTATATAAACTTTAATTTATTTAGATAAATAAAATTTTATACATTTAAAAATATTTGATTTTAGGAAAAAAAGTAAATAAAATCCGTAAAGTTACCGTTTGAATAAACGTAAAAAAGAATAATCCTTATATAGCGCCAAAAACTATGTATAATATTTTTCAGCGTGTCTGTATAAATGTAAATGTCATCAATAAAAGCTCAGAGTCAGCGAAGCACATGTGTTGTCGCGAAACGACAAAGAGGCATGATTCTTGATAATCTCTCCGTTTGTATTGAATCAACTAACTAAACTCTCCTGAATACATATATTTAATGTAGTTTATACGGGTGGTATATATTAAAAGGAAGTTTAGATGAATATAGCGTACTCTACTATAAATGCACTCCAAAGCAAAGTAAGTATCAATGCCACGCGGAGACTAACATAGTTTCGAAGAATAACCGTGTAGCGGCGCTGAATGTTGTGTGAGTAAAGAGATATGTGCCGATGGTATTTGAGAGGAGTTGAATATACGATAGTCGTGCGTTCGTCCAGCTTGGCGAACGACAGTCGAACGGTTTATTCCCTTTTCTCCAAATCAAATACATTCACCATGACATTCTATCGTGTACTGAGTACTAAATACCTCAATATTTAATCTGATTGACCGTTTTATGTATTTAACTCCAATTTATTATTTATCTTCTAAATTACTAGTGAAGAAAAGTGCAACACGTGCCTGATTATCATCATCCAATTCAAATTTTTAATTTGTGTAATTGTTATTGTTATTTATAAAATTTTTAATTCATTAACAATAAATTATTCAAAAGAAGAAATAAAATTATTTCTTCTCTATAAAAAACTATTTAAAGGCGTAATATGTTTATCATAGAAAGTTATTATCCTTGAATAATAATTAAAAGTGATTGGCATTTGATTATAAACAATGAAAATAGTTTAAAAATAGCTAAGGACTTGACGTTTTTGTTGAATGACGTCACAAACCTAAGGTAGAAAAAATAATAGAGAATTGAGTCATCAGTAGGGCGTTGAATAAGCCCTAACGCTGCTGAGTAAGAAAAAGACACTCAAGAGGGTGATAATCTTAATGATGATGGTTTAGATAAATTTTTTTCAAGTAGCATTTGTATTGCTGGTATTTACTTACTTACTTACTTACTAAACTTTAAGGAAATTAGAAAGTCACAATGATTGGAAACGATAACAAGGAAAGGGACAAAGATGATTTACCAAAACGTAGGTCAACATTTTACGTATCTCTGGAAAATGATACCCGGCATTGTCATCCTAAAATAACAAAATGTTTATCTCAAGATGCTGATAAGTATGCGTGCAATACATTTCCAATAAGTGGGACTAAAAATGCTCCGATATTGAGCCGGACCTTTAGTAATAAAGATGGGCTGAACAAAAGATCAGAAACAAGTACCAGTATCGTTGGTATGAATACTGATACTGAGACTGGTACTGGTGGTGGTAGTGGTACACGAGGTAAAGTACAGAGTCTTACACGGATGTTTGAAACACCGCAGATTGTGGTGGAATCGATTGAAGATACAACTCAAAGAAAGAAGGTCGAGAGGACACGTTCGTTCAAGACTATAGAGAGGTTTCAAAATCGTTTTGTTGGTAGAAAAGACACGGATAAAAAAAATATCCGGCTTAACAACACAATAGGGTGCTTGGAAATTAATCGTGAGGATCAATCTAATGAAACTGAACGACGGAGCAAAAGGAAAGACGAAGCTAGAACTAAAATTTTAAGAATTCAAGGGCCAAATCGTATTAATAATAACAATAACAATAATAATAATGACAATAATAATAATAATAGTAAAATAAAAATAAAAAATAGCAATGAGAATAATTCATTGAGTAATTTACTAATTCGTCGAACTCACAGTACCAAAGTTGTTAGAAGTGCGAGTGCACATGTTAAATCATCAAGTGTTTCTAGGCATGTGTCCGTTGATTGTCCGGGTAATTCCTCAATTGATAAAAGTAAATTTCGTTGCAATGATTCAGATAATGAGTGTGAAAATAATTTTTATGAGGATGCTGATGAATCAGTATTCGAAGAAACGGAGGCCGTTCATTCAGGTAATTTTTGAATATGAATAATGAGCTTGGGGCTATATATATATATATATATATATATATATACTGTATATGCTCCATACCCTACACTATAGATAATATTATTATAAGTTATAAGTAATGATGGGAAGCTGTAAAAGATGCGGTGAAAAAGAAGGTTTGATGTATTATATTGGATGAACCGGTCGGTGTGCATTAAGAAAAACAAGTCGGGACTTGCTACAAGAGTCGAGCACAACGGTTCAACTGATCAACCGACTACACTAGGGCTATACCATCGCCAGCCATCACATCAAGAGATTTTATTTCTTGGGACCCTTGGATGTATGAAACTTGAGTTGAGTTCATTTTCTGGGAGGCCTACTTGTACCGGGCTTTCAACTCGTTCTCTTCCAATTCCATCTCTCTATATCTTCTTACTCATTTTTTTTTCCACTAACTTTTTTTTATAAGATATATGCTTGAATCAATGGGGCCACCTGCTTGAAGACATTTTGGCGACACATCTACTCTCGACTATTAAATAAAATTTATTTATTTTTTTTATTATTATTAAAACAATAAATTAGATTTTTTTAATCACTATCCATTAAAACGTTAACTCTTAAATTAAACTTTTATTAAATTAAAAAAAATAATCAAGTCTTTATTAATCGCCATGTACGAGTGATGTAAGAATGGAATGTCAAAAGTATTTTATTGCTCGTGATAACAAACTTACAATACCACTGTCGTGTATATAAAGAGCTTATGCGTGCAAAAAAAAATATATATACAATAAATTGATGCGTATCAAGATTTAACTGTGCTAGCACTAGTAGCATCCACTTTTGACATTGATAAAGGATCCGGATTGTAAGTGTAATTGTCAGTGAACCTTTTAAATAATCCTTTTATATAAATTCGTCAGAATTGCCCGTATTAAATTGAAATGACCTCGCTCGAGTTTAGTATACAATAATTTAACCTCAAGATAAAGCTGTTAGCACATGTCCTAAATCTCATAAATCTTTTAATAAACCGTTTTCATTTTTCTTCCCCGTCAGTTTATGGTCTTTTTCATGAATTGGGATAAACGATTTCCGCTGGTACAATGAATTACATTCCAAATAAAAAAAAAAAAAAAAAAAAAAAAAAAAACATTGCTTACTTTCAGGATCAAAGAAATGCGCTTTATAAATATTTTCATTATTTTATAATTCTTTTTTGTATTATCGCTCTGATTTATTTTATATTCATTCCGTTTTTCACAATCAATCACATATGATTCAATAAATATAATATATTAACATTTATAACGGTCATTGATATCGAATAGTATTGAATAAGATAAAAATAAAAAAATGAATGCAACAATGAAGATAAAATATTAAATAATTCTTAGCATGATTAATCAATTGATTAGCTCTGTATTTATGTATTCCTGACCAGCATAACAAGAGCATGAGATCAGTATCACGATCTCTGAGCAGTCGAATAAAATAAAGTAGAATGTTGTATACATTCGCTTGTAATCAGTATACATATATACGGCTGAAGTTATGAAAGGTTTTGCTTTCACAACTTGACCAATTGCTTAATTACCGGTTGAGTAGTTTATAAGCGTCGCACAATAAGGCACAAGCTATATTGATTGTTTTGGCCTCGAGTAACTTTTTTATTTTTTTTTTTAACTTTTTGTCAGTATGAAAACAATAATTTGCTTTAAATAATTTCTTTTTGTTTGTCTTATTTTTTACGACGATAACTTGTGTTTTTTTTTCATGACCACTTTACTTTTTTTTTCTCATTCCCGTTTATAGACGCCTTTCTCTTATAAACACTCGGCTATTAGAATCTCGGATAAAATAACTCCCCTCTCGGTTGTGGCCGGTAAAAAAAGGGTTCACTGGCATTCGACCCTTGCAGTACTATTATACTATTACAATACACGTTACCTTAATCCGCAAAAATTTAGTCTTTGTCAAGATACAGACTGTGACCCTTTAAAAGCTAGTTATTTGTGCAGGACACAGTGTAGATTTATATCCCATATATATTAGCAACATATAAAAGCCTATCAGTAGTCCCCCAAGAATCATCACCCCACTATCATCCCATTCTAAGACCTGACTTTTTTTATTTTTAATCTTTCAATATTTATATTCAATGAAATATATTATTATCCTTTCCATTATTTGCTTATGGATATTTCGTTAATCTCTAGACTTTTTTAATAAATCTCTTGTCTGTACATAATACCAGCATGGTTAAAAATATCATCAAAAGTCTCAAACAAACTGTTAGAAATTTTATATCTGACGTTTTAAAAAAGATTTACTAATGAAAATATTATGCATATTCTAAAAATAATTGACGATTTATTACAATTTAAAAATTTTAGAATTTATTGGTAATTTAAAAATATGCTATGAATTTTTGTACTTCTTTATTCAATTTCAGCTTCTAAAATGTCAGAAAAAAATTTCAAAAGTTATATGTTTTTTTTGATCAAATATGAGTTTAAAATGTCGATTTAGAGTTGACCTCTGTCTTCAAGAATGTGTAACATACGCAAAAAAAATCTTTCAGTTAAGATAATGCCTACTAGCCAATAACTTACAGTATTTTAAGCTTCTAAACGAATCAAGCAGAAAAATTCTTAAATTAAAATTTTTTCTCACTTGATTCAACAATTTTTCTTTTAGATTCAAGACAAAGAAATCCTTGAAAATAATTTTCTTGGTTCAAAATTTCTTAATTTGAATCTTTAATTTTTTTGTATAAGTGGAATGGAAAATATGTCGAGGCCAAAGTAGAATATTTGGAGAATTTAGTTAACGATATATTTTTCCATCCGGTCGTAAACTTAGTATCAATTTTAAGTAGGAAGTTGAATTAAGAAAAAAAAGAAATACTCCATCAAAGGATATGATATATGATTTACAAGATTTATTATTTTTCTCTTAATGTATATTATTATATTATATCATTATAATACTATAATCTTAGGTTTTTATTTGCGGATGCTGCAAATAATTCTTATAATGGTTGCCCCGGTTACATGAGTCACTTTTGCAAACGTATGTGTAGCGTACCAGTGAATGCATTTATACATGCAATCTTGGTTATTCGCTTATATACCCGAGTAGTTTCTCATCAGCGTCATACAAGTTTGGTTACCACGTTGTGGGGATTAATGACCCCTTCTATTTCATTTCTTTCTTGCTAAATCTCTGTATCTAGGTATAAGTTTTACTTCTCGCAATATTACAACCTTTCTTAAATAAATAATATAAATGCTTTGCACGCTAAATGCTAATGCTTAATAAATTTAGATCTCATAGAGTTTACAGGAAAAATAAATAAATATACTTTACACGTATAGGAACTTGTTTATTTACATTGAATATATAAAGGTTCATAAAAATATGTGCAGTGTAAAGTGTAACATAAAGCAAGCATATATATATATATATGTATATGTAGACGCGTACGTGTATGTGACTTTCGTTGAAATATTAAAATAGGCTAGGCGCCGTACGAGAAAGTGGATCGATTTAACTTTAGCGGGGAGTTGAGATGAATCGGGTGTACGCTAGAATTCCTACTTGTAATGTATGTTATGCTTTTAATGTTTAAAACTACTTTGCGATTTTGAGACTAGTCTATATGCGAATTGATTTTTGTTTAAGTTAATAGTAGATTAAAGTTATAAAGTTTTCAGTTATATATTTTTAAATTTAACTTTGTAATTCTTTATACACCTTAAGGTCGATTAATTTTTGTGAAGAAATATAGTTCGCGAATAATTTTTTTGGTAACCCAATATCGGTAAATGCTGCTTCTATTCAACAAAGCAATCCAAAGGAAACCCAATAGAGTTTATTTTAATATTTTTGGTCAGGTCATTATATTGCGTACTAATACTGTAAGGAATCTTATGGAATAATTTTATCACGAAAAGTTGAATATGAAATAATAAAAAATTGAAAAATTTCTTACTTTCTTTTTACGTTATTATGGTAAAAATAATTATTTTAGCTTCACGAATTAAAATTTTTGTAAATATAATTAAATATTTAAATTTAGTTGTGGAAAAAATAACAAAAAAACTTCGGGTATTAAGAGTTTAAATAAAAAAGAGTTCCTTAATAATTATTAAAATATGAAAATAAATTTTTTCATTCGTTTCAAATTCTAACTAAGGTCTCAAAATTCATAATAAATAAATCCTCATCTTTATCTCTCAGATTTTCAAAATTTTCCAATTGAAAACAATTTCAAAGTTCTATAAAAAATTTGACTTATAAAAAAGTAATTTTTAAACATTTTTCAAATTATTACTTAATAAAAATGAAAACTATCAACACGGAAAGAAATACATTGCGGATATCCCTATGTCGCTGCACCAGAGCATTGCTATAATTCCTATGAGTATAGGAGTATCTACTATACTGTATAGTACCAGAATTGTTGCGTTTATTACACGGGCGCATAGTAGGTTTGACGTGACAGCATTGCCGCCAGCCCCATACTGCATCGCACATCTCGCAATGCTACTAGTTTTTTCCGCGATGCTACTTGGCACGACAATCAATAACTCTATCGAATTATGGCCAATATTTTATGGGTACAGCTACTATATCGACATAAAAATTTATAAATTAGTAAAAAGAAAATAAACGTGTGTTAACAAGTGTAACGAGTATAAATATAGTAACAAGTATAAATATAACGCAATAAATAAACGTAATGAATATATAATATATTGATTTGATTTTGTTGAAATAGTAAGTACTATCATTCAATCAAATACATCTCTAATAATTAATATAATAAAAAAATCATCAAAATAAGTAAAATAACCTAAATTTATGTGATATTTTTTCTAGATAAGAGGTGGTATTGTTTATTTTATTCAGATTTAAAATTTTGTAGTGACTCGAAAGGTAATCGCTGGGAATGGTAAAACTTATATACATTCCAAAACGTTGGATTTAATATAAATTCATTATTAAAAAAAAAAAATATTGTAATATATCAAAAA
>CAJNRD030001121.1:13226958-13251754 GCA_905319865.3 Cotesia congregata | reverse complement strand
AATTATTCATTTTCTGCTTTTACCCTGCAAATTTTCAATTAAATAATTATTCTGGCTAGAATATTAAAGATACGGAAAAATCATAAGAGACTTTTTTTGTAAGAAATTAATTTTCTGTAAAAAAGATTCTTATAAATTTTGCTCCATCTCGCTACCTTTCCCCAGGATTTGAATTTAAAGTTCAAAAGTAAAGGCATAGGAATTACATTGATAAAAGGATTTAGTACGGAGTATTGTCGGTAGATGGCTATGCTTTCATTCCAATGTTTATGTGATACATAACCAATTCGCTGACTCAGATTATTTTATTCAGCTCGATTTTGGGAGATTTATCAAACCTATGAAAACACACATACTCCCAATAAATATCTTCTATTTATTATTTATTTCAATTTACCTCATAAATTGATTGTTAATTATCTATCAGGTAGAGAGCAATGTGTTAAATTGAATAATTGTACTAGTGATTATAGAATTGTAAAAATTGGTGTTCCCCAAGGTACCATCTTGGGACCACTTCTCTTTATTATGTACATAAATGATATTTTTAATATTCTGCCTCCTGATGCTCTTGTATCATATGCTGATGACACAGCAGTAGTACTGTGTAGTGGATCTAATTGGTTAGTAGTATCTGATTGTTTGTCTGATTGGTTGAATAAGCTAGATCAATGGTTAATAGTCAATCAGTTAACGCTAAATGTTGATAAATCGACATTTATTACCTTTGGTTGTTACACTGACAGTGTGCCTACAAATTTTCATTTGTACATTAAAGATAGAGAGTTGAAAAGAGTTTAAATTTGTAAATATCTGGGAGTAGTTTTTGATTGTAACATGAAATGGAACAAACATATTGCAGAACTAATGAAAAAACTCAAATACTTTACCTTCCTCTTTTACAAATTAAGTAATTGGATAAACACATCATTACTAAAAATCATATATCATGGTCTATTTGAAAGTGTCATAAACTATGGAATTATAGCATGGGGGGGGGGTGCATATGATAACACTTTAAAACCTATTATAAATCTACAAAATAAAATGTTAAGCAAATTGACAAATTCTGAAGATATGTTTTAGGACCATTGAAGATTAAACAATCTTTCGTTGTACAAGCCTTAACTTATTATTTTCGTGAATGTAAAACTTTGTACTCTGATAGAGTAATCAATACAAGAGCTAGACAGTTAACTTTACCAAAAATCAATAGAACAATAAGTACTAAAAGTGCAATTTATGTTGCAATTAAATATTTTAATTTACTTCCTAATAATCTGAAAGAGCTAAATTATACCAAATGGTTAAGAAAACATATTGTAAGATGGATAAGATCAATTATACTTTAATTCATGATAAATTGTATTTATGTAAAAATTTTGTAAAATTAATCTTAATTTACTCTGTACACTATTTACTTAGTTAATTTAATATTACGTATTAATTTTTTATAAATGTATTATATTTTTCTGGTGTCTATGCACAGGTGCTTATTGCACCTCTATAGAATTGCTTTACCAAGTAAATAAATAAATAAATAAAATAAATCACATTTTGTATTTTACGTTTTTAAATTCTTCTAATAAATTTAATAAAGGAGCTTTCACTGTAAATGTCTGAGAAAAACAGTAGTGACCAGAAAATTTAGAGAAAGAAATTTTTTTTTCTGTTGATGAAATTCTGAAGAAAACCGTTACGTTACTTGATGATTATTGTACCGCCAACTATTATTCTCAGTTAAGAATTTTATAATGTTTGAGAAAAAATATGTTATTTTCTCATAAAATCTTACTTTCTCGGCGTTATTTACGTATTCTTCTTTTAAATTGTAAAATACATACTACAAAAGGCGTATTACATTTTTCAGCCATCAAAATTGTAAATAATTGCGTTAAAAAATTTATTTGTGTAATAAATTGCTTGTGAGATACTTTTTATTGTTTCAGTAATAAAAAAAAAGTTTCTATCATAAATATAAAAGAATACATTATTCTTTCTAAGCTCAACTTATACTAGTCACATTTTTTTGTGAACGGCCATAAAGTTCCATCTTTTTAGACAAAGTTGTCGCATTTTATAGAAAATTATATAAAATTTATTGGAAATAAAATTTTAAAAATTGTCACCTCTGGCGCTAGTTTTGTCGCTCTCGAATAAATTAAAAAAAATATATCATGCTGTTTTATTTCTTTGATTAATTTGTTATTCTTAATTGATTCAACTTCATAAAGTAATATTTTATTTAAAATATTTTCCAAATTGAATAGTATATTATGTAAATATGTTGTTTTAATTCATATTCATAACTTAACATTTACCTCTGATGAATATTTTTTTACAAAAATTCTTTAAATTTTTGCTGTTTTGCATCACTAATAAGGAATAAGTAAAAAAAATGTAATATAAGGTTATATCATTTTCAGTGAAATCTCGATAATTTATAATTATTACCTGTTGTACATTTTATAATAAATATTTAAATATCTACTGATATAAGCACTTACGTATAAAAAAGTATGTTTTATTGGAACAAAGTTCTTTGACATAAGACTCACATTTATATAGTAAAACTGTTTTATTGATTCTGTTACATATAGTATTGCTATTTTATTATTTTCATATTTATTTTTTAATAAAGGGATTTAAATAAATTTTAAACATTACATTGTTTTTATAACAGTTTTAACTTAAAATTGTGAAAGGAATGATAAAAAAAAATAATACAGCAATAAACAATTTTAATTGTATAAAGTAAAATGTTTCATTTAATATACGGGACAAAAAAATGATAGTACCAGAAGTTGAGATGCATTTTGCATAAAATTTAAATTCAGATAAAATATTCCCCACACTATGGGATAAGTGTATTTACTAGAGTTAATTTTTTTCTCTCTGTTTATCAAAGCGATGAGAATAACATTAAAAACTATAGGTTGAAAAACTAGAGGTTCAGCTTAAATAAACAAATTTTAAATATATTAAATAATTAGAAAAAAAGTGGTGAAATGGAAAAATAAATATTGAATAATTATAAAATTAGTAATGCATGAAAGTTTTGACATATTACAACTAATATTTAAATTCTAAATTAGTAAAAAACTAACAACAATTTATAATAATTCGTGATGGTATATGTATTCGCTTCTGTATTAAAAGTATCCCACGATTCTTGCATAACTTAGCGTTTAAATCGGCCTTCATTTAAGAGTGCAGTGTATAACTAAACCGGAGGCAGTAGTTCCGCCAGAGAACGCATGATATATAAATGAATAAAATGCTTTTGAAATGATTGTTTTTGTACTATATACAACAGTAACTGTTAGTTGTAACAACTATTACCATATCTAATGAAACATTTCCTTATAACACAAAATACCGCATAACATTATATGATGTATGATATATGATTTAATGTTCCCTAATTTTCAAGGTATTTATAGCTAATATAGTATACAAAAGAAATATTAGTGGTGTGATTATTATAAAACAGTCACGCCTTCTGTGAGCGATTTTTATGTAAAACCTATAGATTTGATCAGTTTACCTCCACCTCTGCTGGGTTGGTTTGTTACGTGTGGGTCATGAATCGACATTAATGTCAAAGGTATTCGACAATAAATAAAATCGCAATGTCGCTGTGCGTATATGAATAAAGGTCTGGTCCGGCCGGTGGTATATTCTATAATCCAGTCTGGACGCAACATATATAACATACTGCTTACTCGTAAATCGTGTTCGGTCATCCTCTAGCTATAAATATTATCACGGACAATATACTACTAGCAAGCGTATCGAGCATGTCATTTTAACTAACCTTAACACGCCTTAGACAACTGGACACATATATGAAACATTGACATAGAATTACATATTCTGTATTATACTTTCATTTTTATTTTAGTTTCAATCTATAGGTATATATTTAAAGTTGAATAAAATAATAATACACAAATCCATTCGTTTCGGACATGAGTTAGTGACAGTCAGGA
Organism: Cotesia congregata; assembly: GCA_905319865.3. NCBI lineage: Eukaryota > Metazoa > Arthropoda > Insecta > Hymenoptera > Braconidae > Cotesia > Cotesia congregata. The sequence continues at coordinate 13,247,762 of CAJNRD030001121.1, read as the reverse complement.
TTGCGAATGATTTCATTAAAATTTTGCATTTTCGTCATTTAAAATGAAATTAATTACTCTAATTATTTTTCAGATAGTAAATTAATTAAAATAAAAAAAAATTGTTAGTTTAAAACATTTTTTAAAAATGTAGTAATTAAATTTTCAAAATAGAATTGTTTTGTGAAATCCGAAAACTAATGTATCAAAATTTATAATATTTGAGAAAAAAAATTATTAAAAAAAAAAAAAAAAAATAGAATAATTCGTATTTTGTAAATTCTCCGAAAATGTATTGATTATATTTATTCTTCTTATTTATTAAGAAAAAAGTGTCAATTATATTTTTTTCAGTTACTAATTTTTTCAAAAACTCTTTCTTCCTTTTTAATTTTGAATTCATAAAAAGTTACTTCAATCGACGTTCCTTTAGTTTCAATTAATGCAGCTATTAAATTTACTTAATTTTTCAAATATTGCATCAATGACTTTTCTTTCATTTCCAATTTTTAAACCAAGTATTCATTAAATTTTTTAAAAATTAATTTTTCATTAAATAAAAAAATTTAATCATTCAAATTTGTAAATTAAAAAAAAAATTAATAATAACATTATCTAACAAACTATTTACAATTTAATTATCAAATGAATGAAAAAATGGATTACGTTAAAAATACATTTTTTCAATCCTGATGATAACATCGCACTTAAAAATTAAAATTAAACCATAATAAAATGTATACAGTGCACATTTTTAAATCTTTCTTCATTGGTAGGGAACTTCATTGCAATTGAATGTCTAATATTTTTTTTACATGGGCAGTAATTGGATCACCGTTTAATGAACACAAAGAAGAGAGAATTTTTTATAACTCATGTATAGAGTATGGATGGATATTTCAACAATGCAAGCGTAAAAATTAAATGGTGATAATGGATATCGCGTTGACAGTTGTGAGGTATTAATACCGCTTGAATCCGCATGAATGCTTCGGAGCAATAGCATCAGTTAAGCGGTTGACTCGTTGAAACGAACAAATGCTCTCACTTCGATGTAGATTGGGTGTTCTTTTCAAGCTCTCTATACAAAGCACTCCTAAAAAATTTATATCCTTAGCACGTTTGCTTTGAAAAGGCTTTATTCTTTGGTAATAGCGTTAATAGTTCAAATGAAGTTTAAGTATAAAAATTTTTCAATTTCCCGCTAAATAAATCGTGAATTCTCCAAAATTAGAAAAGTTATTATCAGTTCCAAAAATAACTATTCAATTACCATTCCATGCAAATTATAAATTATTAATCCAAATACGAATTAATCTAAAAAAAATAGACATTCAAAAAGAAACCGAATCATTATTATTAAGACTTTTTTAAAATCCCTTTTAATTACTGACTAGCAGGTCATCCCGGCTTCGCACGGATATTAAACAAAAATTTTTAAATTAATTATTAGAAATATCTATCGTTGAAAATGATAAATGAACTCTTTGAACACTTATAGAAAATTACTATAAAATTTGAAGTCTGTAGGAACTACAGTGTGAAACTTAAAAATTTTCATTGTTAATACCCACCCCCGCAATCCCCTGTGGGATGAAATATCTTAAAATTTGTTCATAAATGATTTTTACATCACTTACAGAAAATTCCTGTCAAATTTAGAGTCTGTAGGAGCTATAGTTTGAAAAATAAAAATTTTCATTGTTAATGCTCACCCCCACAACCCCCTTTAGGGTGATCTATCATAAAATTCGTTCATAAACTATTTCTACATCTCTTATAGAAAATTCCTATCAAATTTGGAGTCGATAGGAGCTATATTTAAAAATCGGAAATTTTTCATTGTTAACGTCCCCGTAAACTCTTTTGGGGGAAGGATTTCTTAAAATCCGTTCTTAGCTGACCTCTACATGGTAAAAGTAATATTCCTACCAAATTTCAAGTTTTTAGGTCTGATGGTTCCCGAGATATCGTGATGAGTGACTATTTAGATAGGAATCTCTTATAATAATATAGATTTAAATATTTTTTTTTCTGATTATTTTCAAGTATTAATATGGTAAAAAAAAAACCCCCATTAGTGGCGGGGATCCCATTACTGATACTTTTTTGATTTTGGTACTTATTCATTTAATAAAATCATTAATTTTTATTATAAATATATTATTTCTAATCATTAAGACCTTTAGATCAAAAAAATTTTTAATTTTTATTTCAAATAGAACATTTTTTCATTGAAAAAAAAAATTCCACTAATATGGGCTTAGAGGTGCCACACAGAAAAAAAAAATGTTCTTGAATCAAGTATATATTTTTGAAGAGCTCAATATTCTTGGTTTGAGTAGCAAAATTCTTGATTTAAGGAAATTTCACTTAATTCAAGAATTTTTCGTCTTGATTCAAGACAATTATCCTCTTCAAAATTATATTCTTGGTTCAAAAATTTTTCTCTTGAATCAAGTTAATTTTTTTTTCTGTGCACTAATGGGGTCTTTTACCTTATTGTTATTTTCAAAAATAATCGTAGAATAGTCGATCTTTTTGAGTTCGAAAAGTGAAATAAATGATAAAATTTATTTGAGGTAAGATTCTACTTTGAGCGCTCGAACAAAGAATGTTGTGAACAATTTTTTATGAACTTATCTGAAAGTTTAGACTAAAACAGAAAATTTTCAGTCCTTAGAAACAACTATTTTCCAAATTTTTCTATATGTACACTGATAAAAAAGTTAACGATTCAAACGAAAAAATTTTGAACCAAGAGTGCTATTTTGAAAAATAATTATTTGCTTGAATCAAGAGAAAAAATTTTTAAATAAAAACAAATTTACTTGAATCAAAGATAATTTTTTAGCTTATTTTTTTTTTTTTAAATGATATTCTTGGTTTAAGATTTTTTCTCTTGAAACAAGTTAAATTTTTTATCAGTGTAAAGGAATACAAAATTTCAGATAAAATTTAATATTTATTTAAATTACTTTTGAACAATAGAAATAATAAACAATTTAACGTATAGAGCAATTAAACAATTAATATCTACATACTGTGAGCAATATGATCCTCTGTAATCATTGTTCTTTATATATTATGCGATGGATTAATTTATTATTTTTTTTTTTTAATCGTTAAATACAATGAGTAATTACTGGAATAGAATCTCGAACTATATATAGTTACAGTTATAAAAATCCAATTCAAGTGGTATGATCCCGTACTGTGGAATTTGAATAGAGTAACATAGCGATCATTAGTAACCGTTGACCAGCTTTTGAACAATGAGAGGAGGGATGAGAGCAAATAAAAAGCCAGCCGGTACAAAGTATTAATAGCAGTAGTAAGTAGAGTCGTGTGGCGCTCGTTTTTATTTTATTTCATTCCATTTCATTTCAATTGCGATTCAAATGTATAGTTACGGGCGTGCCACTATGCTATAGGGGATCATATTTTTGATGGACCAAAGTCATTATAAAACTTGAGGCGCCACACAAAGCAAAAATCTTTTTCTCCTTCCTCTGATTAATATTTCTGAATATTATCGATTTATAGTTACAAAATGCTACCATAACTCATACTGCAGCTGCAATTTTTTTTTTTCATATTTTCGTGTTTTTATTTATATTTTTTTTCTCCTGTTGCTCTTTATCTTCAACTCAAGATTACTTTGTAATGAACAAAGAAATCTCGAGCAAAATCACAGCGATTAACTGTGGAAAAAATATTAAATTTATGGCTATTAGCTTCAATTAGTATTCGTGAGCATGCACATCCAAAGAGAGGATAAACAGGAATGAGAGGAGCAAAAGAGAAAGAGAAAATGCATAGCTATGAGGCATCAAGAGAGTTTATGGTGTTGGATGTGCCAGGATACAAGATGGATGATACTTTTCCGGTATATTATTTTATTTGTTTGTGGGATTTAATAGCATCCTTTTTGCTTGTTATTAAAGTTTCACATGATTTATAGTTCAATTTACGCTTGTCAACAAATTGGGGAGATTATTTTTTATTACAATAAAATGTCAATGTTCTTTTTTTTTATGTATACCTTTAAATTGAATTAAAGGTTAAATATGCATTAGTAAAAACCAAGACAAAAAATTATATGAATTATTACTGCGACCAATTTTTTTAAGTTCATGGATTTTTTTTACAGAAAATTGTGGTTGATGTATTTCGGTTATTATTATTTTTTTTAAGTAAAAAATAAATGAAATATTTGTATTTTTTTGAAACTTCGATTATCCGAGTATTAATTTTCATGTCTGTATAAAAATATTTATGATACTAAAATAAACGGATATCTGATATTTTTTTTTTTATATTATAATACCAACAACATATTTTAAAAAAATTGCATTCAGAGATTTTTTTTTTCAAATTTCTAAGGGTGAAATTTTTTTATTATTTTTTTTTTGTAATAATTTGTTTGTTAAAAACAGTCAGATGTCTGTAAATTTCAGTATCAAGAAAATTTTAAATATAAAAAATAATTATTTTTAAGAAAAAAAGTTTATAAGTAATTATTTTATAAAATTTTTTTTTTCAAATTTCAGATACATCGTACGAAAAGGCGTGCAGAAGGGGAAGTGCTCCAGCTACACCAGTTTTGGGTGCACGACCTTTAGATGCAACTCCCAACAGAATCGTCGTAAGTGTTGTTCTTTCTTTACATAATAGTAATAAAAAAAATAGTATGTATGAATTGATTAGCAAGTCATATGTAAAACGTAAGCAACGGTCATTGTTTATTTTAGCTTGACATACGTCAGAATCTAGTTTTATTTTTCTAGAGCACATCGGTCCTATCCGTTCGTGTTGTCTTTTCCCCTTACATGTCTTTGGTGAGATTCATCTGGGTATTTGTTCGCTTACTTTCACCCATATTCCATGTAGCAAATGCCCAACCTACATGTTAAAATGACAATACAGAAAAACATTAGCATGATTCAATAGTATAAATATAACTATATACATATATGCTGAAATACAAATACTCGTAACTACAATACCAATTTGTCGTATTGATTTTTATTTTATTCCATTTTACATGCAAGAATTCAAATAACAAATACTAAAATACCTCACGATGACTCAAGGGTATTTTTTTTTCTACCTCCATTGGATACTTAAATAATTTAAATACTTCCATATACTGGATATTTAATTTTATTTGCTTGATAAAATCTTTTGTGTAAACTTAAGGTAACAATAATATTGTTATCGATCCCCAAATCCCAAATTTCAAATTTAAATGTCCCGTGAAAAACACGATTATAAGATTACCAAAACATACAATTAATCAAAAAATCAGCACGCGCGTGACCAAAAATTATAGACCATTAAATTATCCTTGTCATCACTAATATATTTTCTTTTCTTTTCATAAAGATGCCGTAATATTAAATTACACAAATCTACCCTTAAAATCAAACAAACATTTTGTTACTCATATATTATACTTATTACATACATAACTCAGTAGGGTGACAAAAAAAATCGACTCCTTCTTTTTTAAGCCCCTAATATATGGAAATATGTTAGTTTATCATGTCTTAACAAGATCTTTCAAAAAATCAGCTCATTTAATAAATTTTTAAAATTCACTCAAGATTTTTCTAAATCTCCAAAATTTTTAGAAACTAAAATTTTTATCTTTTTTATGATTCAATCATTATCTTCACAAATATTTAGTTACTTATTGAAAATTTCAACTTGATATTTTGATTTTGAGAGGCTGCTGAATTTTTTTTTGTAATTTTCAAAGCAGAATTGCAATAAATAAATTTTTCTAACAATTTATTTTTGATTTAGTTAATAATTAAATTATAAATAATTATTTGAACTCAAAACTTTTTTATAAATGCATCAAAATAATTGCTTTAATTAATCATTTTTTATTTAAGATCTTCAATTACCGTATTATTTAAAAAATTTTTATTATTTTAAACTCTGTTTCAAAGTAGATCAGTAGCCTAATTTAATAATTAAAACTTACAATTGTCAGCTTTTACAAAAATTTATCTTAGAAGAAAAAAATTTACTCTAAACTAGTAAAAAATTCTTGAGAAAAAAAATTTTTTTAAAGAAAAGAATCATTAAATTATTTACTCAAAGTAATAAAAAACATAACAATGATTATCCTAACACATAATAATTCAGAATGCGGAAATCTTCTTTTGCAATAAAAAAAAAAAGAAAAAAAAAACGTGCAAACGTTTTTCAGCATCCACTCGTCCGTGTTATACAAGATAGATAAAGAAGGACAATTTACGAAGTATTTAACATGTGAAAAGAGAGTAGAATTGATCTTCTGCCTCACTTTAATATAAGCGCTTCACATATAATAATATAATATGTAGACTTCAATGTGCAAGTAGAAGTAGATGTAGATGTAGTCTGGGGTTCTTTTTCGTTTGCAATACAAAGATGTACTCCCGGTGCTCAAGTGGAGCCCCAATGATCCCTTGACTTGGTTAGACGAATAAGGTGAGATGGTCTACAAGCATCTGCAGTCGTTTCTGAGATTTCGTTGTGCTATGAACACACTTGCTTAAACTGCCATTTTACTATTTTACTTTTATTTGCAATGCTAAATTTTATATAATTTTATGTTACTTTTACATGAATGTTATGTTATATTACCTTAATTGAAAATTTTGAATTAAAATAAAATGCACAATAAATATATGAGTATACTTATATAATTAAATACAATTGAATAAAACTGTGATTAAATTCAGATTTTTATAAAGGGAAATTGTGTCAAGTAAAACGTAATATCCTTATCATTGAAAATAGACAAAGACACTACAAGTGATAATCTTTTTTTTTTCACATATTGTGTTGTATGATGATAAAATTTTATAAGTAATATTATATGTATAAAACATATGTTTATATTAATTTATTAATGAATACAAAAGAAAATATTTAATAATAATATTTAAAAAATGTGTGTAAATGCGACGAAAGAAAATAATCAAAATAATAAAATATTCAACGTAATAATAAATTATTTTGCCACGCGGGTAAATATTGTTATTTAAAATATGACGTAAATAATTTTAAGGATGTAAGAAATATAATAAATAAATCCGAAAGTTATTAAAAACTAAATTTATACTTGAATGTTGAAAGTAGTTTATAATAATGATAGCTTTTATTAAAATGATAGTAGACCAAACCTCTCTAGAGCTATTATCATTTTTTTTCTAAAAAAAATTATTATCAACTGTTGTTAGTAAAATGATAATAATGTTTATTTATTTATTTCAGAACTTTTTTTCAAAGCGATCTTTCCGTTCAAATCCCTTGAAGAGAACGAAAAGTGTGACGAAACTTGAGCGGCAAAAGCAGCGGGGAGCTGGTCTAAGAGGTTGCCGTTCACACGAATCACTTTTGTGCGGACAAGCTGTAACATCAATGGATCTTGCAGCAGTTACACCATTACATCCAAGTCTACTAGGTAGACCACATTGTTTTCAAGTGACACCAAGTAATGGTCCACCAAAATATTTTAGCTGTCGAACGGCCCACGAAAGAGATCAATGGTTACACAGGTTAATAATCTATTGTTATTTAAAACCTCAAAATATGTATTTTGTATTTTATATTAATAAAAATCTATTGTTGTATTTACAGTCTGAGGAAGTCAGTTCAACCAGATGCTGAGCAAACTCGTCGAACAGACAATTCTTTGCAGATATGGTTACTCGAAGCCAAAGGTGTACCAACTAAGAAGCGTTATTTCTGTGAAGTATGTTTGGATAATACATTGTACGCTCGCACAACAGCTAAATTAAAAACAGAATTATGTTTTTGGGGCGAGCATTTCGACTTTCATCATTTACCTTCAGTCAACACAATACAAGTTAATTTGTACAGAGAGGCTGACAGGAAGAAAAAAAGAGACAAGAATGTACTGATAGGTTCCGTTAGTATACCCGTACAAAATGTTACCTCACGTTATCTAACTGAAAAGTGGTATCCAGTACAAAGTGACAAAGGAGTATTAAAAGAACCACCAGCGTTACGTGTTAAATGCCGTTTTCAATCAGTCGACATTCTACCTGTTCATGTTTATCAAGAGTTTCTTGAATATTTAAAAACAGATTATGCATCACTTTGCGAGAGATTGGAACCTGTTATTGGTGTTAAAGCTAAAGAAGACATTGCAACTGCGTTGGTAGCAGTAATGCAACGTGAAAAAAAAGCACCACAATTTCTAGCTGACTTAGTTATGATGGACATTCATCGGATTGACGATGAACGACTAACCTTCCGCGGTAATTCGTTAGCAACCAAAGCGATGGAGGCGTATCTTAAACTAACGGGTGATCGTTATCTTCAAGAAACACTGGGAGCTGTTGTCCGGGGTGCTGTTGATGGAGGGGACTGCGAAGTCGATCCTTTAAAAGTTTCATCATTAGCTGCGTTGCACAAACAACAGCAAAATTTACGTGCAGCAGTCGAATTAGCATGGAGTAGAATATTGTCCAGTCATGCACACTTTCCTCTTGAACTACGAGAATGTTTTAGAATATTCCGCGAGCGCTTAGCGGAACTGGGGCGTGAAGATATTGCTGACAATCTTATATCAGCATCTATTTTCCTAAGATTTTTGTGTCCGGCTATACTGAGTCCTTCACTATTTAATATAACACACGAGTATCCCAATGAAAAAGCAGCCAGAAATCTTACTCTGGTGGCTAAAAGTCTACAAACTCTCGCAAATTTCACGAGGTTTCAGGGCAAAGAAAATTTCATGGAATTTATGAACGATGTACTGGAACGTGAAGCGCCGGCAATGAAAAATTTTTTGTTATTAATCAGCAGTCCGGTATCTAAAGATGCACCATCCAATGATTCCCTCGAATTTGATGGATACATTGACTTAGGCAAGCAATTGTCATTATTGCACGCACTTTTGCGCGAAAGTATTGCTGGAACAAACTCTTCATCACCATCATCACCACCTTCCAAGCTTCCTGACATTCTTGATAGGATTTCTCATGCCTTGGATCAACCTAGACCTAGTCCTGTATCTACTGCTCATCGGTATCCAAGTCTTCAGAACAATATTTTCCGGTACAATGATCCAACATTAGCCAACAGCAATTCAAATCTTTCTGTGTCGGCATCGTCAACACTGAGTAATCACAGTACATTGAATGGTACATTGAGAGACAGTAATGAATTATTACAAAGCAATACTTTGGGACACAGTGGAAATGTAACACGATCACCGAATGTAATAAGAGCAGCAACATTGCCGCGAAATGCCTACCTTCCAACAAATGGTGGTAAATTACAATTACAAATAACGTCTGATGATTATCATCCATTAGAGCCACCGGCTTTTGTATCGCGATCACCAACTCCAGTTGCACGTCAGCAAAGACCCACTCTATTAAACCGTACGGGTTATCGATTAACAACAAGTGCTAGTCTTGCTAATGTAAATCACTCCCAAAATAATCCAACGAGCCCAATACGATCAGAGAGCCACAGTAATCTCAAAGATACTAATTATAACATTAATGTCAATCAAAGTAATCAGATAATAACCAGCACAGGAATTAATCAGCATCGACATCATAATCTACAAAGCAAATTGATTGGACATGATCAACACGATGATAATTACAATCATAATTACAATGTGTCTAGATCAAACAGTAGAAATCATTTCCACAAAGAAGATAATGCCAATCAAGGACAACAAAATTACAATAATAACATAACTAAAACAACAGTTAATGCTAATCCAATAAATATTAATCCTACGTCAAATTTAACGTTGTCGATAAATAATCAACCAAATAATAATTATAATAACGTTAAAGCAATTATCGGTACAAATGGTAATCTTGATGAAATTTCTGATTTATTGAGGTATGCTGATGATGAAGTGTCGGAATCTAAATCACAAAAAGGCTCACAGATATCAATATCACAATTGAGTAATGTTGCATCATCTGGATATCAAAGTTTTGCTGCTTATAGCCAAAGCTCCAGTCCTGTTGAACTTAGTAATAATGCTAATTCACATATCATTAGTGCTACGCCTCTTGCTTTTGCGAATCCAGTCTACCACATGGAAAGTACCCACGGAAGAAATGGTAGAAGAGGTAGTAGCAGCTCTGAAGAAAGAGAAGTTGGTAGCGGCGGAAGTGGTAATGGCGGTAACGGAGTTGAAGGTGTTTGTGGTGTTGATTTGAGTCCCTCACCACCTTCACAACAATCTAACAACATTAGAAATAATCAGCGAAATGGACAGCATCAGTGGAGACAAGCCAATTCAAATTATCGCAATGCTGAACAAAACCAAAATACATGTTGTACAAAACTTATGAGACGATTGTCTCTAGATTCAACGAGAGATTTATCGGACACCAGCGAAGAGGAAAATTGTCCGAATCGACGAAACAAGTCTCGTAGCCATCGAAATATCGATCAAGTATGTTTATATCAATATTTATTTATTAATTCAATAATATAATGCTATTCACGTTTTTAACGTTGGAATTAATTTTGTTTGTAATTAATTTACATCTTTAATTAACTAACTAACTGACCAAGTAACTAACCAAGTAATTATATTCGTTTGCAGTACGAGATGGAAATTGAACGACTACAAAATAGCGTTGATAGATTACGAGCACGATTAGGAGCTGCTGAGGATGCTGAAATTGATGGCAAAGCGCCTGATACTAAAATGAAGAATATTATTAGCAGGTATTTGCTTAATACAAATAATTTAATTAACGTTTTTTATAATCATTGGTAAATGTTATTAACAAAAAAAAAAAAAAAAAAAAAAAAAAAAAAACTGTATTTTTACATTTTTATAAAATATCTTCCAAATTTTAGTCACTTTTTATAACTACTAATTCCTATGTGTTAATCTTGATTAATACTCATATAAAATATATTTTATTAAAATTGTTACTATCAAAGATAAATGTAATTATTGTTAAATTTATTATGTGTTCCTATTGCATTCTATCTGCTGCATTTGGTAAACTGTGACTTTATCTGGATCTTGGTGTAAGAGTTAATTATTATTAATAAGCTTATTCGTTATTTTTTTATCATGAAAAAATATACATTAAACTTATTGTTCACTTTTTGTTTATTTACTCAGCACTTTCGTGATAACTTATTGTTATTATTTATTTATTCTTTTGTAAAGTAATAGTGTATTTGTTTTATTGTTTCATTATTGTACTACTCACTATTGTTGGGACAATATATGTCTATATAAATATTATATGGAACACACAGCAACTAAAATAAACTGCACGTGTCATGTCCACATGAAACATAACAATTTCTTACACACCAAATATAAATAGATCCACAGGTTTTTACGTAAAAAAATAAATAAAAATTTTATATTATTTAAATAAAATTTATAAACATTAAAATAAATATATACAATTAATTTTTTTTTTAACAGATTGATTTCTGTGGAGGAGGAATTACGCCGCGAGCAGCAAAAAATGTCTGCAGCACTTTCGTACAAGCAGCGCGTGATCGACGCCCAAGAACAACAAATAGCTGCTCTGGATGCAGCAAACACACGGCTGATGTCATCAAATTCAAGACTATTATCAGCATTAAGCACTCTTAAACAACGCTATAATATTAATAAAACACAGCCAAATAATAATAACGAAGCCGCAGCATTATTGCAGAATATTGCTGATATTAACGAGCTTAAAAGTTCATCTTGTTAAGAATTTATTTGTTTTTCTCATCAAAGACAAAAATTAATTAAAGTATTTTTGTTACTTTTTTTTTTTTTCCAATTAATATCGAAATACCGAAGATTATTAATATATTTATAATATCATTATAATTATTGATTTATTGTAAAATTATTTATCTGGATCTGTCACTCTGCTTCGTATGTAGGTTTGTTTAGAGGAGAAACAATTTTTATTGAAGTTAGTGGTGGCATATAGAGGCTAATTAGAGTAATAAATAATATTTCGATATCGATAGGTTTATAATTGGATAATTTTTACGAAAAGTTACATTTTGTATTATATTGCATGGGACATTATCGATAAATTTTTCATATAATACTATATAATAGATATTTGACTCTAGTTGACGAATTTTGTATTGTATTATTTTCAATTTTTTTCAAAACAATAATTTACGACAATTATCATTTTTTTTAAATCACTAAATGTTCATTACAAAAAACAAAAGTATTTTTATTTTTTTTTTATATCAGATATTTTCGCAGTCACAATTATTTTTCATTCATAAATACAACTATTTAAAATCAGAACTTTGGTTAAAATTAATAAGTATTAATTAAATGTGTATTATTTAATAAATTGTTAATATTTTTTTGTTTATATCAATTTTGTAATAATTAGTCCATATCGAGGAGATTAAATATTATTTTGAAATCGGTTATAAATTTTCAATTGGAAATTATGATATTTATTTAGCAATTGCTACCAAAGATACTGTGTATAAAATCTTGTAAGATAATGTGTTTTTATACTCTTATTATTGCTAATTTTTTTTTCTAAGATTTATTATTGAATAATTTTTAATAAAATAATTATAAATATTATTTTACTTTTTTTTTTTTAAATACACCGTTGTAATCATAAAGTCAGTCATGTCTTCATTGTAAACAATACAGATAAAAAATATTTATAATTTTAAATAAAATATGTTTATAGCTTTTTAACATCACAATTAAAAAATTAATTATAATTATATATTAAATCTGAGTGAATGAAAATATTATGAAGGAGATATACATATAAATAACAATAATGATTGGTGTGCATAACTGAGTGTAAATGAAGCAAACTATTTGACAATCGAGCTATTTGGCTGTTTGAGGTAAAATTTAGAATCCAACGGTAAAGATTAATTACTGTAAGGATGTAATTTCAAAAGTATTACTATTTAAATTTGTAAAGTGAAAAAATTCTTTAATAGATTTGTAGAATAATATTATTAGTTGTTAATATTTGCAAAGTAATTTTGTATAGAAAAACATACTTGTTTATCTTTTTTTCGTGTAATACTTATTATTATATGATTTAAAGATTAATTTATAATGTTAAGTATTTATATTAATAGTTGATACTAAATTAAGACAAAATAAAATTATCTCACTTAAATCAGCTATTACGTAGTATTAATAATTTTTTTTTTTTTATTTAATCTCATGTATTAAAAAAATTTTAAATAATCAAATACCGATAAATAAATTTAATTAGATCCAATAAGCTTTAATTTATTGAATAAAAATACGATTATCTCTGCATTATTTAATCAAACATTTTAAAAATACATTTTTTTTATTCACAATTACAAGATAATTTATTACAGTTTGATATATAAAAAAATAATGATGATTATTAAATTTAAATGGGTAATTAAACGCAAAACGATGAAATAAAATTATTATAACTATAGACATGTCTACATAATAATAATAATAATAATTAATAAATGCCGAAAAACTACCGGAGATTGCATTTAAAAAATAAAATTCAATACATTATACCTAGAATTCAATATCGTATTCAATTGCGAAACAATTTTGAGCAAAAATTTGGCGGTTGTACATATTTTGTTTTTTGACATAATTCAAAACCAATAATTAACAATAGATAATAACTAATATTTATTTATTTATTTAACTATATGCCAAGGCAAAAGCCGAATAGCAAAGATACATAACAATTTTATAGTCACATAAGTTAACTATGACTTATATTTATATAAAGTTGATTTAGTAAATTTAGAAACACAAAAATCAGTAAATTAATTTCAATACATTATTTAGAATAATCAAAAAAAGAAAATATTTAGTATTTTTGAAGTCATTTAAATTTAGTTTATATAATTTTACATGGATTTTAACAATTAATAATTTATTTTTTTGTAAGGTAAAAGACCCAGTTACTGACACTGGCCTAGGTGTTTGACACTTGCAATTTTATTCTAATTAAAAAAATAAAATTTTCTCAAAAAACCAATCATCTAAAAACTTATAATTCACAAATTGTATTTATTGATTTATTGGAGTTGGCTTTTTTTTCAATTATTAGATAATAATACGGCATTATATAATTCGTTTTAATTTGTCTGCCGATAATTATAACTATCAAGTGATCCTTGCGCGTAAAATGGATTAATACAGAAAAAATTCAGAATAAATCATCCGATGAAACAGTAGCTGTTGGTATTAATTTTATTATTTTATGTAAAGGTAAGAAATAATAAAATAGTAATATTATACTTATTAATAGTGTTTTAATTTTACATTTTTACATACTTAAAAAAGTATCTTTCTGTTTAACAATTTTTTTATTGTTGTAAGTCAAAAAATTTTTGAAAAAAAAAAAAAAGAAAAACTTTCTTAATAAAAATGAAGTGATTTACAATTTTTACTGCTGAACAAAATGTAAACAAAATTATTTTATGACTATAATTTAGAGTGATTAACTATCCATTTTCAGCAACTTTTATTTGTTCATTAAAAAAAAAATAAATACAAAAATTGAGATGTACTATTATAATAAAAATAATCATACTGTGCATCATCCAATTATTTAAACATGATTAAGAATTTTCTAACTCGTCGCCATATTTATTTAATCGTTCTTCAATTTCAGCCTCAGTTTCCTTAATTTTGTACTTTGTTTTTCCATCCCATATTTCAGCAATAATTTTCCTTTGATTAAACCAACGTCCATTCATTAATTCAACACATTTATCAGCTTCTTCTGGCTGACGGAACTTAACCACAGCAACTCCTTCAGGATGTAACTCGTGAACATCAACTTTTGTGACATCACCGCACTTGGCACACTCAGATTGAATATCTTGTTTATATTCAAGACTAAGAGTTATATCTTTTTCAAAATCTTTTGGTGTGAATAAATTTTTCAACACCACAACTCGATGACACTTGAGCGGTTGGTTGGGTAGAGGTTCCGGTGTCCAACCCAAAATTTTTTCCATTTTTTTCTTTTGCCGATCTTTGTCTTTTTTCTTACGCTTCGGTTTAAGAGATGGATCGTACGTGCCTTTTAATTGAAATTTAGCACGCTGAGCCGATAATGTTTTACCCCGGATTCGAGTACCATCAAGGAACTTTAGCGCAAGATCTACAGATTCGATTTTTATGTATGTACAGACAGCATCACCCTTTGGATTCCCTTCAGGATCAAGATATAATTTTATTTTATTTTTATTTTTGTCATCACGAGCAATCACGCCGTACTTTTCAACTAACTCAACAAGTTCATCCATCGAAATGTCTAATGGCAATCCAGAAATGTAAACGGATGTATTGTGAGCATCATCAATTTCAAACCACGTTGGTGGCTCAGCAGCTTTTCTTTTGAGTTCCTGTTTCTTTAGTTCTTTTTCAGCTTTTGTTTCAACTTTTGGCGGTGGTGGCCTAATTACTGTTCCTGTGGGAGTATCATTAGTGGTATTTGGATCTACGAAACCGTAATTCATTTGATATATTGCCATAAAATCATCATCTACCTTGGGAAACCAAGCGTTTTTTTCTGAATCCCAAAAATATTCAATATCATTATCCGTTTGACTTTTATCGCCATTACTATTCAAGCAAGTTGCTGATACTTGATCATCAGCTCCTTTAGCATCTTCTCCAGAATTACCCTCACCTTTTTTTGTATCATCTTTGACAACCCATTCATTTTTATCTTGGTCAAATTTATAAGCTATATTTGTTGTTTTATCAGTGTAAATATAATTATTTCCATCATATTCATAATTTTTCATAATTTCAGCATTATTTTCACTTTCTGTTTTATCTTTAGGGATCCATTTATTTTCTTGGGCATTCCAAACCAACTTGTTACCAGTTTCGGGTTCAGTATAAATACATAAATCACCCTCATATGTTAAATGCTTTGAATAATCTGATGAAACATCGTTGGAAGCTGATTGTTTTTCAGCCACTTGTTTATTTTTCTCTTCCAACTTTTCAGTCTTATCATTATCATCACCATCTTCGTCGTCGTCGTCTTCATCCTCTTCGTCATCCTCATCATCATTATTATTATTTTTTACTTCAGAAACTTCTACTATTGGTTTATCTGAACAAGTTTTTTCATTTGATTTTGACTCATTGTCCTGAACATCAAGTACCTGCGTTGTGGAATTATTTTCATCCGACTCTGGAGACTTTGATAATTCATCCATAGAACTATTTGGAGCAGTCATTTTTATTCATTTAATATTACCCTATAATCAATTACAAAATTATTATCAACGTTATTTTACAACTTAAAAATAATAAAAAAATTTTAATCTTACTTGAAAATTAACAATATTCACGTGAGTTTCAATTGTTGACAGATATTGTTGTTTATAATAAAGCTTGTCAATGCACGTTAGAGCTATCAGCTGTCAGCTGATGTTTGCTAAGTTAACCTCACTACTCGTTTAATTACGTTTTATAACAACGTATGTATTCTTAATGAAACAATTAATAAAAAAAAAAAAATTATTTTATTAAACTAAGCTTATAAATAATTATTTTAATTAAAATGTGTAAGAGAAAAATGATTAAACTCAAGTGAACTTTTGGAGCTTATTACTCAACTTTATCACAATTTGCTTGAAATATTTTGTTAGTATAGTTGCTCCATCTATGTCAATAAACTCCAATGATACAAATATCTTTAATCAAGCGCGAAATACAAATTTTATGTAATAGACGCGTTAAAATTAGTGTTTATTCGTATGGTACTGAAATCAGCAGACATTTGACAATTTTTATAATTTTTGAAAATTTACAAACACAACATATACCTAAATTTTATAAATTTCTACATATAGAATTTTTTTACTGAAAATTTATCACACTGAAATTAGCAGACACTAGAAAATTGTTTGATTTTTATAAAAAAAAACTACTAAGCCTATAAAAATATTTAAAAAAAATTGCATTTATAATTTTTTAAAGTTTTTAAAGATGAAATTTTTTAATGACTTTAAAGTTAGCAGCCACTTAACAATTTTTTAATTTTATTTAACAAAAAAATTTGTCCCACAAAATCATTTTTAAAAAATTGTATTTTTTATTTTTTAAAATTTTCAAATGTCAATTTTTTTTTTTATAATTTTTTTTTTGCTTATAATTTATTTTTTATAGAATTTTAAAAATTATTAAATAAATGCTAAATTAATTTTCATAATTTTTTAAATAAATTTTTTAACAAAAAAATTTGTCCCACAAAATCATTTTTAAAAAATTGTATTTTTTATTTTTTAAAATTTTCAAATGTCAATTTTTTTTTTTATAATTTTTTTTTGCTATAATTTATTTTTTATAGAATTTTAAAAATTATTAAATAAATGCTAAATTAATTTTCATAATTTTTTAAATAAATTTTTCTTGCTATAATTAATTTGTTAAATAAATTCTAAAAATTACCAGATCTTTCAATTTCAGTATCATGATAATTTGGTTATTATAAAAATCTAAAAAATTGAAAGATGTCTGTTGATTTTAGTGTCATTTTATCAGTACCTCATTGAGAGTATAATAATATATATCCAATATAAGATGTTAGCTTTTTATGCTTACTGATGACAGATAAATACTGCACGCACTAATCGATAATATTAATCTTATAACATTATCTCATAACATTAATATTAATCTTATAATATTAACTCATTCATTTATCCTTTTTAGTACGATGATAAGAAATTATTATTTTTTTTATCAATAGTTAATTATTTTTATTTCCTTGTTTTCATTTTATCCTTTTCAAAAAAATTTTACTTTATTAATCAACAAGAACGTAAAAAGTATATGGATTTTTTTTAAAATCGCAGTTAAGAAGCAGCGTATTTGCAATTGGTAATGTAGACTTCACGTTGCGTATTAACAACACAGTACCACATGATATATGCGGTACTTTTTACTTTTGGAAGAACATGTTCAAACCATTTGTTAACAATGTTAAGTCTATGACTTTACATGGAAATACTTACCTGAAATGTTTCTTCTGGTGGATGAATATTGATTTCTTGTTAAATCTTGATTATTCACAATTTTATAAAGTCTCAAAGAAGTATATATTAGCCTAATCAATAAAACCAGGAAGTTTGAGCTTTTTTTTTTTGTTCAAATTTGAAGTTAAACATATAAACAGTACTAACCCGAAACTGGAAAAGTATTAACTAGAATAAAGAGAAAAATTCTTGAACCAAGAAAATAATTTTTTCTAATGGATTATTTAATTATCTATTTGCTAAAAGAGAGTTTTTTTACGAAATTTTCATTTTTTTAAAGAAAATTTCATGAAACTACAATTGCTTTGCTGTTTTGCGGGCGACCAAGATAGTATGGTTTCTCTCGATGAGTGCAAGAAGAGAAAAAGAAAAATTTCTTACTTTAAGAACTTTTCTACTCAAATTGCGGAGATGACGTTCTTCAAAATTATTTACTTAATTTTTTTTCTGTGTACTAATCAAACAAATTTGAATCTTAATATGATCAAATTCAGTTTTTAATTTTTAATTATAAATAAAATAAAGTTACAATCACTATAGACTTTTTTGCGAGGTCTAATTTATTTAAAAAATTGAAATTTTAATCAAAACACAATATTTTTATCTAATTATTGCAACAATTTTTGAATCAGAAGAAATGATGAAATAAAAAAATTTTGATATTGAAATATTATTTTCAAAAAAATAACATTGGAAGCCGTATAATAAATAATCACAATTTGTTAAAGAACTTTAAAACATTGCTGTTTAAGTCAAAATTTATTATTGCAACTTCAATCTCTTGAAGTTCAGAAAAATTATTTGTACCAGGTGAATTGACATTTGAATCCTGACGTATTTGATTGACCGTAATTTACAGAAAATCATAATGATTTTATCGTTAACCACGGTGAATTTAGCGAATCACTATTAACTCAATATACATCGCCGTGACTTGACTGTAAACAATACTCAAAAAGCCAGTGAAAATAAAACAATTTGGGATGAATATGACTGTTTGCTGGAAGAAGTATAGAACTACAAACTCTACATATGTTGACAATTGAAAAATGGGCTATCAGTCTATTTTAACTGACTCCAGACATCAAATTTTGCGTTTTATTACAAAAAGTATGAAAAAGTTTGGAAAATCCAAAAGTGCACGCCTCATAATCTCATTTTTCACAATAAAATTGATTAAAATAAAATATAAAAAGCAAAATAATAAAAAACACTGCTACGGTTTAGTGGCGCCATAAGTCCAAGGTGAGGAAAAAAAATACTATAATAAAATGTATAGATAGATATACAAAAAAATCCACAGTCATATATTAGTTTTTTATGAATAATAATTTAACGACAGTGAATTGATTAACTAAGAAATTCCGTCGTGTGTTACTTTAGATAATAAGAAAAAATTATTCCGGTACGATCATTTTTTCGACCAATTTTGATGCCACATACACCCATCCATACACGGACGTCCAGAAAAGATTATGTTTAGGGGAGGGGGGGGGGCAAAATGGGGTACTTAAACAATCGTTATGATTTTAAGGACTTAAATACGCTGATTTTTCTTGTTTTCAGTCGTAATTAAAGGAAAATAATCAAATTTCAAGTTGCCGTAGAAAAAAAAAGTTTTTTTTTTTTTGCGGGCAAAATGGGGTACTCCCTGAAAGAGTGAAAAAAAAAAATTTCTTCATCCGAAAATGAAATATCGTTAAAAAAATAACATTTTCTTATCGATAAGTCTACGAAAGAACCCAAAAAGAGGAACAAATCACCCAAAAAAGAGACATTGTTAGTTGAAGCAATATATTCCTAACAAAAATTGAGGTAGTAAAAAAAATTTTAAAACTTTGTCGTAATTTTTGACGGGTTTCGTTTGAGTAAAAATAATATCAAGATAAAAAAAAAGAGTTCTCTTGAGAAAATTCTAGTATTTGGAACTCCCGATGAAAAAAATTTTAGACTCATAGTTCTCACGCAATTCAAAGTAATAGCACGAAAAAAAAGATTCGTAATTTTTTTTGCACTCTTTTTCTTGGTTTAGGGATTCAGGAAAATTTTTTCAAGTTGAATAATCTTGTAGGCCTGAAGATTTTACTTTTTAAATTATATATCTCACAAGCGCACCAAATGATTTTGAAGCAATTGGCGGCCTCTGACTCAGTTTTCTGAGCATTCATAGTTAAAATTATGTCATCAAAAATAATTCGAGAATAAATTCGACGTTATTTTGAAAAAGACACTTTTTTTAATAATTAGTATACGATTTCTCTTCAACACATCGCCCGATTTTGATGCAGTTTGCAGCTGTCAACGTCGTTTTTTAAATTAAAGAACTGTTCAGATTTTGGAATTGATTGTTACATCTATTTAGAAGCTGTTAAAAGAAAAAAGTTATTTTAAATTTATCAGGAAGTCTAAGTTTCACTGAACCTTATCGAATAACGCGATTGTCATTCAAATCAGTGGAATCACACAAAAGTTATGAGAGGTTTACACACTGATAAAAATTTTAACTAGACTCAAGAGTAAAAATCTTGAACCAAGAACACCAATTGAAAGAAAATGAATTTCTTGAGCAAAAAGGAAAAATTCTTGGGTCAAGATATATTTTCTTAAATCAAGAGAATCTATCATGACTCAAGAATTTTTCCTCTTGGCTCAAGAAACTCATTTTCTTCCAATTGGTGTTCTTAGTTCAAGATTTTTGCTCTTGAGTCAAGTTAAAATTTCTATCAACGCACACACACACACACACACACACACACACACACACACACACA
>CAJNRD030001121.1:13141059-13220504 GCA_905319865.3 Cotesia congregata | reverse complement strand
TNTAAAAAAAAAAAAAAAAAAAAAAAAAAAAAAAAAAAAAAAAAAAAAAAAAAAAAAAAAATAGTAATACATACATAAAGTATATAATTTGATATGTGTTGTAATAAAAGCATAAAAATTGTTATTATTCATTAATAATGTTTAATGTTATTGCTTTATTATTTTTTGTCTCATTATTATATCGAGCATACAAAAATTACTGATAAAATTATTATCGACTTGATAGTTAATAAATTATATAACACGAAAGTCATAAAAAAGTTAATGAAACTTGAAAATACGCGATAATGACACAATAAGTCTACATTTAATTGATATTTGTAAATTAACTGGCCTTGATATAAGAATAGAATATATAAATTTAATAATTTCCATCATTTTAATGCTCGGATAAAATTTAAAATATTTATCAAAAATTAAATGATAACAAAACACTTGAATTAAGAATAGGATTATATTATGTAAACAAAATATTCGTGTCATGAAATCCATATAATATAACATTACATATTCTTTATACTTATTTAAAGACTTTTAATTCATTTACAATTACACAGATTAGTAGTTGTAATCTATAGCATCATCATCTTGATTTAAATATTTCCGTTTTTTAATGTTAACTTCATACTTATGCTTTAATAATGTAAGTATGTACACAGTTAGTCTAAAAGTTGATACATATGTACACATATACATCACATGCTTGAGCCGACCAAGTGACTTCAGAAGTCGGTGATGATAAGGTAAAACGAACAAGTGTGATAAGTCAAAATAAGATAGTGGTAGACTCAGTCGTCAACACTGTCGAGCGTATCTCAAAGTCAATGTCCTATGAAGGACTTGTTACTCAGCGTTCTATTACAATTGTAGATTACATGTACGTGTAATTAAATATTTTATTAATTAAATAATTTTAGCTGTCAAAAACATTAAAGATTGTGGTAATTATATGGAAGTAGGATGTACTATATTTTAATCAATAAAATTGATATTAAATTTTTTTTTTCAATTATATATTTTTTTTCTCAAAGTTTTCTCAATCAACAATAAATAAATTACAAAATATCAATATTACGACTCAAAAAATTGGCATTTTCTAACAGAATATGAAAAAGAAAAGATAACTAAAAATTTCTAGATTTATTTTTGATCGATATGAAATTTTGTTAAAGTTTTAATACTTATAAAAGAATGGTATCATGAATGCGCTGTAAAATAAAATAATTTATAAAAAATGTCTATTGACATTAACAAATATATTTTTTGATATTTTATTGCCACAGAAAAGACGAACCCTACTTTCAAAAAATTACCCCAGTATAACCTATATAATAATATTATCAAAATATTAATTTATTTTTTTACAAAAATGTATGACAAAAAAAAGACCATTCGGCAGTCGAAATGGAAGTAGATTTCATCATAAATAGAAAAAAATAATGGATTTCTAGTAAACCGGCGATTAAAACCTTATTTCACCCTAACTCGTTATTTGTTTACATACTGCTGGTGTACAGTAAAGAAAAAAAAAAAAAAATAATAGCAAATTTCATAATTGGCATAAAAAAACGAGTGCAATAGCAAATTTCATAATTGGCATAGCGGAATAGGACATAATTTTGGGACTACACATATGATATGGTACTCAAATTGAAGCTTATTTAAAGAGCTTTCAGATGCAATTTACATAAATTCGATAAATTATCCCATTCAAAAGTTATTGAAGGACGAAAATGGAGAAATGTTAATTTTTATGATTTTTTATGATTTTGAAAATTTTGAAATCATGGCATTTCTAAATTACTTGACCGATTAAGCTCATCTTCGAACTTGACCTCGGTATCTATCTGTAGAATAAGTATGTTGAGTTTGATAAAGATCCATTGTAAATTGGCGACGCTATCGTGGTGACAAGCTGCGTTATATCGTATATATATACATACATATATAAACTTTTGAACCATATGTATTTTCACACTCAGCTCGTCGAGTTATGTCGGAATATAGCAAAATTTTTCAAAAGTTTTGTCATGAGGACCATTGCAATAGTTAGATTTCTATGAAATCTACTAAAAAACAATGAATTAAATTTAACAATTTTTGTTATCAATACATAAATCGAGAATTTCAGAGTATATATGTATACTTCAGAGTATATATTTACAAATTTACATATATGTAAAGTTTGTTACAAAAAAGTTTCGTGGTACAAAATTTCTAATGATATTTTTTCACAAAAATGGATTACTATGCATCAGTAATATTTAAACGAAATGTTGATACTTACAGAAAAAAATTATCGATAAAGTCAGAGATAGAACATAGAAAATAACTTTACAGGAGAATGAATACTAATCGTAATAAATTTGAAATAATGTTTCATAAATTTATTCTTTTAAAATTTAAGTAATGATTAAAATTTGACGATTAAATGGGTGATTATTATAAGTATACGTTTTTCTCTAAACGGACAATAAGTCAATTAAATAATTACTTTTTTTGTCACAAAATATACTTTATAATCAAACAGTGGGAGATATTTATTAAACTAAAAATAAAATGAAAAGAATATTTCATACATCTTTGTAAGAAAATGAAAACTCAGACTTAAAAAACTCTCAATATTTATTTAAAAATAATAATTAAAAATTGAAATTCATAATGAGCCAATAATTTTTTTGGAGCGTAAAAATAAAAAAAATAGGTAAATTGAACTAATGATCGGAAGTTGAACCTTCTAACAACAGCTATACATTCATTTAATTCCAACTAGAATAGAATGAAGAAACCTAAATAGATGGAGATATTTGCTAAAAATAAATGAATCGATTGCAGCAAGTAAACCAGTAGCTTATAGTATAGATGGCAATGGCTATAGCATAGGTCAGTTTACATCGACATGAACATCTATATAGATTAGACTATGTGCATGTAGAAAATCTGAAAGGGTGGTGAATACTTGTAGCAACGTGGGGTGATTGTCAACGTCAAAAAATTTAGTTATAATGGGTGTAAAGTGAGGAGTTGCGGATTAGTGAATATGAAAGAAAGAAAAGCGGTATAGTTACTGTTCTGGGGGTGGATAGTGGTGTGGAATCAGGAAGAGAGCATTGCACCGCAAGAGTACACTGTACCAGTGAACCCACCGTTAGATTCCCCACTACACCCTGCGCAATAGCATCCCTCCGGGTCTTCGGGTCTACTATCGGCGTACATAACAGTAGCAGGGATGACGGATACGAGGGAGCGAAGGGATGAGACATATTGACTGGTGGGGGGTCGCCAGTTACAACGGGAGCAGTGACATCCAAGGGTGGGAGACAGGACCGTATCTTTATCTCTTATCACCCGGTCAATTTTTAAAAAATAAAATTCACCTTTAAATTTTTACTATTAACACATTTTTTTTTTTTTTTTTTTTTTTTTTTTACGTCAATAAATCCACGGATTGTTTCCGCGGATGAAAAAATTTATCGAAATATTTTTAGTATAAATAAAAAATAGTTAATAAACGGGGTAAATTTGAGGGGATAAAGGGCTCGGGTGATTTTTAGGTATAAGCAGGACCGAGAGAGGGTAATGACGAGGATGTAGAAAGAGGGCGCTCCGCGGGTGGGTTTCACGAGGTGGGGCAGATGGTTATTTGGTAGAGTGGGGCGAGCCAGTGGAGGAGAGCTCGACGACGGCAAGGAGAGGTCATTGACCTGAGCGGCTCGCTGCCGGCTGCTAGAACGCTAGGCTGCTCGTTCCGCGTTCGTACCTCGTGTGCGTTTCTTATTATATTAACTTGATACCGCGACAACTATCACAGTGTAATACACAGTACAGTACACGGTGTTATTTTTTAACTTTCCCACCCTGTAATTCTTCGGAGTTGTGTTAGATAGATGTTAGACGAAAGTCACTACGTGTCAGCACACAGCTTTCCCTCTAAGTAAGTTTGTAATAGTGAAATCTTTCTGACGTTGTCGTACGGTGAACAAGGTGATATAATAGTCACTCTCTTTTATTCTACCTTTTCCTTTTTTTGCACAAGGTACCCTGGAGGTGGTGGAGATGGTGGCCAAGGTGCCTGCCTCTCATTAATGTGTTGTTAAATCTTTCACTGCTATTCCTCACTGCCATACAGCTCATACTCATTCTGATTATCTATGTTACACTAGTGAAAACCTCTGCTGATTAATCACTCCTTTTAATATCTTCTTATTATGTTAATGACATTCGTGGTGAACAAATATTTATTACACCGTTGATATGTCGAGCTTCTTCATATCAATATCATATTAAATAATTAAATATTTAAATCTGTGATCAGTTTTAACAATAATAAAATGATAACTTGATTGTAAGTCAAAAATACTGTGAGGAAAATACCTTTTGCGTTAGTGATTTTATTTTTAAATGTTTTAAGTGTTAAAAGTGTATTTAAATAATAAAAACAAACTTATGGGTGTTTAGTGGGTTTATTATAGTGTTTAATTAAAATTAATGGATTAAATATAAACCAAATTGTTATGGTACTTCTGGGGAATCTTTAAAAAATCTTTAACTGTTTTGCCAACTCTGCCGTTTTGCATGTCATCACTCAAGTGACGAAATTTAAGTATAAAACAATATATCTCTTATATTATTATTATTATTATTATTATTGCTTACTTTTCATTAATTTCTATTTTAGTTTTTTAATAAAGTTTAGAACAGTAAACTCGAGTGCATGTAAATTCAGAAGCGATAAAGACACGCGTGATATATGCTCGCCGTCGTAATAGCCGCATTTCTTCGTGTAAATATATCCTTCTTGAGAATTATGTTCCGGCTTGTATTTAGTATTGGACGGCCGTGTTCTACCAACACTCTGCTCTGCATGACCCGAGGTTCAATGAAAAAGAGAGTCTAATAAATAATAAAAGGGGAAATAAAATACTGAATCTGATCATGATCATGACCACATATATTTAACTTTGTATATATAAATATTAACATTAGTGAGGCTGATATATCCGTAGCCGATTGAGGCGGAAGCGGAAACATATCTTACTCTAGTTCCACGCATCTAATACATGTATATAAATTACAGATTAATTTTCTAATTTTTATTTTTATGACACAAGAAATATGTTACCGACTATTAATTATATTCTACTTGAGTTTTTCTAGATTATTTATCATTAATCTTAAAAATAAAAGTTATCGGGATGAATTGCTTTCCCTTTTGACATGTTTTTTTTTTTTTTCGCGGACGTGCATCGCGTACGTGATGACGTCTCGTACGTACATGTACTATATACTATAAAATAAGAAGTTGCGTATTAGAATAAGAAGTAATATGTAGAGTTAAAGGCGTCTCGTGAATGTACAAGAGAGAAGCCGGTTGCACGTGCCGTCCGAGAAAGCATGTTACCGTGACGGTAAGCCAGCGAGTGGCTACGGTAACACTAACGGGAATGGGAACGGGAATGAACACGACCTAGACGGCAACCGAGAGTTGAGAGTGAGTGCAGGAAGAATTTAAAAGTGAAAACTGCGCATTATTTGTTTTTTTTTCTTAGTTTATTTCCTTAATGACAGTTCTAATCATACTTGCTGTATTCAATTCGAAAAATTTTCAACATTTACAATAAAATTTATTCATACTGATCGTTTTTTTGGTTAAAATGTCATCAGAGTAAAAGTTTCAAATAAAATGAACATATTTGATTTGTTTTGATGTTATCTAATCATAATCAATATCAAATTATCATTTTTGATGAATTTAATACGTTAATTGTTGTATATTAAAAAACAAAGTAGTTTTTATAAATGTAGTTGACTTCTCTCCGATAGATGTCGCTGCTCTCAATTCTTCTCGCAAGTCCTTGTCATTGGCATAGGCTACTTAAACAGTCTAAGTTTTATTAGGATTTATCTCTACCTTGTAAAATTTTTTTTTTTTCCTAAATCAAAACATAAATTGGTCAATTTACTTATAAATATAGTGTATATTGCTTGTAAATATAAGGATCAAGAAATATTGAAATTTAAATGAAAAGACTTAAAAAAGAATCATGATCTATAACATCTAATAAAGTTTTTTTTTTTATATTAATAAATTTAAGTAGAATAAAATGTATATTATTGACTGTAACTAAGCCATGTACTAATCATTACTATTATTATTTATAAAAAAATTAGTAATTTAAATTTTTTGGTAAAAAACGTCAACCCGACTTGTAAAGTAGAGAGACTTCGTTCAAGTAAATTGTCTCTAGGGCAGCCGCCAGTATTTTATCGGATACCCAAATATTAGAATTTCGTGACGGTACAATTGAATATCGATTGACTTTTTAAAAAAATCACCATAAGTAGTCACAGCCTCAGTTCAATAAGAAATGCTTTCAATCTAATAGTTTGACTTTTCATCCCTCATAAAAGCTATAAACCGGGTGAATATTAAGAATCAATGACATAACAATTTTAGTACATATACATGTACATAAATGTATACTTACAAAATAGATGGACTCGGCGATTACTGAATCACGGGTTTAGTTGTCAGAGTGTTAGTTAACCTTTGTAGGGCAAAGCGGGCTATTCCGACCCGTATAATCTTATTTTTAATATTTTTTTTTTTTTCATTTACATTTATATTTAATAGTTGCTATTACCATAAATTAAAAAAAAAAATATATTTTACATTGTTGTTTGAACAAGAGTATCACAAATATTTCGTTTCCTATTTTAGGCACGCAGGATGACGTTGTCAAGAAAAAAGTTAACCAGCCCGATAATCATTACAACTGTTAATCTTTTAACTGCTGTCAGTTGAGTGGTGGTTTTCAGTGTTGTGAACTAAAACACGTCTATTAATTAGTTAAAATAATAATAATAATAACCTTTATCAACTTCCTACGTGTAAGCGGAAAAGCTACAACGTAGAACACTACTCCTTTTTTATCACTGACATTAGCATTGATGGCAGATTATCGATTACCTAAACATGTGAGTAAATTAATCCATTAATTGTTATTTAATTACAATTTGATTTTTAATCTATATATTATAAAAATATTAAAACGAAAGTTTTATTTTAAAAAAATAATTTCCCTATAAATTAGACTATCAGCGATGATCAATCAGCGTGTAACACGTTGCCTAAAATTTGTGCAAACCAAAACTCTTAATGTTTTTTTATTTTTACATGTTGTATTATATCGTGAAATTATGTATCTTTATTGGTTGCGTAGTGTAAGCGTAGAGCACACAAGTGTGTATACATATGTATGATAGTGATAGAACGGTATGATATATGTATACACATTGTGTTAAATAGAGTGTAGACATAGAGAGTACGTATGAGAGTGTTAGAACGAACTAAAGACCAGGAACGCGCGGTCGTTGGAGGTCAATGGCCGCAAGTTCGAGTAGCTTCGTCAAGCTTCGTCTCACGTCGGCACTAGGTCAGTGATGGAGTCACTGGCCGCCGTAAGCGTCGAGGCAATGACACCGAGGAGAACGAACGAACGAACAGAACAGAACAGAACAGAACGTAGAATAGAACGAGCAGAGTCGACTCGAGCAAAGAGTACTGTATATAGTGTATAGTGGTGATCACTCCCTTCCTTTGCTTATTACTCTTTCTACCCCCACCGTACTACAACCTACACTTACACTACTATCTACCATATTACATGCTACATACTACATACTAAAAGACTAACATGACGTCCGCCCTCATATCAACAAGAGACTTGTCTTCTTTTTCATTCTTCTTATTCCTTTTTCCTTTTTTATTTCATTTCATTCTTTCTGTTCTTTACTTCATACCATATATGAATTCTTTTTTTTTTTTTTTTTTTTTTTTTTTTAATTCCTCTTCCGTCTCTTTATATTGATCTTGAAAAATTTTATTTTATCAATTTATAAATATATATATATATATTAAAGTTGGTATTACGTTAAAGTAAAGAAACTCTTTAAAATTATCAAGGTTTTATTTAATTTTTATTTCTACATGATGAATTAAGGTAATTCAGTCGACACTCTCTGTATTGGACCTCTCTGTATTTGACCACATTCTTCCTCTGTATTTGACAATTTTACACAGCTCTTATGGACAAGGACGAGTCAAATACAGAAAGTGTTGACTGTTGTTCCACGCAAACGGTAGCGGTTTAAATACGAAATGGTTTATGATATTTATTACTCTTTTATATTTTATTGTTTAAAAGTAATGTTAATTCTCAAATAACTCAAATTTATTATCGATTTTTACTCAGAGGAAGTAAAGATTGTTGAAAAAAATACGGGGCAGTTGAAACCAGGATTCGAACGTGGATCTCCCGATCATATATTTGGTGTTTTTTTTTTTATAAGTTTATTTGCTTTGATAAATACATTTTTCAATACAGTTTAGGCCGCATAACATAACATAAAAAATAGCCTTAAGAGTCTAAGATAATAATATAAAATTATTTCCATTGTGTAGGCCGCTGGTCTCCTTGATTGGAGCGGCTGGTGCCTATTCGATTTTTCCTAAATTAATTTAGTGTTTTTTTGTACTCTCGTTACTTAAATAATTAATATTATGATTTATGATTATTCTATTTTCTTTTATAACTAAATTTTTAGTGGAAAGATATCGTTAAAAAACCACTTTTGTTATATATTTGGTGTTCAACTACTTAATTTAAGCTAGTTCTTCCTCATAGTCTATAGCGTGCTAAATACAGTACGGTTTACACTACTTTTTACTCTCTAACTTACTATCTCTTATTCACTTTTACTCCTCAGTATATTCAAATACTTTGATTTTTTATTAATTGATAAAATCTTAGAAACTATGTTGTAACAATCAATTAAACTGTTTTTTTTTTTAATTTATCTGTTGCTTTTAAATGTTATTTTACTTTTTGATAACAATTTTATTTCCAAAATTGTATTGTTCATAAATTTTATTTTTACCTTTGGTGCAATTTAAAAAAAATCTTAAAAAATTGCATTTAGTGGAACAACTACCTTAAATATAATAAGAAAAAATAATTGATATATGTTTTGAATTACATATTATAAATAATAAAAATAAAGATAGTGAGCTTTAGTAAATAGTATGTGTAGCGGTATCATGAGTAAATCTACGGAGCGTACTAATAGTGTAGTCTCACTTGTAGGGTACAACGAGCGCCGCTATTTAGCTATGGATAGAATGACTCTTCCGTATTTCTTACTCTTTCTCTTTTCTTCTTCTTGGTATATTATCTTCTAGCTTCAGTTACATTACATTACATTAACTTGCTTGTACTAGACTTTCACCTCTTCGCGACTGTCGAGCAACCGTCCAACCGTTGCGCTTTCACTTCCATTACGCTTCAACTAAAGACTTTTATCCATTCATTGATTTTTCTACATTATAACTGGAGCATGTATTAAAGATTTATGAACGTCGCTCCATCAATAATAAACTTAGCTATTATTTTTGGCTTGTAAATTTTTAAATTAACAACATACAATAAATATTGTCAATGATTTATTGTTTTTATAGAATTTATCTGTCGAAAATTTGTTTAAAAAAAAAAAAAGAAAAGTAAAGAAAAATATTTTTTGAGCAGTTCTATAAATATAATCGACGCAAGACTATTGTTAATTCTAGTAGTATTGGACTATAACTGAAATTCTGGTGTTGTACCGTCGGTTTACTTAAGTGTTGAGTATAAATTCCTTTTGTATCGAGACAGCTGTATATATTTAAATTAGGTTACGTTATATTATAACTAGAGACATTTGTGCATCTATTACGCCGTCACTATAAGAAACTTTCTCCTGATGTGGACGATGTACTCTTCTCGGCTAATACCCTTTACTTCTTTTGTATTCTTCCTTTCCTATTAACAAATCATGGCTTATATAAGAACTTATTGATTGTTATTTTTAACATTAAAGAAAATTTTTCAACAATGATGTCTTTTTAATTTTTGCGAATACTTAAAGTAGTGTTTTTATTCATTTTTTTGGTGAAAATTTTTCGATAATTGTAATAAGATTGTTTTATTAAAAATTTTTACAGTAGAAAATAAAAAATAAAATTAACTTGATTCAAGAGAAAAAAATCTTAAATTTAGTAAATTATTTTGAGAAATTATATAATCTTAAATGAACAGAAAAATGCTTCAACCAATTTAAGTAAATTTCACTTGGTTCGAAAAATTTTTCGCTTGATTCAAGGTGATCTAATTTTTCAAAATGATTTTATGCATTTAAAATTTCACTTTTTTGAATCAAGTTAACTTTTCTAATAGAATATAAAACTCATTCCTGCTGAAAACTAAAACACTATAGGTTAGTGGAAAATTTAAGAAATTAGCTAAATGAGAACATTGTAATTCAAAAGAAAAATATTTTTACGCTTCTATTACACAATAATAAATTGCAGGCTTGTATGATTTTGCATTTTTTTGCTTTTTTATACACGGATAACATCGATGATTACATATTAGACAAAAAAAAAAAAAAATTCTTCGCAAGAGAACCAATTTTCTTGAAGTAAAATTTTCTTGTCTCAATAAAATTTCTTCTTCTTACACAAAACAACTTAGGTATTCCCATAAATTTTGTTGGTCTCAATGAATCTTTTCTCTACGAACATCGTAATAGTTATCTATAGATATTATGATTAAACTTTATTATATTTCCTGAATAAAATTTATAATTAATAATATGACATGCTTACAGCTCATTATTAAATTTAATGTTCGATCGTTACTATAGTAGTAAAATAAAGTGTAATACCGACAGTCAACGAATAAGGTTAAATCCAGGTTATTACCCTATCAAAAAATAATATCGTCCAAATTAGATCAAGCAGTCAGATTTTTTTCTAAAATATCTGATTTTTTATTAATATTATTAACATTAAAAATCTCGATATCATAGTTTTTTTACATAAAAAAATTTTTATTTCAAAAATTGAACTTTAAAACATTAAACGTTAAGGTTATTCAAAATTGTAACTGACCGTAAGATATTTCAACTCAAACGATCATACAAAACGATTAATTATTATTATTGTTATCTAATACTTGTATTTCTGATAAATTTTTTTTAATAATAATAATATTAAAAAGAAAAAAAACATGGTAATTTTGTGGTTCTTAATTTTTATGATACAGCACTGGATCTTCACGACGAGTAACATCTCTATTCGCTGTTAAAAATACGTTGTGGGAGTTGTGTCTCGACTGTAAAAATACATTGAAATGCAATAGTTTGTTTTTTTTTTTTTTCCATAAATTCAAAATCCCGTATAAGTATATAATTAAAGATCAAATTAATCAAAAACTTTTTTTTTATGGATCTAATCATGAATATTGAAAAAAGAGTAAAATAGTAATGTATGCTCAAAATCGATCAGAAAATACGTAATAATCTATACAAATGTTTGTACTTGTGGTAAAGCAGAGGTCAGTATAAGTAAAATCAATGACGGGTGTATTTGGCTTATACATATTCGCATAAGCGATTCGTTCTATCATCAACTTTACTCTATTATAATACGCCTCTCGATATGATCCGTGGCCCGTTGATCATCTCGTGCCCTATATATATCTATATCTGTATCTATATATTTTGTATGTATATATGTATAGAGTGTATGGTATAACACTCATGACTCTCATCACACAAGATCCGCGCGCAAACTCGCAGGCATACGACATGGGCATGGAGCAGGGTCAATGACTGGAGCGGGAGAGAGACAACACGCTTCGTTCGTATTTACACGTATATAAATATATATACATATATATATAAATACGATATACATTGCTCTTTGACGCGTGGGAGTTATTAAAAGCCGAATGTTGAGTTTGAAAAAATTTACTGAGTTGTTTCCACTATTTGATTCTGTTTCTCTTCCTCGTTTTTTCGATTCTTCCATGACCTTTTTTTCGTGCATCATATATAAATAATTTTTTGTCATACTAATAATGTTATTAAACATTGGTATTTCCGTTAGTGATTTTTTATTTTCACTTTTTTTTTTTTATTTTATAGATAACTTTTATAATCGTATTCACAT
Source organism: Cotesia congregata (assembly GCA_905319865.3). NCBI lineage: Eukaryota > Metazoa > Arthropoda > Insecta > Hymenoptera > Braconidae > Cotesia > Cotesia congregata. The sequence continues at coordinate 13,208,455 of CAJNRD030001121.1, read as the reverse complement.
TGGAATTATGAATTTTTTTTATGAATCATACGCAAATTCTTTGCTGTTATTGAAATAATAAAAACTATTTATATCGATTTTAAAACTTCGTTATTGCTTACAGAAATTATTTTAAAAATATTAGATGATTTGAAGGTAGCTGTTTCAACAGATTAATTTTCTTAGGGTTCTTTCAATTTATACAGATTATCATTGAAGAATTCAGCGCGATCTGGTGAAAAATGAAATTTATGAACAACAGAAGTATAAAATATACCGTATTTATCACGAGTAAGACTATAGTCTCCGAGGAAGAGCTAACTTAAGTAGTTGAACACTAAATATATGATCAGGAGATCCAGGTTCGAATCACGGTTGAAGTTCGGCTGCCCAATTTTAAGACACAGTAACTACAAAATTTTTATACCTGATTTTTTGTTAGTATTGCTGCATTTTTTATAACTTTTAAACCTTAAATTCAAGTATTTTTTCTTAAAAATATTTATATTTGAGTATTTTCTATTCATAAATCAAATTTGTCATTAATTTGGCAGGCAAACTTTTTTTTAATAAGAAAAATTGAAAAAAATTTTTAAATGTTATAGTTACTGTGTTTTGAAATTGGGCAGCCGAGCAGCTATCCCCACATTTTTTCAACAATTTTTACTTTCTCTGAGTAAAAATCAATATCAACTTTGATTTATTTTAAAATTTACATTACTTTTGAACAATAATATAAAAGAGTAATAAATATCATAAATTATTCCATATTTAGTACGCTATAGTTTGTGTAGAACAATTTAAAATTACTCTAATGTAATGTAAAATAAAAAATTGAAGAGAATACACACGTGACAATAAAATGACAAATGACATTTAGGCTCGTTATAGAAGACTTTAGTTTTAAAAATAAAAAAAGTGAGATGAAACATATAATATATGTATACGTCAATTATCATTACGGATGAAGGAAGCCTATTTTGCGGGAGTCACCGTAACAGCTAGTAGGTCAGCAGTGAAAGTGCCCAGAAGCAGCATGATTGCAGCTGCAAAACAAGTAAAGAGAAGAAGGGGCAACGCTGAACATTCTCGCACTTCCTGGTATATCATAACCAGCTTTATGATTACATAGAATTTACACCATCGAACCTAGAAGTATCTAAAATTAAAAAATACTATTCGATTAATTAAAAAAAATTCAAATCATCATACAATACATTTTAGTGGATTTTATTTATTTAATTTTATTATTTAAACGCATTTATCTCAATATAGTTACACTCAATGTTTTCTTTTAGAATGTCTGTTTCTTTATTATTCTCTTTATCTTCGACGACTGTATCTTCTTCACCTTCGTCCTTTTATTTTTATTTCTTATATCTTTTCTTCCTTGAGTCCGGAGTTAAGGACGGGCATTGACCTCGACGGCATCGTATTGCACCGAAATACATCGTTGGTACTTGGACGCGCCGCTACTATACAGATATGTCATCTTATATCACTCGGAAGAATTAAATTTATTAGACAAGAGCATCAATAACATTAATTCAATTCGAAATGCAATTGACAGCAACAATATATGTAAATAAATAAGAAGTAATAAAAATTATTTATTTTTGAAACAAATTTATTTAGACTTAAAAGCTCATGTACATATGAAAGACGTCAACAATGTATATAAGCTCGAACAAATATTAATTTAAATCATCAATCGATATTTACTGTGAGACGAATCATGAAAATTGAGTAAAAAGTTTTAATAAGAAAACAATTGAATGAAAATTCGGTACAACAATACCGACTATGATTGAACTTTATCGTACTGGAGTTGCCAAAAGGAGTTCAACAACCTCTGGATGCACTCCAAGACGCTTCTTCTCTCCCCTACCTCTAATACATCTCCCTCCATTTTCTCTCCGACAACCCGATCGATAGTGCCTGACCGTGAAAATGCGGGAAATGTGCAGCAGCGCTCTCCTACGCTCTTATTGGATATCAAGTTTGATAAATATATATGTATATATAGATTTATATACATATATATGTATTTATATTTGTATAGGTTATCTATAAGCGTTTTATACAATCTAATTTCAATTACATACTCCCTCTGTTCCTCTTCCCCTTGGTATTCCCCTCAAATAATAACTTGATAATATTTGATAAAAAAGTATCATTGAAAGAGCAATGTCGATGATAGGAAGATCTTGGTTATTTTTTGTGCTTGTTAGAGATGTAGAATTATCGTGATGGTGCCATCTTTTGTGCGCCACAGTGGCTTATCGTCTAGGCTAGGTTCTGAACCCAAAGCACACTCAGAGAGATCCAGCTCCATCTGATGGAGTGAACTTGTGTGTGTGTGTCTATGTGTGTGTGTGGGCGATATATACTTGAAGATATATGTATCTATATGTATGTGGATATCGCAACGTAGCAACACATTTCAAATTGTTGTCGTATTAGTGTAGAGTAGACGGGTTGTTGACCTCCGATTTGCTTTCCTTTACTATCTACACGTATTTCGATCTACACAAAATACATATCATTATAATTTTACTCCTTTATTATAATCTATTTTGTTCTTAATGCCCTTATTATTCTCATTGTCTACATCTATGATACAATCACATATTTTTTCTCTCAATTATGTTATATAGATATTGATAAACATTTTTTTTAATACTTTCACACCCTCTGCATGACAGTGTATACATTTTTTCCACTTTAAATCCTATGTTTCAGCTAAGAAGTTATTTTGAAGTTGTAGATTATTGTAAAGTAGATATATTTTATAGTTGCGTGTTATAAAATTAGGAAGACAGCCTTGACGTAGAAGAAGACATTGATTTAAAACAATTTTTAGATCCAATGTTTCGCTTTATTATTAATACCTAGATAATCTTGAAGATTTTTTGAAATTATGTGATTGCTTAATAAAATCAACACTTTTTTCTATTCTAAAAAATTGAATAATTTATGTAAATTAATGAATCGATTATTTCTAATATTTTACAATAAAATTTTTGTTTTCTTTTTTTTTTTTTTTTATAAAAACAATAACCAAAGCAAATTTAAGTTATTATATGACTGAAATGAGTAATTTTAATTTTTAATAACAAAAAGTTATAATAAAAACTGATGTATCGTTTTTAAATGGTTGATGAAAGTTTTGGGACTTTATTTAAATCCAAAAATCTTTACAAAATTCAATCTAGTATATCGAATCAATTTCTATCATGATTCCGCCAATGAGCCAGACAAATAAAAAAAAAAAAAAAAAAAAAAAAAACAAGCACTGATAAAAATAATTAACTTAATTCAAGAAAATAAATATTAAACCAAGATCACTTCATACGTAAATAAAAAAAAATTTTTACGTTCAAGTTTTTGTTTGCTTAATTTAAGGCAAAGACATTTTTAAAAATAACTTTCTTATGATAAGGTATTTTTCTAAACTTAACTTTATTTTTTTAATAGAGAATTTTTGATTTTTTGTCACCGAAAATAGGTGGAGCCCTATGTTTATATAACTACAGAAAATTAAATCTTCCCTTTGTATATATTATTAAGTAAACGATTGGCATTTGTACCAGTGATAAAAAAAAAATAAAAAATATTTCATTTTGGCATTATAAAAATAATCTAATAAACTGATTTTTTGAAGTTATATTTATTTTTCTAATGAATCAAACGATCATAGAAATCAATCGGCAAACAAATAATCATAATAATGTTAATAATATTAATATTATATGAACGTAAAAAAAGCTTTCATAAGTATGTAAACAAACGACAGGAGACTATAGTGGGGTAAGCTCGCGAGGTCACTGACCTCGGGCGTCAAGAGCGTCAGAGAGGGTACGGCAAGGTGGGGAACGAGAGGGTGCAACGAGAAGGGATGTTCAGTTGCATCGACCGGCTCAGCTGTGCACAACCCCTTCTACTTTTCTCCTATGCTCCTTGATTATCGCTTCCTCTCTCTTCTCTGCTCCGTGCATCAGCTTTTTGCCCCTTTGGTGTGCCCGGACCTCGCGCAACCACCAAATCGACGCGTCGTTCTCCAAGGAGACACTACGGTACTGTGAACGTGACCCTCAAAACTACAACCCGTCGTCTATCGTCAACCTTTGATAATAACCTTACGATCTTGTCATCTTAATAGATAAAGAAGACACCCATAATATATTTATTTTCTTCAAATGAAATTTATTTTTTATTCTCAGTTGATGTTAATAACAATTTACACACAAATATATTATACATATGTATAAACAAATATTTTATCTTTTAGTGGTTCTTGTAATACATCATTAGAGACACCTGAGGCAAATTAAAAAAAAATTTTTCTTAATATTCGAATATAATACTGTTTTTGTTATTCAATAGATAAAAAAAAATTTTTCCATTAAAAATATTTATTCATAGTTTTCACAAGAAGATAGAGCAGGTTGATTACTTTGAGTATATTGACACATATGTGAATATTTACACACATGCACGACAAAACCTTTGAATTTTGAAATGTCTTTTAAGTGTCCGTACTGATAAAACGAAGAAACTTGATTTGAGAGAAGAAATCTTTAATCAAGATCATTTTGAAGAATTTTATTATTTTAAACCTGAAGCAAAAAAATTTTAAAACCAAGAAATTTCTTATAAGTTTAAACAAATTATAATTAGTTCAAGAGCTTTTCTATTTAATTCCAGATAATCAAACTTTTCGGAATGATCTTTTTAGTTCAAGATTATTTCTCCTAGATCAAGTTAATAATTTTATTTTTAATGTAGAATTTTTCTTCAGATATTTAAATATGTATTATAAGTTTTAATATAGCACAAATTTTTTCAAAAACTTGAGTTTCAGATATGAATCATACTTATATATATTCAAAACAGAACTCAGAGGGCTTTACCTCTCGCCACCTATCGAGCGTCAGAAAACGATTTGCCAAACTCGTTTTCGAAATTAAAAAAAAAGTACATTTTGATTCTCAATTAAGAATTTATTTGTTTATATTTTCTTAATTTTACTTATTATCAAATTTAAAATAAGAATTTTGTAAATAAAAAAATTACATATATATTTTATTTATTTATTTATAAACAATTTTTTTGAAATTTATTTGCTGAGTTGTAAATTATTCAATACAAATGAATAAAAAAAAATTATTTTCTATGGTTTTTGCCAAACGTAACATCTATTATTGATTATTTTAAAGTTGTTTTTATCATGACCGAATTGTATATATATATAATGAGTGTTTTCATGCCATCTAAGTCAAATAACTAGTAGATGTTATTCAATCTTCACTCAAATAGATACTACAAGCTTACAGCTTTACTGGTATTCAAGTTTGATGGATTTCCATCGAACTTATGTAAAGAGAGGATATCTCTCGACCAATAAGGGAAGATGGAAGTATCCATCTCTTGACCTGAACAACATCTACTAGTTATTTGACTTAGATGGCATGAAAACACTCATTATCTTATCTATTATTGATGTAATTAATAATTTACAAGTTCTAGATTACTATCCTAAAGCTACTTATCAATTTCGAAATCAATGTAGTATATTGTTATAGAATTGTTAAAAAAATTTTTGAACAATTTTATATTTCTAGCCATTCGAGATCTACTTTGCCGATTGAATTTACGCTTTCACCAAGTATTAGTCTAGCTTTGAGACAGTGACCTTTCCCATTGTCGCACAGAGAGTACAATATCGAGATGGAAAAAGTCAGTTGATTTATGAAATTTATAATACACATTTAGCCTACACATAATATATACTTGAATTTCATTTTAGTAATCAATAAAATAATCGAAATCATGATAACTTTTAAAAGTAAAACTATATCAAGTATTTATTTTTTTTATTAATCCTCTGATGGTCTAGACAATTATTTATTAAAATAATTTAACCAAATTTATAATTTTTTTTTCTTTATTTTTATCTTTTTTGTTTATATGTATATTCATTCATTTTCAATTCAGAAATAGAAAATTAAGTACTTAGACAGTGATTTTTCTTCTTAATAATTGGAAAAACCATTTTGTCATTGATTCAATTCTTAATAAATTCAAGTAGAATCTCTTCACATTCAAATTAAATTATGGTTGCTATTGAATTCATCAAACATCAAATTTCTTTCATACAAATATCGAAAAATACAAATACTGTTTGTTCTATAAGTAAGATATCGACTATCATTACGGTGGTAACTCATAGAAGTAAACAAATTTATTAATTTTTTATATTCTAGGGTTTCATTGGATCAATTCGGTTACTTTGCCAGCTGGCAAGTTGTCTGAGCCGAACAAGATCTATAATTTGCATTCTGTGTTTTAAATTATGTAATACTACTTATCTATTTTTTATAACTTCAAATATTTTCAGATATTATGATTAAATTTAGCAAATTATTTCTAGTACATGATTCTATTTTTGAAATACTGCACAAAGTTTCCGTGTAAATTTATTTTTTTTAAACTAAAATAGAACCTAGTACAGAAAAAAAAAAAAAACAGAATTATTTCTAAAGTAAACAAATGACGACAAAATTTAAAATATTATATCTTAATACAAGAAGATAAAAAATAGTTTAGATACATTATTAATAGTTTTTAATTATATTTAAATTATGGAAAAAAAAAAGTTGTACTTTCAGACCAGAATACTTTTTTAACACTTGTGATGATAGGAACATTATAACCTAATACAAGATCAAGAAAAATCATTTTGAGAAATTTCTTCGTCTTAAATTCAAGCAAGCAAATTCTTAAGCTAAATTTACTTGAGTAAAAAAAATCTTTTAGTAAGACAAAATTCTTTCTTGATTCAAATTAATTCCCGAAAATTTTATAAAATCACATAAATAAAGGTTTACTTAAATCGAGAATATTTCAAGAAATATTTAATACAAATTGATTACAGCACAGGAAAATTTTACTCAAACTCAGACAGTTTTAGTTATCTTAAATATTTTCTTGAACCAACAATGTTTGTTTTACAACAAAGAATTTTTCTTTTCGTGTGATTTTCTTAGTTAAACATTTATTCTCTCGAAACAAACCAACTTCCCTATCAGTGTACGCGTGCAATGAAGTAATTAGTATAGATTAACAAAAAACATAGTAACAAATAAAACAAAGTTTGTACAGATAGTTAATATAAAAGTATTTATAAAAATAAAATATATTTTCAAGGTATATCTACCTTCACATTACTTTCGATCTTTGCCTACTGGAGCGATAATTGGGACACGCGTCTATAGTTAAACGTTGACTCGTTATCTGGGACACGTATCTCATGCATCTAAGCTCATATAAATGTCCAAGGTTATCATTTTATATTTATAGAATATTTATTAACATTATTATATTAAATCGTCGAACATTACGCTTCTTAATTTTGTTTACTGATTTAAGGATATTATGCAACAATTTGAGCTTTATCAAAAATCAGTGGAATTTTATAAATTTACAATATAGTCGTTGGTGATCATCTAGTTGATGGTTCAATGTGGGTCAATTGTTTATTTGTTATTGTTATAATAAAAAAAAAATAATATAATGTTTGACAATGCGACAAAGTGAAGGGTGTACACACGAACACGGAAAAGAGAGGAGGATTAAAGTGACAGACGTAGTGAGTATTAGAGGGTGAAAGAGTCAGTATATACAAGAGGAGAGTGTTGTGTTTATTGAACCCGGAGCAGTATCGAGCCACTACCCCCAACAGTGCTCGGACACGTCCAACTCTTTTTATCCATTAGTTTATATACATATAGTATAACGAGAGAATTCTCGTCCCGACCTGCCACAAGACGTTTCACTGTGCGCAGAACCAACGAGTATTTACAATTTTAACGCATGCGCAATTGTCACCCCTTGCAAACGTCATAGCTTCCCTCCCTCTAGTACTCGTGACGATTTTTAGAGCGGCGGGGATGCTAGAGGATAAATACATTTGTAGTGGGGCTTTACGACATACGAATGGTCATAGTAAGAGGCGGTGCAATGAGGTGCATTTCCAGGTGGGAGATTTTCTCCCTCTTCCACTTTTACATTTGCTATTACCGAACTATTTTTTTTTTACTTTTTATTTTAGACTATTTTAATCTTTTATGTTATTTTTTCCTACCAAATGATGCACTGCTCTTATGCTTTTTCGTATCACCATAAACTATGTTTTTTAATTTTATGCAACTTTGAAAAGTAATTTTTCTATGAATAAATCCAAAAATTAATGGAATTTTTAATATTTGAGGTAGTCCTTTGACTAGAAACAGATTTTTAGGATATTTTAAATTTAAAGTCCGAATTTTTAATACTCTTATGCATTGCGCTATACGGGATACCGAAAAATTGTATATATAATCAACTAATCATAATTCAAAAATTATTTTCTAAGATTGTTAGAAAAAACTAGACTAACACTTAATAACAACTGATAAATTATTTAAAAACTTTAATTGATATTGGCAACATAGTTTCTAAGAAATTAATAATAAATAAATAAGTGAAGTGTTAGAAAATACTAATGAGTCAAAGTAAATAAGAGATTTAGTATAGTAGAGCGCCAATGAGTAATTAGGAGATCCAGGTTCGAATCCTGGCTTGGATCCTACCGTATTTTTTTCAACAGTTTTTACTTTCACCGAAATTAAATTTGATTTATTTGAGAACTAACATTAGTTTCAAATAATACACTTAAAAGAAAAATTATTATTTCTACAAAAATAAAAAGTGTTGTGATATTATCAAAAATACCAGTATTTTGTTCAAAGCAATGCCAAGTTTAATTGCTATCATAATACACTGCGTGGTGATACTGAAGTTCAATTAAGTATTCAAATTAATAAATTAATTATTGTCCACAATTAATTAATATTGTAAGAATATAAATAATAAATATTTGTTATTTCACTGATTATTTTACTTTTTATCAATTTCAACAATATACTTTTGAGCAGTATACGTATAATTCTGAGCAAAATACAATGTGTTGTTAGTAGAGCAATACTAATTTCTGTTATCAGAACAAGAAATATTGTTAATCGAAAAGTACTGTTTTTCAGTGTATTATCTTAAGAGAGTAAGAAATATCATAAACTATACTGTATTTAGAATTCTACAGTTTGTATGGAACAACTGTTTCAATGAGGATAAAAAAAAGTTATGTATTTTCTATTAATTGCACGACTCGTGATGCGAAGCATTAAAAAGTGCTCTGACATAAAAAAATTTCGTATGTTTCTTCTCTGCAACTACTTTCGTTATGCTATTGTTATCTTACGGAAATAAAATAATCAAGGTTAATTCTTTGATTTTTCAAAATTGAGTAAGTATATAATAGAAACGAAAATAACATTAACATAAATCAAACCTTTTTTTCTGTCGAGTAATATAAAAAAGTTTGTAGCTTGAAAATACGATCATTTGAGAAAATATCCGCTGTTTAGATAATTTTTTTTTTTTTAATGACTTTTTAATACGGCATTGTTTAATTATAATTTTAAAAATGAAAAAAAAGTGATATCAGTTTTCGATATATTTCAGTAAATTTTTTTTTCTTACGTGCATGCGTTATAATTCCAGTTTAGTAAGTAAAGAAAAAACCGCGAAATTTAAAAAATATTAAAGTTGAAATTATTGTCCAGAAAAATATATAAAAAGTTGAAATAGAAATAATACAATAAATCGACAATAATAAAATCTCTTTTTTTTCCACTTAATAAAAATAAATAATATATTTTCTATTAAAAATTATATTAGGGCTATAAGTGGTGGACTTTTTAATTTCTCAAACTCTTTTTATTCTTCGCTGTTTGTTTTATACACATTAAATTTTATTGCGAACAACAAGACTGGATTACGTAATAAGTGTCGGCATACAGCCCGATGACAACGCTAACTATACGACCTTCCTCTATGGAAAAGATAAATCCGAAATAGCAACGACCCGAATCTAGGTCAACGTGCATTTACACCGACTATAAGCTTTTGTGTAGTCGAAAAAAAAAAAGTTATTATACATACTAGGTAGTTGTTGAACAATTGAATATTTAAATATATTTTTTTTATAAATAAGTATCGTTTGCTTAGATAAAAAAATAAAGTCGAAGCAAGGGTACGAAGTTAATATAAATAATATTTGGGGTAGGTCGGGCGAAAGCACTGCGCTTGGTTATCAAGTCGAGGAGAGCTTGTGTCGAGTACAAAGAAAGAGAAAAAAGAAGGGAAATTGTTGATGAGGGAAAAAGAGACAAGTGATAGTCGGTAGAGTACGGTGATAGAGAAACAAATACAAATGTCGAGCGAGAAAGAGTTAGAGTGGGAGGGAGGACAGAATAGAAGGATGAGATAGAAGGGTAACGGAAGGCGGGAGTGCCAAGTGAGCTTGCAGCGTTCTTCAACCTTTGCCCTAGAATGCCCCGCTCTTATTATTATATTTATATATGTATACACTTGTGTATGCGCCGTTTATTCTAGTTACTATTATACGCCCTCTATACCTTTTACTCTCGTGTTTAAATTCCAATGTAACATAAAAGACAAGGATCAATTAAAAACTTTATTGCATACGAGTCGTTGTACTGCCACTACACGTTCAATTGCATCATCTGTCCTTGATTATATAACTAAAAAAATTAACAAAAAAAAAAAAAAAACAGCAACAATTTTTAATTTTTATTTAAAATATTATTTTTTACGAATAATATGAGAGAGATATTATCGATTTATTATAATTATGCAAAATTATTATGCTTTGTTCTGGGTGAAATTTTTAAGCACAACAAATATTTATTTATATAATACAATATATATAAACACATGCACACACATGCTTTAATACCAGTGTAGTATTATGTAGAAGAGGATTGGTCGGTGGGGCGAGGCAGCAAAGCGTGCCTAGGCGCTCTGTGACGACTGACCTAGTTACTCTGAGGAGGTAATGACCGATACTGCACCGAACCCTCCTGGAACATACAGCGCTCCGCCTCACTTCTACTCCCTACCGTTGTTATATTACCCTTCCTCTTCCTTCCTACTCGTCGCGTGATCAACAAGGTGAAGAAGCAATCCACTGCTCACTTTTTTTTTTATCTTTAAATTATAACTTTCAACGTAATACATCAATTTTTTATTATTATTATTATTATTATTATTATTATTAATAATACGCAGTGCGCTCTTTTTATTTTATTATTTTACAATTAAATTTTATTTAATATTTATTAACAAATCTATTGTTAAGATATTAGTTATAGTGCATGTAACTATAATAAATGTTAAGTATATATTGAAATATATAGAAATATGACTAGACTGTGAAAATTACCAAGATCTGGGTCAAGTGATGTTTAGAATCCTTGAATCTGAGCGAGTGAGAAAAAATCATCTAACATATTTTATACACATATATATTTATATTTATTGTAAATAAAATCTTAAAGAAGTCACAAATGCATAAAATGTTGTATGACCTCGATGATTCATGTATTATTATTATTAATATCATTATTGTTGTTATTATTAGACAATATCTTTATTTTTTGCAACTAATAATAATTCTAGCTAAAAACTGGCAGAGTTTAGTCAGCAATGAGTAGAGTTTAAGTTGAGCAGTAATTTAAAGATTTAAAGGACAGTCTTCACACGTTGCACTTGCAGTTTTATTTTGTAGGTCAGAGTCAAGTTTCCTCTATTGCGTCGCACTGTTGGCTTTTATTAACACTCACTAATGTATCACTCACCAATGTAATAATTATTTATTATTATGTATATACATGTATTTAACATGCTAATGTAAATATTGTCCATGTGTACAATTGTTTATTGCATCTGTAGCTGCATTTATCTATTTATTATGTGTGCTTATGCATACGCAAGCGCTTCAATTAAATGAAAACAAAAATGTTAATTTACAGACGCAATGGCGAAACAAATAACCATAGTTGATTGTCAGTCATTATTGATAACAAACTAGGCCGACAAAAACTATTCGATAACTTCTATTATAACTGGGCGAAAAAATAGGCCTTGAAAGATTACAGAAAGAGCTTTGACTTTACTTATATTGTGTATTACACAAACACAAGGATACATACCACGCACTAGAGTGTATCGAAGAAATCGACAATTTTTTTTTCTAAATGATCTTGAACATGTAAAAAATAATAAATTACCCTTTTAGAATGTGAACCCTTAATATTGATATGATGTTTAATCACAATTTTCCGATTTACATTGAAGATGGAAAAAATTTTTTATTTTATATCTCATTTTTTAGGCAGCGTACCGGAAAGACCAATGCATAATTTTTTAGGAAATTAAATGTTCTAAACAAAAGGTCTCTCTTGATTTTTTGATAAATTTATCGGTCAAGACAAATAACTTACGATTATAATCGTAATTTTTCCATTAAAATGTCTCCATGCGACCTGTTACTATTGCAATTACTTTAGCATAATATGAATTATAAAAATAAATACTCGGAAACACGTACATATATATCTGTATGAACAAATATACATGTTAACCATTCGTTAAACTACTACTTATAAACATCGAGTTTATGTATATAGCTGTCTTACAGGTCGATGTATTCTCGGTTGTTTATTTAGGCCACTCGTGGAGAATCGACGATTCATATATATATATATATATATATATAAATCTACTCAAGGACTCGCGGCGACTCCTTGAATTTATACTTGTTGCAATACTTGTCATATATTTATACCTAAAAAAAAATAATCGGCCTGGATATAGCGTATGATATGAACATATTATGTCTGGTGTCACGAACGTGACTTTGTATCATGAACTCTTTTTCAATCTCCGACAGCTATGTTACGTCGCCTACGCTTTCCGCGTTTCAACAAAAGACAAAAATACACACTTTTTTAATTTATTCACGCCTTTTGAATTGTCATAAGTCATCATATATAATTATTAAAAAATAAAAGTTAAAATTCATATAATAAATATAACATAAATTCAGTACATATAACGTTTATGATTTATTGTTTGCTTACGCACAATATGATATGTAGATGTTAAATAAAAAAAACAGCAGCAAAGAAAAGGAGAAGGGGACTGGAGCTGCAGGGGAATGATTATGCAACTAGTGAAACTATCCTGATTGCGTTTGCCTGCGTGTGAGTGTAAGTTTATTGCCAAAGTTTTCGAGCCCAATGACCGCATATAACCCTGTCCCTAACATAATCAACGACACATAGAATATGGCTTTGCGCATGTGCGCCTCTATACATTTAAAGAATGCATGTATTTACATGTAATATGCTTAGTAACTTATAGAATAGATCCATAAAATACAAATACGATTATAACTAAGCAAAATCTTTAATATTATATTTTACCTTTAAGGTATCAAACTGTACTGTGCTAAATACAGAATAGATAATGATATTTATACTCTGTCATATTTTTATTTGAAACTCGTATTAATTTTTGAATTAATAAAATTTAATATTGATTTTTATTCAGTGAAAGTAAAGATCGTTGGAAAAAATACGGGGACGGTTCAAGCCAGAATTCGAACCTGGCTCTCTCGATTACAAATCGGGTATTTTGCTACTTAAGCTAGTTCTTTCATATGCAAACTACAGCATGTTAAAACTACGGAATAGTTTATGTTATCTTTTACTATCTCTTATTCACTTTAACTCATTAGTATTTTTTAACACTTTACTTATTTATTTAGTATTAATTTCTTAGAAACTTTGTTGCAACTATTAATTAAAAAATTGTTGTTTTTATTTATCAATTGTTGCATAATGTTAATTTAGTTATTAATCAAAATTTAAAATGATTTCATTTTTCACTATTTGACACAAAATTATGTATAAATTTGGAAAAATTCAGCAAAAATGCATTTGGATAAAGATTTTACAAGTAATTATTATCAGCTTGCATGGTGTTCATATAATATGTTATACGTCGGCTCATATGAAAGTAGGTGAGAAAGTAAGCACAAAGGTGAATTAAAGAATCACTCGCACATTTACAGGCTGCTGACGTCATAGTGAGTGATACAAACAGTTAAAAAAAATAAAAGTAAATAAAAAATAAAAGAAGAAAATATTTGTGAAGCATAGCGAGTAGATACAGAGACAAACGTTGAATAATTATTTAATTGGGTTATGTACGAGGAAATGACCTATGCGTTTATATTTTAGTCTAATGCTAACGTACACTAATGTGTATCATACGATGTGTGATCATTTGTCCCATTCTAAATAGATTTCTATTACCGTCATCTTTTTCGTAAAGTCAAGACTCGTGGAAGGCACCGAGAATAGAGCGATCGTATTACCCAGGGTCTCAGCCAATTTCCCATCCGATTCGTGAGCTTCATGTCCAGGAAATGGCTCACAACCGCCAGTGAAAGTCTCAACATTTAGTTATATATACTCGTATTATAAATGAAACACCCAGACCGTCATTTCAACTATCATAATCATTATTACGTAATTTTTAATTAATTGAATATTTATTATAAAAAAAGTGAAAAGAATTTTTGACTGTGAGTCATCCTTTAAATATATAAATAAATAAATAAATATTTGCAATTTTTTTTTTTTTTTTTTTTTTTGGTAAACAATATAATTAATTTTAGAATAAATTCGTAGGCACGCATGAGTACTGATGTCGACAGTCGACAGGCAGGTATCTATTTAAAGTGTATATCGCAGTTAGCTGTTGGTCTAGTCTAGTATATAAATTTCTATACATATGTCTACTTTCTATGTACTGAGTTGTCGAGGGCGAGGGCGAGGGCGCGCCGTAAAATCGTATAATATCGCGGTAGTGGGGACTGCTAGCTCGCCGTTTAGCAGCCTCGGTGCTCACTACACTAGGGGGTTTATAGATAGCAACTCATGGCCTAGAAACCATCATGCGGCCGCTTCGTGTTTTTGACCCTTCGCCTAGCTACCGCTTCTGGGCCATTGCAACACATTGCAACTCGACGCACTTATAGAATTATAATAATATTCAACTGTTAGGTTAAAGCTACATCTACATATGCATAAAATAAAATTACTAAATTATAAATATGTCATACATATGGTAAAAAACTTATGATAATTTATTTATATGTACATATAAATATAGAGTTATGTATATGTATAAATTGTTGACGAGAAATCGAGAGTTTAATACTGTATACATAAACTGAGTGTCAGTGAAAGTGCCTTGATGTAAAGGTTGAAAACTTGTCTGACTACTATGCTCATGTACCGTTTATATTCTCATGACACCCACCAACCCGTTAGTTATTTTGCACTTCCGTTCCTCATTTTATTGATAAATTTTCATTTTCTATTTGACATTGAATATTTTTCCGTTTTCGAATTTTTATTGCAAATATTTAGATCTGAGAACTATTAAAATTTTTTTTAACAATTACTTATTTTTTTTCTGAATGTCCATAAAAATAGAGTAATTTAAAACAAAAAAAAAAAGTTTTTTTAAATGTCAATTTTTCGATTTGAAAATAAAATTTTATAAAAATTCGGAAAGTATACATTTTTTCAATTTTTAAATATTAATTTTTTAGTGAAAAAAATAACCAATTTTTTAAAAGTTATAAAATATTTTAGAAATTTTTTTTTTCATATAAAAAAAAGAAAATTCTATAAATCACTTCAGTTATTTGGATAAATTTTATTTACAAAATTTCCAGTAAATATTTCATTGTTTTCGCTATGAAAAACTTTAAAACTAATTGAAACATTTAATTTTTGATAATTATATGTTTCCATAATTATTATTAAATATACTGTACAAAGAAATAATTAAAAAAAAATGAAAATAAACGGAAATGTTAATTTTCCAATTTTTCATGGCCAAAAATAAAATGCTCCCTACTTCTAAACAAATACTTTTTATTAAGACACAATATAACATTAACACTACTAAAATTTATTTATAATCTAGCAAACAACAATTGTATATGATTGAACATATTTATCTGCGTTTGGCATGTCAACATTATTTTATCTTTTTTATAATTTTAGATTATATAAAATAATTGATAATTGAAATCATTAATTTCATAAATTAAGTATATTTTTTTATGCAATCTTTATAATTACAGTTGCAATTGATACGATAAAAACAAATCGTATCCGAAAAATAAAAATAAAGTTAATGGTCTGTATATAAAAGTTAAATGAAAGAATAAAAATGGATTTTAGTGTTTTATGTTTTATTATTAATAGACTAGCAGTGGTTTATTATTGTGCGATAGTGTGTTATACAAAATCGTAAATTGTCGGTTGCGAGAAGCCAACATAAACTTTCTCTCCTCTTCAGTGTCTCTCAACCTCGTTTCCTGTTTTATCCCTTATCTAATCCAATGATCGACCTTAATCTCTCTAGTCGTCCGTATGAATTGTTGCACTCTCTCAATAAATAGTTTTGCTCTTACAATAAATATGTATTACACTAACTATGTAAAGTATCAAATATTAATAGCTAACTAAACTCATTTGTCCATCACCCTCTAAATTATTAATATATTGTCCCAGAGTAATAAACTTATAAAGTTTTCATTATATTGCAGTGAGCTAGAGGCAAAAGTGATAACTAATTGCAATTTCCAATACTATCATCATCAGATTCTATCTTTGTGATAAGCATGGCAGTTCATGTGTGTACATTCCATGTATTGCAATATTTAAGGAGTTTTATTTAATTATTACTAAAGTAGTAGGTACAAGTAAATAAGGTACTGTATATAACGTGAAACCATCGTGGTGATGGTCGTCGACGTCGAATAGATCACGCTTTTACGTAACGTTAGAAACACGATCGTTAGCGGTGTACAGAGAAAAAACGATCGAGTGCGTTAACCTCGTGGTGCTGCGCAAGCGGTACAACTACAGCTAATCGTAGCTTTCCCTGTTGAATCGCGATGCGACACCAACGCATTTTTATCTTTTCCATCCTAATTTTATCATTTTCAGTAATATTTTACTAAATAACAAACATTATTCAAACAATAAGACGTACTTATCAAAATCTCTGGGTCGCGTTACATCTTTGAAGCGATATAAGGAATATTACAAATAAAATAAGTTTTATAATGATCAGAGTTTGTTTCGAACTAATTCACAATTTTGATTCGATTTATCAATCTTCGACAGTATAACAAAAAAAAATATACATTCTCATATGTATATTCTGCATTAAAAATTTCTTGCAATTCTGAAAAATGTGTAAAATAATGTTGAAATTGAATATGAGCTCCGATTTCGTAAAATTTTTGTAATACTGTTCTTCGACTTAGAGCCAATTAAAAATATGACTTTTAAATGAGAACGAGTTTTATTTATTTAAAAGGGTGTCAAATTTAATACTCTAAAGCACAACTTTACTTCAAATAAATCCTGATTAATTTAAATTAATTTTAATCTTAATGGTTGGAAAAAACGACACTAAATTCTGATATCTTGATAGCGTGATTTTTTTGAGATAAAAAATTTTAATATCAATTCAAGTCTGGTAACCTCACTTATGTGTGAATAAAATATATTGCTCTTTATAAAATATAATTGTCTTAGGGCAAGCAATTCTTTTTTGATTAAAGTAACTCCATTTTTTCATTTAAAACAAAGTGGTACTTAAATTCTTTCAATTTGGAAAATATCAAATTTTAATCTTGACATTAACAAACAAGATATTTTAATTGAAGTAATATTTTCAAATTCTAAAGTAAAAAATGTTAATTAATCAACTCAAGTATAAAAACTGAATTGATTTTTATCAGTTTTTTAATTATTCGCGAATTGAGACTTCGAAAAATTTGATACTTATGGCTAAAAAATTTCGATCTTTTTTCCTAATCCAAAAATTTTTTTCGAACCAAGTTAATTTATTGTCAGTCAATTTTTACATTATGAAATATCAAGGAACATAAGTTATTTATGATGGTAAATTTTGAATTACAAATAAAATGTATTGCACAAGGAATCGATTCAAAAGCTATTGAATTCTTCTACCATTTCATAAATGTAATTAATAAAAGTTGTAAAAGTAAAGTTGAAAGAGCAAAACAAAATTTTTCTTAAGTTTAAAATTAAACTTTATTCAGTCTTTATTAAGAAAAAAAATTTTTTTCTTCAGTTTGAATTTAAACCTCATTCAGCTCTTTATATGATAAATGAAAATTTCATACAATAAAAAACTCGTAATTTTAAATGTTTGAGGTCTTAATGAAACCTACTCAGAAAATAATGGTTGAGTTCAATAAGAGCAAAGTGAGGCCTAGATTCGTTTTTTAAGGCTTTTGGACTATTTCTAGACATTTAAAGTCTGGAATAAAATGTGGATTCTCAAAGCCTTGAAGCAACTTATTTGAAAAGGAAATTTGAAGTTGATAACAATAACTTTTATTATGAGTCACTTTTTAATTTAACCAAGTTATTGATAAAAAAAATTCTTAATAAGACATAAGACACAAACAAATTAAATTATCTTTTACCATTAAAAAAAAAAAAAATAATTTTAATAAATCTACTCCTATGAATGGAACTTTTTCTAAAATTCTTTTAAATATTTGTCATTTCAACACAAAAAATTCAGCCGTATCTTTGGGGTCATTGTCCTCATTTGACGAGACGGATAAAAAGAAAAAAGTCAACACGAGAAAACGGAATAGCAGGGGTGTGACATGAGGGTTTGGGAAGGACGCCCTTGCCCTTGGCATTGCCGCTCAATACGAGGATCCAGGGGTGTCCAAAACAATATAGGGCTTTCGTAACCTATTCTATAAAAATAGGCGATAAAAACTGTTTCGTCTAATTTAATCTAAATCATAAAAATTCAAACAGGTTCGATTGAGCAATGTTGTACTTAATCTTAATTGAGAAAAACAATTAATTTACTAAAGTAGTAAATTTATAAAATAAGGATCCAAGACGTGATGAAGTGATGAAGAGAATGCGCAGAGAATGGGGCAGAAAAGGAGACGTTTACGCATGCCCTCGGCCTTGCCCTTGGTCGATAGCCATCCCCCTCAAATCTACTGCTGGCCCTCCAGGCTTTTCTCTGGTTCGCCATACATATATACACCACGTGGTGAGACGCGATACCACGTGTTAAATTTTATGCGCAGGTGTAGACAGAGCAAAAATATAACGGTGGTATAGAAAATTGATTTTTGTAGCTATATTTTTGGGGGTCAATGCACTCATAAATGTAGGCTAAATGTCACATTTTTTACAGCTATATCTTATCTTATCTTTTCTCTCTTATTTTCATTATCATCATTTTTCATTGTTTTCGTTGTGATAAATATTTGACATCCAAAATCTAGATTTTACGTTATGTAAGGTAACAATTGTTATTCTAACATTATTTTATTTTATTTTTCTCTATTATTTCAAAAACTCATGCAAGAACTTCATCTTCTTGATTTGAGTAAAATAATTCTTAAACTAAGAAATTTTTACTTGGTTTAAGTAAATTTTACTTGATTCAAGAATTTTTCGTCTTGATTCTAGAGAATTACCCTCTTCAAAATTATTTTCTTGGTTCAAGAATTTTCCTCTTTAATCAAGTTAATTTTTTTTTCAGTGTGGTACAACTATAATATAATTAAATTTATATAAGAGACAAAATTTTAAACCGAGAAAATTACTTTGAATTAAGTAGAAAAATTTTTTAACTAAGCCATTTTTCTATAAAATTCTTCTTGAACTAAGAAAAAAGTTCTTCAAATGATTCTCTTGGTTCGAAACATTTTTTGTGAGTCAAGTCAATTTTTCACTAGTGTAAAAAACGGATTACATAAAATTAACGGTTTTAAAAACATTCATCAATTTTACTTTATCAATTAAGCAACTGTTATTAATTATTATTATATCATTTTCAAACTTTGGTTGGTTACGCATTAAGAAACTTTTGACTTTTAAAAATCGAGATATTAATTGCGTCAATAAACCTTGGGCGTGTTTATTATAGAGAAATAAAATTATTCATTGTTTATATACTCGGATTTTAGGTAGATTTCATAAAATCTATCTATTGCATTGGCCCTTGTGTCAAAATTCACACAGAATTTCGTTAATATATCAATTATTTAGTCGAGTAAGGCTTAAAAATGACGTTGGTTTGGAAGTTTATATATGTATGTATGAGATGGGGCATTCCGTGCCAAATCGACCACTTTTGACACCGACCCTTTTCGATTTTTCTGAAATTTTGGTATCTTTCTCTACCCTATTGAAAACAATTTTCAGAATTTTTTCAAATTTTTTTACCCAACCAAAAAAAAGTTACAAGTTATTACATTACCAACATTACAAAAAAACAGCTTTTTTTTTTGTTAAATAACCATACTTTTTTGAAAAATGACTTTTTGGGATGTTTTTTTTTTAAAAATTTTTGTCTTTAAATGTACTTTAAAAAAAAAAAAATAAAAATAATAATTCAGATTCATATTCAATGTTTTTTTTAACTTTTTGAAAAAAAACGAAAATTTCGGGATGATTGACATTTTTGATTTTCAATTTTTCTTTTTTATAAAAAACTTCAGTATTTTTTGCAAATTCCCTGAAATTTTCAGAGTGATAAAATTTTTCTTTCTATTTTTTTTTCAGAGTGGTATAACGAAAAACAAACATTAAAAAAAAAATTTTTTTAATTTCTTTAATTGAAACTTTCAATGCTCATGGTTGGGTAAAAAAATTTGAAAAAATTCTGAAAATTGTTTTCAATAGGGTAGAGAAAGATACCAAAATTTTAGAAAAATCGAAAAGGGTCGGTGTCAAAAGTGGTCGATTTGGCATGGAATGCCCCATATATATTTATGTAATATAACGCACAGCTTGTGGACACGATAACTCCCATAATTCTTAATGAATCTTTATGAAACTTGGTAGACTTATTCTATAGACAATAAGCTTGAATGAGTTTGAAAATGAGCTGAATCCATCAAATAGTTTAGAAATGGCAGCCGTTTAAAATTTTCGAAAATCTAAAAAATCACATGTTTGGTGACTTTACTAGGGAATAACTTTTTATTGAGAAATGATAGATCGTTTTTCTGCATTTCGTTTCAAAGCTTATGAAATTTTCTTTAATTTAACCTATAACAAATTTACTTTTCATCAATTACTCCAAAAGTTTAAGAAGCTGAATGTCATCTGAATCAGTTTCAGACAAGCACACAACACAACGTGACTTGTGGACACGATTACTCCCAGAATTCTTCATGAATCTTTATGAAATTTGGTAGACTTATTCTATATACAATTAGCTTGGATGAGTTCAAAAATGAGCTAAATCCCTCAAATAGTTTAGAAATGGCAGCCATTTGAAATTTTCGAAAATCTAATAAATCACTGTATTTTAAAATTTGGCAGCCGATTTACTTTTCTGATAAACTTGAGGAATAATAATTATTCATAATATCGTAATTAAAATCATGGATTACATGAAATCTACCTTCCATCTTGGCTGGTGCCAAATGGCCTTTTTTAAATACGCAGTTACTGACATGAAACCAAAAAAAGTTAATTAATAATTTCTATTAAATCATAAAAGAGTCAATGGATAAAGATAAATGCAAATTTTACAAAGCGGAGAATACTTTGAACTTAACTCAAGAAAAATATCTTAGAGCAAGAAGATCATTTTATATCAAATAATAAAATTCTTGAACTAAGAAAAATTTCTTGGCTTAAATAAATTTTACTTGAATTAAAAACTAATTATCTCTATTGAATACAATAAAGTTTTTAAAAACGATTCTCTCAGTTCAACATTTTTCCCCTTGAATTAAGTTAGTTTTTTTATTAACCGCGAACTTAGTTGTGATCAGATTTGTTTATCCAAGGAATCCGAAATAATTAATTATATTTAAAGATGTCACCAATACTGCATTAGCAATAATATTCTTGTATTTCTAAAATAAACTTTGAATAAATAAAAAAAATTATATTAATGCTTTATTTTCAATGAAATAAATAAAATAATCATTTTAAATATTTAATAATTATAATAACAATAATAATAGGCAAAAAATGTAAATTTCATCCGTAAAATGAAAACAATCACAGATAAATGTAAAAATAAAATTCAATTTTATAAAATAAAGAAAAAAAAACTGAGTTGTGGTATATGTTACTCACAGGGTGAACGACCCTTCACGGAAGCGAGTGAGAAGGAATTATATAGAAGTTGTGGCTGTGGAGTAAAGACGTTAGAGAGTTAGAATAAGTGAGGGATGGAAAGGCAAAAAAGTAAATTCGAAAGAGATGTTTGAGTGGCAAGAAAAAAATAAAAATAAAAATGATTGTCACGGCAACCGAGAAGTTCATCGCAACTTTTTTTTTTTTTCATTCAGTATATAAATATATAAATATTTAAGTTTTAGATGAAATAAATTTTTATGAATTAATAAAATTCAGTGTTTGTTCGACCCGTTAGTAAAATATTAACAGAAAAATAATGTCAAAAGAAGTCAACAAACCACTAACAAATGAACTTTACAAAAGATAATAAAAACTGTTGTTTGCTGTATGAAAGACGACATTATAGCATTAAAAACAAATATTTAAATAATGATTTTACTTTTAAAATTATAAAAATATTTTTTTATTTCAGTAAACTTCAATATACTTGTTTAATTATTGAGACAAAGATTTGAGAATAAGAATACTGCGCATTAAAAATATTTACACTTCAATGTATATACCTACGAATATATATGATAAAATAGACTGACACGGTCTGGGTATTCATGCGTTGCATGCTTTTGAATTAGGAGTCTAGGTCGGTCATTCACCCCAATAACATCCCTCGACAGAGAGCAAGCTCCCCTATTTTGACGATGACGATTCAAGAAATGTCTTCTGCAACGGTTTTCCCATAAGCTAGGGTCGCTTGAATACACTATGCATTTGTGTTTTTCAATTATTCTTTTTCCTCTCTGTTGCTCCAATCAATTGCTCGTCACACTCCCCTATTTTTTCTAATACTAGAGAAATTACATCAGTTAAAGAGTGTCATCCAAACTAGATGGATCGTTATGTTTTTGCACGCCTCATAAGCGAAGCGTTGAGGTTGTGCTCTACTCTCGACATTTTGAAACAAGCAGTTTTCTCGAAACTGAAATTGATTTTTTGTTATTTATATCGCACTTACAGGTTAAAATGAGTACACTTATGTCAAGTCAAATAATTTTTCAGGCACATAAAATATATTTCAATAACAATTTTTTTGTTTAACATAATAAATAATAACATTAAACATAATCTTTTTTGGACGTCCGTGGATGAATGGGTGTATGTGGCAGAGAAATTGGTCGAAAAAATGATCGTACCGGAACAATTTTTTTTTTATTATCTAAAGTAACACACGACAGAATTTCTTAGTTAAATATGAGCGTTCAATTCACTGTCGTTAAATGATTATTTATAAAAAACTAATGTATGACTGTGGATTTTTTTGTATTTCTATCTATAAATTTTATTATAGTATTTTTTTTCCTCACCTTAGAGTTATGGCGCCACTAAACCATAGCAGAGTTTTCTGTTTTTTATTATTTTGCTTTCTATATTTTATTTTAATCAATTTTATTCTAAAAAATGAGATTATGAGGCGTGCACTTTTGGATTTTCCAAACTTTTTAGTATTTAGTCCTAGCGTGTTAGGCTAATAGACCGGAAACTCCGAGGTTTTAATTTATTGAGAATAGGTTTCTTTGAATATATTAATCATTAGTTGCATTTAATACATATATTATTTAAATTAAAAGTTAATTAAGTTACAAAATTATTACAATTGTTACAACTATTACACTATGGTTGAAATTTAATATTTTCTTTCATATAACGATTTTACCAGATTATTAAATTCACAAAATATTAATAATTAAAATGTACCTGATAAAGTTGATGAATCTTGTTAATTCTAATTGATTTAGTTGATTTCACTTTATGATTCTATTTTTCTTTCACAACTGTTAAAATTTTCAGTGAGACAAAATTACACGTGGTCTATTGAGACTTACTTAAACTGTGTACGATGTTACCACTAGATAGGTCGAAGCACGAAGAGATCGAACACTCAGCAGTTTTCCGGGTCCGAGATTTTTACGGTGTTTTATTATTTAGTTAAAATTTAAAAATTGAAAAAAAAATCTATTTTTTTATTGTTTCATTTTCATATTAATTATTATTTAATGACGTTTTTTTCTAACTGTATACTGTGTATTATATAAAGTGTAATAGATAGAGAGTCAATGGACTTTTGTCTCGTTCAAGTGAAAACGAAGGGAAATTTACAGTTACGTGTGCCGATTACGTGCGTTCTAGTTTTGTTCTTATCGTTGAAATATAATCATGTGCATGATAGGGTTTTCCGCGTTCAAATATGGAGTTTTTATATACTTTATTTTATTTTTTTTTTTTTTTCATTATCACATTTATAATTGATAGTTATAGTCTTGTTATATATTCAGTAAGTAATTCATTGATAATTTACTTTTAGAAACCTATAAAATATTCTTATTAAAAAAATTTTGTGGAGTCGACCGTGATTTCACAAAATTTTCAAAACAATCAAAAATTTAATTTTTCTTTTCAATTCTCATTCTCGATATTCTATTTTTTTTTACACTCTAAATTGTTTATATCCCAAAAATTTCAAGTGGATATTTTGATTTCTAGAAGTCGCTTAAGAATTTTTTACCTCCGAAATTAGTGTACTTTGGATGTTCTCAAGCGACATTATTTCAAGGAAGGACTTTGAATTTTGAGTGTTTAAGTTTTCAAAAAAATTTTAGAGGGATTGAAAAAGAAGTGATCATAAAGTTATCAAGTAACATGGGATGCTTAAATAAATAGTTTTCGATTAAAATATAATAAAAATAATTAACTTAGTTCAAAAGAAAAAATGATGAACCAATAAGATTACTTAAAAAAATTAGATCACATGAATTCAGGAGAAAAGTCTTAAACTAACAACATTTTCTTGGCTTAAGTAAATCTTACTTGAATTAAGATCTTTTTAAAATGATTTTTTTTTCGATCAAGATTCTTTTTTTTTAATCAAGTTAACTTTTCACCAACGTGTTTTTTATTTGTGTCTTAAGATTTAATATTTCCATACTTTAGTACACTTTAAGTAAAAAAATGAAAAAAATACGTTGATACTCGTGCTTACACAGTGAAAAGATTTTCACCAAATTCAACTCAATAATTTGTGTTGACTTTTTTTACACAAACTTAGTGTTAATGCAACAAAATCTGTGTATAACGACAAAAAAACACAACTCTGTACTTAAAGTTATACAGCTTTGAATTAATGTACACGGAGAGAAGTTATAGGAACCAAAGCATTATGGGAATGGTTCTTATAATAAAATGATCATTATAGGTATCAATCCTATGCTCATTATGGGAACCATACCCATACACAGAAAAAAAATTTATTGTTGCTGCAACAGGAGGCAGTAATGTTGCAGCAACAGGATTTACTACTGTTGTTGCGACTTGATAGTAAAATATAGTTGGGTCAATCCATGTCAAATCGACCAATAGTTGGAATCGACCCCTTTCGATTTGGATAAATTTTGGTCAGAAGTTTTCTTTTATCATACAACGAACTTCTGCCAAAGGAAAAAAAATAAAAAAATTTTTTTCAAAAGATATGCAAATTCAAAATTTCGCGATTTTTTCAGTTTTCAATTTCGTTTTTGTTATATCTCAAACGCTATTATAGATACAGGAATGGCCTATCGTTTGTTTGAAAGGTGGCACTTGGGGCTATTGAAAAAAAATTATTTTGAAAAATGCCAAATTTGTTAAATTTTGAATTTTTGAAAATCGTCAAAAATGACGATCTATATTAAAATTTTGGCTCAATTTTTTTTGTATAATTCCTTGTACTGATCTTAAAAGATCCTGAAATTTTTAGAACTGTGATTTTTTTCTCACTTTACTTCATTTAAAGTTGTCGACACCACTTATCGTCTTATTAACATGGAAATGATTTGAAATTTGAGATTGAGCAACATTAATATGCAGAAATTTGTAAGTAAACAAGTACTCAAAAGAACGAAAAAAAATTGATATTCTCATCACATTATTTCTGATTGTTATTGAAAATTAACATCTGTTTTAATTATTTGACGTTAAAAACTGTTATTGAAGTGAAAAAACGGACAAAATATATCATGCGTTAAAAAAATAAGAAATTATATCATATAAAATTAGGAAAACGGTTAACCCTCAAGGCCATCCCTGCAACTTCCCGCCAATTCCATACCTAAACGCTAGAATTGCACTTATGGAGTTTCTGAGCTCGTCGAGCTCAAAAATACAATTTGTGTGTTATTTTGAGCTCTCTGAGCTTAAAGAAATAGCTTTTGTATGCTTTTGAGCTGTTCGAGCTCAAAAGTCTGATAGGAGTTTGATACAACACTATATTTTAAATTTTCAAACCGCAATAACTTTTGAATGAATAGACCGATTTTCACGCGGTTGAAGAATCTGTAAGTTTAATTTGATCAAACTAGGAATTTAGGTATGTAACTTTTGTTGTTTATATGAACAATATTAGTTATTTTACATATTTCAAATGATGTTATTGGGAAGCAAGTAAAATTATCGAAATTACTAATAATTTCAAATGCTTCAAACTGGTCAAAATTAGTCGAATGATCAATAAAATATTTTATTACGAGTGTAATAAATGATTTTTTTGAAGCAAGAAGAAAAATTCTTAAACCAAGAAAATTTTCTCGACTCAAGAATTTTTTTTCCTCTTGACTCAAGAAATTCATTTTCTTCAAAATGGTGTTCTTGGTCCACGATTCTTGCTCTTGAGTCAAATTAAATTTTTTATCAGTGTATCGTTTTTCTATAGATTAGAAAAGTAATTCTTGTACTGTTGTATGAAAAAATATCACTTCAATATTATAGGGATCATCACTATAATATTATGGGAATGACTTCTATAATATCTAGCGTTCATTCCTATAATTATAGAAACTATTCCTATATATTATAGGAACCATTCCTATATTCTATGGGAACCATGCCGATAATATGACAGCTATAAGTATAGGTATCGTTCCTATAATTATAGGAACCATTCCCATAATTATAAAAACATTTCCCAAAAATTATGGGTAGAATTCCCATAATCTAAGTAATTGCTCCTAAAATGGTATAGGAAAACATTTCATTAAAATTATAGGAACGATTTCCACATTTTTCTTTCCGTGTAACATTGAAAAAGTGTTACTTAAGTATCGAATAATATTTGTGTACATTAAAAAGCGGTTCGATCGAACAACACAATTGTGTTAACTCAACGCACTAAAATTTTAAATATTCAACATTAAAATTTTTACACTTTACACCGTGATGAAAAATTTTTTACTGTGTAAAGTTCACTACTTTGAAAGTAAAAAAAATTTGCGTAACTTCTATAAATCAAACTATCGGAATGAAATTTTCAGAAAATAGATAATTTTTGTTAAAATAACGAAAAAAAAATTAAAAACAAAATTTGATTTTCGATAACTTTACAAATTAAAAAAAAATCATGTGTGAACCTTAGAAGTTTTTGAATTAAGGTAATTTTTGGAAAATTCTCTTGAAACATGATGACCTAATATATTTTCATATATACGAGAGGCCATATAAAAAAAATGAATCAAGAAATAAAAAATAAACTTATAGGATATCAATATTATTAATAATCGTAGTTCTACTATAAAATAAAATAAGAGAAAGATTTCATTACAATATACATAGCAAGATCCTTCCAACTTGCATCAGTTATGTTTCGAATCTTACTAAGAGAAAGTTTCTGACCTCGTGGTCGTGGACATTCTTTATTGGGTTCTCAAACTACAGAATCCTATCAAGGATGCCATCATAAGCGAAATGACGATTTGCTTCCTCGTAAAACAATCATTTTCTATATAATCAGAATCCTATTGTTTGAATTATTTTCTATCGTGTGAGAGTCACTGTAAAGACGAGGCTACAACAAAGTTGAATGCATCCACCGTTTAAATTGTACAATCTTACTTATATTATCTACTTTATTATTTTTTTCATTCATTATTATTACTGCTATAAAAACTAAAATAAAAGTAATTAATGCTGTTTTTTTTTTTTTGTTTTAATTGTTGTTTAAAAATAATACACAGTGGGCCTGTGCACTGGAAGATAAAAATAAAGAGATGTACAGTAGCCCTTGACCTTCCGGGCGATCAAAGTGTCTGATGGCGTGCAGTTAAGAAAAGATTTGCGCAAAGCGTATATATAAGAGTTGAGAGTGAAAGGCTCTGCGCGAACCTCCCGTGAAAACGAAAGGATATTATTTAGTGTTACCAGTAGAGAACTATATAGTCTCGTTCATTTGCTTCCGCGCGACTTTCACCATTGTTAAAAAAAATGCCGACTCGTCAGTGACCGTCAGGTCAATGAACTTTTAGCTATTCTTACAGTTTACTCTTCTGTCAAGTATAAAATTATTTATAGATTTTTATTCGGTTGAAAGGGTATAATAACTACCGATTGCTAAAAAAAAACAAAATCAAAATCTTATAGCTATAGCTTATTCATTAACTACATCCTACCTAGGTTCGCGGAAAAAAAAAGTTTATTTGAACTAAGAAAATTTTCAGGAAGACCTAAGTTGTTTTAGAGCAAGATGAAATTTTTCTTGAGAAAATAAAATTATATTTTAACGCAAGTAATTTTTATCCTCTACAATGTTTTGTTGGTTTAAGAAAATTTGTTCTACAAAAGAACTTTTTCTTTCTGCGCAATATTTCTTTAGACATACATAATTTAACTAAGATTGTACTTTACTTTCTTCATATTACATTTATTGATATAAATTTTTTCTAAAAATTTAACAGAAAAATTAATTATTTTTTACTTATATTATAAGACCATGTTTCTTACAGAGACTCCTGAAATTTTGAAAGCGCTTTGAAAAATACTCATAAGAGCATACTGCAAATGATTGCAGTCCCCTTACTATTTATTTATTTAATAACTACAAATATTAATATAACATTTGATTATCTGGAAGACAAAAATGATTACTAAATAACTGATACGAAGTAAGTACTATACAATAATTTCTTTTGAAGATGCTTTTACTAGAATTCTCTCGGTGAATTCTTTCAACGTTTGATTTTAAATTCATTTAACAAATATCGATACTGAAAGCCAAAATTTTTGTCCTGTTAAATAAAAAGAAAGTTCTATTTTTTCACATGAGAATATACTGACAGGTGCATTAACAATACCAAAATTACAAACTTTCAATTGCAGCTCTGATGAAAGGAAGGATTTACACTGCACAGAAAAATAAAACACAGTAGAACTTTTATGAATTTGAGTTTCTCAAATTTGACTTTGAGAGAAAGAAAGAGAAAGTTTTTACTGGCTTATGGTTCAAACTACACAGTAAAAAATTTTGCGTCATTGCGTCAAAAAATTTTGTGACAAAAATTTTTATGTTAAATATTTAACACTTTTTTTTGTTGATTTAACAGGATAAGTGTTAAATATTTAACACAAAAATTTTTAACACCAATTTTTTTTGGTTTAAAAAAAATCCATTTTTATTATTAAAAAAAATTATCTCTGTTTTCTATTCGCTTTAAGGTAGTACTACCGTTACCACAAGAGTCAAATCCCAAAACTTAACCTTATTTGATTAACGTAGTAGATTTCCCTATACTAAATCACGTTGGAGAATACTGATTGTTATTAAATATATTCTAGATGTTATTTTCTCTCGTTGTCTTAATTTTTATAAGAATCTGAACGTCCAGTTTTGTGAAATAAAATAAAGTCTTTGATTTTCCATAAGGATCAATGGTAAAGGCAAAAATATGTAAATATTAATATCTTTTTTTCAGGACTCGTCAGGCTTCCAAAAATTTTACTGCTTAATTATGATATTATAAAGTACCAATATGCCAAATTTCATTAAATTCTGAACGTAAATTCTAAAACGGGTAGAACTACCTTAACTAAATTTTGTGAAAAATTTTAAAAGATCTATTATGACCCTTAAAATTAAAACAAATTTCAAATGTCAAAGTGTAAATAAATTTTTCTATTGTGTAAATAATTATTTTGTTAAATAATTTTTTTCTTAAAATTCTCATAAAGAATGAAACATACAATACAATAATGATGAATAACAATTGACCTTAATCAGTTCATAAGAAATAACAATAAAAGAAAAGAAATATACGTAAGAGAAAAAGAGAAAAGTAATATCGAATGAGGAAGTAGTTAGTTTCTATAATAAACTTGAACGCGCTTTCTTGTATGCTCTATCTTAACTGTTGAAATGTCGTACAGAGTAAGTACTCAAAGCTTTTAAATGGAACGCGACGGCGTTTAGCAAAGCGAAAACAAATTTACTTTTTTACGTTTATACAGACGCCGTCAACAGTATAGGAACGATCAACCCCTGCTCCTTAGGGAAAGCGTGTCGACATTAATTTTCCGGGCAATGATTTTACTGAAATATTCGACGCCTTTAGTCTTTGAGTTAGTCTGATCATACCAGATTTGTTTACTTGAATTTAAAATGTGTCAACGACAATTATTATATCTATCACCTGTAATTATACACTGTGAAAAATTATACTTGATACAACATGGTAGATTGCGTTTTATCTGCTGTAAGGTAGTGAGAAGATAAAGAAATTTCACTTTGTCTTAAAATGATAATAACCTTGATATATAATCATAAAAAAATTTTAATTTAATTTAAAAGAGAATGTTCGACTTATCAGCATGGAGAAAATTAATCAAACCTATGGAAAAGATTTCAAAACTTTAATATTTTTACGTTAAAATATGGATGATGCTTATTGAGTTAATTTAACGGACATGGGTACAATCTAAGCGCAGTGTACAAGAAAAAAAATTATATGAATTTTAGAAAAATATTTTCTACAAAAGTTCACTCTTTCAAAATACTCAATTTTCTTTATTTAAAAAATAAACTTTTGAAAAAATCAACTAAAACTTTTAAATAAAGAAAAAAAGTTAATCATTAAAGAATTGTACCCTTAACCAAATTTTTTCAAACAAGATACACACATATTTTGCCCAAAAATTTATTTCTCTTAGACTATGTTAAGTAATAACAGTAATACTTCAGAAGACTTCTTTGAATGATTTAAAATGTGCCGCTGAAACCGAAAAATTGTTAAAAATTACTTCTTTTCTATCTTAAATTCTGTTCAGAGTTTTTTTGGTTTTAACTTACAACACTTTGAATGAAAACTACTGCTTAAAATAAAAATATAAAGTTGTAGATAATGTACTTTTGAATCAAGTATAGCATAGACCAATCCACATCATATTAACTACTTTGTTAAAGTTACTTGTATAGCCGTCACTTTTTCTGATGATTATATTTATATCTTATTAAACCTCGTTACAATTCAGGTGATATTTTTACATGCATAAAAACACACTGCTGTTTGAAATATAGGCCATCTCTTGGATCAATTTTTCGATCACAATATCTATGTATAAATTTTTTTTCATCGACGCATATGATTAAAACTGAATGACAATCAAAAATTATCATTTTTTACATTTGTCTATTTTTTTGTATTCGTCGAGTTATACACTGAAAAAAAAAAAAATTAAATTGAATCAAAAGAAAAATTCTTGAACCAAGAAAATTATTTTGAAGAGTGTCATTGTCTTGAATCAAGACGAAAAATTCTTGAATTAAATAAAATTTACTTAAACCAAGAAAATTTTCTTAGTTCAAGAATTTTGATACTCAAATGAAGAAAATGAAATTCTTCAAAATTATTTACTTGATTCGAGTAAATTTTTTTTTCTGTGTAGAGTTTAAATTAAATTTCTTTCTGTGGGACTGAGTTTTGAAAAAATACACACAAAATACGAATTTCTTGCGCCAAGAAAATTTTCAGAAAAACGAAATTTTTTTTTTGGAGCAACAAAAAATTTTCTTGACTCAAGAAAATTTTCTTGGCCCAAGAAACTTTGACTTCATTCAAGAAATTTTCAACCTTCCTTAATATTTTCTTGAGTCAAGAAAATTTACACTCCAGTCAAGAATTTTTTTTTTCAGTGTATGATAAAGAGAAAAATTATGTCATAGTCTACATCTGTACCGAAGACATACTAAACATTTAAAAAGTATGTTTGTCCGAGTGCATGTTAGTTACTTCTATTATTCACTTTAAAAACTGGTTAATTTATTATTTTATTTTAGTTCTGTATGAATTACATTTGTTTATTGTAAACTCAAAATAACTAATAAAGTAAGTACCATGGAGACAGTTAAAAATTTTTAAAAGAT
Organism: Cotesia congregata; assembly: GCA_905319865.3. Lineage (NCBI taxonomy): Eukaryota > Metazoa > Arthropoda > Insecta > Hymenoptera > Braconidae > Cotesia > Cotesia congregata. The sequence continues at coordinate 13,176,091 of CAJNRD030001121.1, read as the reverse complement.
GCGCTATCGAGATGACATGAAATTTTTATACGTAATTTAACATTAATGTGTAACACGAAATGAATCACTACGAGTCATGCTAGCTCTCGATTAGCTCAGACAGGCCAACACTCACCTTTACCTGAGCTCGTGTTATTTTATCCCTCCTCAAAAAATATTTTTTTATTTCAATTTAATTCAGCATCAACAATCACATTTATATTTAATTGAAAAATTAGTTTCAATCCTTTAGCGGGGTCTGCCAGAGTGATATATCGTTCGACTAGCGTAAATGGAAAATTTGGTATTCATTAAAAATCGAGAAAATTTGTCTCATCTTTGTATTAGATCCATATTTGAATACTAATGAGCTGCAAGTATTGTAAGTATCTGCTCAAATGTTAAATGAATAATGGTCATATTAAAAATTCACTGAAAGCAAAAAATAACTCTGAAAAAATATGGGGATCGGAACCAAGCTGGGAACCGAACTTGACTTCCCTGATTTCATATCTGGAGCTTTGTATTTGATTGAAAATTAATTGTCAGTCAAGTTTTTGCTAAAACATATACGTAGGAGATTTTATTCTTAAGCATAATAGAGGCGATTGAAATCGTAGGAAAATTAATCGTGAAGATGAGAGTAATGCATAACTTCAAATGATTCGCGTAGTATGGGAACGGTGTAAAAGTTATATTCAGCATAGTTTCTGTGGTTAGAATAATAACCAAAATGTCTTATTATTTAGTGTATATAGTTTAGCTGAAAATTTTATATTGTATAAGATTTTAAAAAAAAATTAATGAATATATAAGTTTTATTGACAAAATGTTTATGATAACCTTTTATACCGCACATGTTTCATTTTGTGAATTTGTCGGTGAGATAATTCTCAGTAGCTTGGGATAAATTAAAAATTATCTCGTATAAGTATATTTTATTTTTACAATAAAATAATGAGTACATAATAATTTTGTTATTATGAAGTTTCAGTTGAAAATAATATATTTTTCATTAAATTTTCAAAAATTTATTAGAAGAAATTAACAAAAGATGTGTTTCCTACAAAACTAAAATTATATACAAAACAAAACTATAATCAGTTATAATGATAAATCAAAGTAATGAGTATGTTTATAGATGTCTATCGATTCATAAAATACTTTTGTAGAAAGACTTTTGAGACATGAGACCCATCCTTCTCCTTTGGCGCGTTTTCCACCAGTTCTTAGTTTCTTCTTTGACTTTTTGTCTCATTTCTCGGATTGACTGAAAAAAAATGCTTAAAGTTAACAAGGTCAAGAATAATTTGATTATTAATATAATAACATAATTATTTTACTGTTTCTATTGAAAATGCTGAAACGTGACAAATCACAGCTATACGTCGTAATTTTGATGAATTTTGCAAGGGTTGTAGTTTCAAATAAAATTTTTATTGAATACATGGCATTAAGAAATATTTTATGGATACGGCTATGCAAGTATGGTTGTGAACACCATATACTCTACAAATCTAATACTTTGTGGAGCCCTTTACCCATATGTACTTAAAATATAAGATAATCCTAAAAAACTTTATTAAAGTCGTTTGTTTTGTTAGTTATAAATTTTTACAATTAACAAAAAATAACAAATCAAATCAATGTTGTTATAAAATTTTTTTTATATATTTTGTGAGATTCCTAGTTTCATCTGTAATAAAGGCATAAATTAACTGATATCAAAAAATTTCTCAACCATCTGTTAAGATAAATTTAAAGTATTATCTTCCTATATAATACTTTTGATGAAAATGATTATTGTTTATGCACTTTAAAAAAAAATTAATTTGATTGAAGAGAAAAAACTATTGAACCAAGAAAATCATTTTGGAGAATTTTTTGTTGTGAATAAACCGGAAAAATTCTTAAATCAAATAAAATTTTTCAGTTCAAGAATTTTTGTGCTTGAGTTAATACGATGAAACTTTTCAAAATAATTTTGTTAATTCAAAAAATTTTTTCTTGAATAAAGTTAATTTTTTAATGATTGGGCGATTTCAACCCTAAATAGATTAAATTAAAAATTAAAATTTGAGGATGTATGTCATCTCTATAGCTAGTGTCAGGGCACGTGGCACTGGTCTAATCGTCCACCATGCAATCGTACCACAGAATAATATATCTATTATTGTTGAATATTTTGGTGATGGCGGTGGTTATGGATTCGCGAGGCCGCGGACGATAAATTACCGGATGAATATATATTTTGGAACATAGAGAAAATAATTAAAGCATGTTGACTTGATAATTTACCAGTAACTACCATTAAAAAGTGCAATGTTAGGAAAGCTAGAGGAGCTAGTTACTCTAGGAGTAGAGTTAGAGTAGAAGCCCCACGAGAAGGGCTCTATTTCCACTTCTACTGACAACAACTTTTCCACCACCTCTGCTAAAATCTATCCTCCGTCGTCTCTAGCCCCTTGCGCTGTATGCGCACCGTTTGCCCGTGGCCGCTGTCCCAGTCGTCGCCCTACTTTGTCCAAGCCAACTCTGCTCGGCCTGCCACTAGACACATAGACAGATAGACACAAGAGTAACTCTCGTTGGTTTTTAATTTAACCTCCTATCCCACGAATCCATCCAGTCTATTCACCACGGATGAGTGCTGAGTTACTCCCAAACTCAAACGCGGCCACGTGCGTTGGATAGCACACCCACCGACTGAACACTTTAATTTTATTTGTTATAAACTTTTTTTTTTATTTTTATTTTATCTGTGTGATTTTACTATTTTATTTTTTAAATAATTATTTAACATATTTATTAGTGAAAAAAAATTTTTATATCGTTATTTAAAGTACGAGTATTAAGAAAAAAAAAATAAACCAGTGTGTTCTAATTAAAAAAAAAACTATTGTTAAAGAAAAGTGCCATTAGGTTAAATTCTCTGTTGATAAATGAATGAAGTGAAATTAAAAAATTTATTTAAATAAAAATAATAATAACTGCCACGAATAAAATAAATTTAAGAAATTATACAGTCAACTGATTTTATTTTTATAATATAATTAATAATTACATAAAATATGTTATAAATAAAAGTACAATGTTTAATGTGTGAAGTAAATGTCCTGGTATACAAGGACATACTTGTTAGTGTAAATACAAACGACTCATGAAGATGAAGAAATAGTTAAAAGGCTGTTTTATTGCTTAAAACTTATCACTGCCACTCTGCTCAGTAGAAAAATTTATTTACTATTTACAATATATATCTATACATATTTTGTTATTTAAAATTATTAAAAACTGTGTGATAATTTTAAATTATAGTTAAAAATACTATTAAATAAATTAAAATGATATTTATTTAAACAATAACAAGTATTGTGCACAAATAACAAAAAATTACTGGGATTTATATTTGCATTTATTTGCTATTTAAACTTAAAAATTACTATAGTCAAGAAATAATTCAGCTTTTCGATGTCTTAAGCAGAAAAAAAATGTAAGTTTTATTTTATTCAAACAAATAAAATTAATTATTTATTGAAACATTACAATTAACTTTCGTTTAATATTGTATATATTTAAAAATATATTTATATATTTTTTTAGCGCCAGTTGAGACGTTGACCTCATTGAATTTTCAAAATAAGAAACGTTAAAAGATTTTTTTGAGGTCAGTACAATTTGTAAGAATAAATTGTAAAGGTCTAGGTCAATATCTCCATTTTACTTATGTTAGTTTCCGGGTATTTATGAACGAAAAATAACTGAACAGATAGAGATATAAAGATAAACAAAAGTATCCATTCAACAGTAATATAAATATTACATTCAAAATTATTATATCACATAGTGACAAGAGCTTTATATCTAACGCTACCAGTAAAATTGTAATGAATAGACTTAATTAGTACAATTAAATTATAACAATATTAAATTGGATTACGCAAGTGGATTGCAGGCGAATGTTATAATGTAAATTGGACTATAACCACACAAATAATAATAATAATAATAATAATAATAATGTTGTAAAAATTAAAACAAACGATGTACCTGATTCTGATGAATATCCGCGCGTCGGAGGCCACTCGATTTGTCGATTTGTTGCTATTGCGCACACTCTTAGTGTCGTGTCTTCGTTCAAGTATTGAGATAGGTTAGGGAGCTTCACCTATACGCACGAGCTTGTAGACTATACACATATATATATATATATATATATATATATATATATATATATCATATGTATAATAATAATTAGAAGCGTGTAAACTTATCTACATGTAACAGATATTTATTGAATTAAACTAAATGCATTTAAATTTTTGTTTCATTCTTGCTTTTATATTAATTGATTAACAATCATCAATTGTTAATTATTAATTACTAATAATTATTTATTGCTGCTTCATTATTTGTAATAATTTGAATTCAGCTTGGAGCTACTGGCATTGGAAAAAAGCAAAAGAATTTTCTCGAGGTTCTTCCTTGATTGTTTTCATTTGAGTCCGATACCGTTCGGTGATCTCATACGTCCCTGACAGCTACTGTCTTTAGAGTATCATAACAACAATTATCTTTTAATTTATATACATATATATATATATATATATTGTAATGCACAATCTCGGTTATCGATTTAATCGTAATTGATATATTTCACTTTATCAACAAAACTATTTTCAAAATGACGTGCCTTCTCTCCGGAAACTTTGGAGGTTTTTGAACGTTTCGAGGTCACTTACGTAATCTACTTGGAGCGTGTTAATGCTTTTGTGTGGTGGTTTTTTAGCTGTAGAATATGCGTTTTAAATACACAAACCTTAACACTATGTTAATAAATATCAATACTCACGTATACAAAATTGTTAATAATAAGGATTTTTGCAAGTCATTTTGATTGTATGAAAGTTATAAATAATAATAATAATTAGATTTATTTATATTAACGAGTTTTCGGATTCTTTTTTTTTTTAATTTATATAACAAAAAATTTTGACAATTTTTTTAATAATATATCTAACATTTAAATCTATTAATTTATACTTATAGGACTTTAGAATTTGTGTTTATCATGTTCTAAACTCTATCTAGAAATCACTTTCAGTCATAAATTTTTCGGAGCTGTTTATGATTTCTGAAAACTTAAATCAATAAAAGTTAATTTTTTTTGTTTTTAAATTTGTTTTGCGTATTCTAATATTTTTTACGTTAAAAATCATTTATGTTCTTAAAATTTAGAGTCAATATTTTAATTTATATTTTAATTTTCATAGGAGTTAGATGTTTTCAAGCGACCTATAAACATTTAATATAAATATGAAAATGCTTTTTCAATTTTTTTCGTAAAAGTAACGTATTAAGTTAAATAATAGAAATAGAGTAGAAGAAATTGATAAAAGTGAGAAAGCTAATTACTACCACTGCATTTTTATCAATTAATTTTTATCCGATATTCTATACAAAATTGACTATTTCACATTTTATTTTTTGATTTTTGAAATTTTTCAAAGTCATTGCATTCAATTTAACGAGCTACCTTGAATTGAGGTCACTCGAAAACATCTGAAGTACACTATTCTAAAAGTTCAAAAAATCTTGAACAACTTCTAGGCGAAGAAAAATAGATTTTAATCTTTACTATTCCAAATAATAATACTGAATCTAAGGTACTACAAACGCTTGTGTTAGTATTATTATTTTTAATATATTGAACAGTAATTTTCATTAAAATTTTTCGCAATTGAATAATAAAATCATGAATTGAATATTAAAACTACAATTTTAACATTTGAAATGATAATTTTTAATAATTAATTGTACTATGACTTATAAAAAATAATTTTTTCCATGTAGAAATTAAAATAACAAAAAATTATTATTTATTTAATTTTTCCAATTGAGGGATACATTTTATCTTATAGTCTTCACGATTTACTACATAAGAGAAATGTCAGGTATTTCCATGATATTTGGTTTTAATATTAGAAAAAAAAAACTTTCGATCAATTTCTATCATTTCTATTAATTTTAATTAGTTTATGAATCAACACATATAAAACCAAATTTAGTAATGAATCTTTTCACCTTTAAAATAGTCAAAGACCTATAAAAACATAGATTTCTAACTTACCTAAAACGTAAAATTCAACATGATATATTTTCCCTACTTTTTAAAAATTTCAACTTTTAAAGAAGAAGATTCTCAATTGAACATATCTGAGTTTATATGTATAGTGCGACAGAATGATAAATGATAAATAAAATGAAAATAAAAATAAAAAAAAGAAAGTGTTAGTTTGATCCAGATCTCCGGAAGTAAACGCTTTCTCCCCCATAGACTATAAAGAAGACTGACAAATTAAACAGACAAATTGTATTCGGCTCGCGAGAGGGTCAGAGGGTCGAGGACTTAGTAGAGTCGAGAGGCAAAAAAATGGGAGGGACGACTATTGCACGGTCAATGTAGCCACAAGCTTCATATATATTACCTGCAAGTAATATGTATCTGTGATATCGTATGTATGTATGCGTGACTCTCTATCTCGATATATGAATGCCTGTACACCACCACAGTGTTTAGCCCGTGTGATTGACATTAGTAAGTATGCCATGGCCGACCAGTCCGTAACGTGCAGCTACAGAATAAATGCAGTATAACGCCGGCTGCTGGGACCCACGATCGCTGTCTTATATTCTAAACGCTAGTTACTTTTATATCCAACTAAACTACTGTAATTAATTTTAAACAAATATATCTGTACACTCGTAGAAAAAAAAAATTCTTTTAAATTTTCATGTCTTTTATTGTTCATTAAAATAACTTTTCTTCTTCTCCATCTTCAATTAGATACGTCAAATTTTTCGAAGTATTCCAATGACTTTTACTTTTATAAAAAAAAAAAATCTTTTTATAATTATGACGTAGCTTGAACTTTCATCAAATGTTTTATTGATTTCTTTTTTAGTTTACGTTGTTGAAAGTGAAACATTGAAAATAAAAAATAATTAATTATGAGATAATTTAGATTTATTTTTAAAAAGTTGAGGAGAAAAAAAATAAAACGTACATCGGGAGTTGTATTTTAAAATGGGTATGTATGTATGTGTGCATGTGTGTGTGTGTCGTGATAAATATATACATACGGATGGAGGAAAAAAAAATTTAAAAATAGTTAAAAACTGAAAATTACGGAGAAAAGGAGAAGAGTGAAAGTTCTGGGCGGCGTTGAGTTTTTGGCATTGGGCACCTTCTTGAGATTGGGGGGACAACGGTATCGAGGTCACTGTTACCACCACTACTGACTGTACTTTTAGTGAGGCACCGCGATCGCGCGTGGTCCGCACGTAGTGTCCCAAAAACATTTGTGTTGGAAAGGCCCGTGCGTTGCACTCGAAAGATACAGTGATATCTCCAAAATAACTTGCTGAAAGTTGGATCAGGATAACATAAAAAAAAAATTGTTCATTTAAAAACCATGGAACTTAATCATAATTTTAATATGTGTATAAAAAATAATAATAATAATGAATGCCAAATTTTAAAAAATATCATCCATAATTGAATGCATTGGAGTAATAAGTTTATTTGTGTTTTATTTGACACTATTATTCCACTAGCGAATTCGTGTCACAGTGATTTTATACACTGTAAAGTTTTCGAGGATGCCTCCGCCTTTTATATGTGTCCTCGAGCCGATGGAGTTGGCTCGAGAATCCGTTTGGCCTCTAACTATCTAGATTGCAATTGCCGTAATTTTGTGAATATTTATAAAAATAATAATTATTAAAGTATACTCTATCGCTGCTATTAAAAATAAATGAAACAAAACTGTGATATACATACTTAGATCTGTTGTTTTTTTTTTTTTTTTTTTTTTTTTGTTTTAAAAGTATTTTATTTATTTTTAAATATTGGAAGACAAAAATGTGCGCAAAGATGAGTGTTCTTCAGGGCCGACATTTAGGTATGATTCCGAATAATTTTATTGTAAATTATAATAAATAAAATAAAAAAATTATTAATAAAAGGTCTTTAACCCGTTACTCAATTGTATGATTTGATTACTACCACACACATCATACAGCTATCACTCTACTCAAGTGAATGTTACGTAAAGCTGTTGAATTCTCACTTAAAACTCTTTATTTGCAGATCATAAATTTTTTTAACATCTGTTTTCACATGATGGACTAAAATTAATAGAATAATCTTTAAACAGTGATACGATACTGCTTTGTAATAATATTTCAATTTTAATAATAAAAATTCAAATATATAAATAAATAAGTTAAAAGTTTTAAGTGTGATTATTGTTTGTAAGTGGGAAAGGAAAAACTTCCTCGTCTTACTCTTAGTGACTTATGACACAACATAGCGATTCTTGCCGTAGGAAAAGTAAAGTAAGGCCAGTGGTATAATAGAAACTTTCACTGAAAGGTTCAATGTACCGAAGCCTAACTCTCACTGTCCGATTCTCACTCTCTACTATAAGAGTGATAAAAGAGGGGATCACATCAGTTAATAATTGCGTTTTTCATAATATATATAAATATACATTAATATTAACTGTATATCATTTTATTTTCTTTCATCTTACGGGTGAAGATTTTATTTACGTCTGAGCATCGATAGGTTTTACTACTGACTATTGACTGCGCCCGACTGAATCTCAATACTTCTCCTGAAAATAACATCACTGTTGTGAAAAATTATTTTCGTTAAGAAAATGAAAAAAAAAAAAAAAAAAAACAATTACGGAAGTTGAATAAAATCTAAATAATTCGTTGCAATTTTTATGAGATAATTAAATAAAAGTTGTAAAAAAAACTGAATCGTGGGAGAACAACTTTCACCATTGGCCGTGTGAGAATTCTAGATAAAGATTCTCTCAAGGATCGTTAAGATAATATATAGAATAAAAAGGAAAAGGAAAAAAGTGAAACAATCGATTATTTAAGTTGTTTAGAAAGGAAAGGAAGGTCTTTACCTTCTCTTCCAAGTACGAACATCTGAAAGAATAGAATATAATAAAGTAATAATATCTATATATACTAGAGTTTTATGCTAGTTTAATTCATCAACGAACGACAGTACAGCGACGACAGTTACAACAACAAGAGACAAGCCAGTAGAAGCGCGCGAGCGTGGCATGCATGCATGCATTGGTTACGCAAGAATAGCAGCGTGTGTGAGACTGGTGACCCACATACGGCACAGAGAGCAAGGACCCCACTGCACCATCTACGTCTCCGCCGACACCGACTTAACTACACACCACACACTAGCTCCCGGTGTATAATAGCCCGCGTAAACTACCGAGCCTTACCGAATATCCACGACGATTAAAACGATACAAACCGCCACAATCCTCACATCCAGACATGTGACCCGAGTATTACCGAAACACTCAACAGTTTTATTAATGACGTTAACATTAAATATAGATATTAGTAGTATATAATACGGGCATTGCTCTGTTTTTCTGTTCCTCATTAAATTTAAATACCCGATTAATATAATGAGATAATATAAATAATACTAATCGATTTATACTGTGGGTTGAATTGGGAGTACTTGCAAAAAACGACACTGACATATTTTATTTAATCATTTTTTTTTTTTTTCTATTATTTTGATGTTTTTATGTTATTTGTATGAGAAAAAAAAAATTTTTTTTCAATGATATTGGAATCCACTGACATCCGATAATGTTGTGATATACTACTGAATTTAACAGACATTTTCCAATTTTTATGAAAACTTATTTATGAAAATTTGCACTTATAGATTTTTCAACTTTCTACTCAAGCTAATTTTTAAAACATAGTTATTTAAATAAATCATTAGTAAGTTAATATTTTTGAAAGATTGCATTCATATTTCCTTTATGAATTTAAAATAATTTTTTTACATTTTAGTTGTAGTTGTATTGCATAACTGTAATGATTTAATAATTTTTCCACACAAAAAGTATGTGTAATTAATGTTATATCGTACTCTCATTATAATATCTGACAATACAATGCAAATAAAAGTTAAATAAATCAATTCACTTGTAAACAATGTGAAACAGGTGATATGCAATTTTTAGGATTTTTTGTAACAAGTAATTATTATTATTAAAAAAAAATTGGTAATGATTTATAAGTAAGGTTCCCTCTATTTTTGACAATAAAATGTCGAAAAAGAGTAATTTTTTTTTTTTTTTTTTTTCAAATTATTCGATAAAATTGTAAAAAGACACTTTTATTAGTCAGTGTTTAACCCTTTTATGTTTTCATATTAATAAAATTAACTCATTTTTATGTCAATCGAAAATCGTTATCATACTGTGTCTACTCAAGCCTAAAGATTTCTAGTATTTTATACCAATAGTGTGAAAGAAAAATTAATTAAAAAACATTTTTAAATCGAAAAATTGACCTTTATAAAAGATTGTTTCTTAATCCCATTTATAATGAAAAATAAAAAAAAATATATATGTACTTGTTAAAAATAAATTTGAAATATTATTTTTATGACTTGAAATATTGTGGAGTCTATACTTCCAATAAACATTTAAAAATTGAAAAAAAAACTATAAAAACAAATTTCTCTAGTTCAAATAAATAAATTAAAAAAATGTATCTAAAATTTATTTGAAATATAATTAAAATTAAAAATCACAAGTAGGATTGACTAAAATTTTGTTTTAAATTTTTGATTTTAGGAATTATGACCCTTACGAGCAGCCCGTGTGAGCTAGACAACATGAGCTTGTTTCAAGACCTCAAGTTGAAAAGGAGAAAGGTCGACTCCCGATGTAGTAGCGACGGTAAGGTTTAAACTTATCTTTTATTAAATTGAAAAAAATAAAAATAAACCAGTAAAAGAGATGAAAATACTCGGAAATTTTGACCTTTCATCTCAAACGAGAAACTTGATATGTAATCGATGGCAGTAACAACTTAGAAAAAAGCTGAAGCCAGTTGTTCCTTCTATTTCACTGGGGATGCTTTGAATTTATGAATATGCAGGGAAATAAACAGACGGCATCGAGGTGGGAGACTCCAACGTGCGTGGGCTGACTAAGAAGGGGAATCACTACTGCCCACGCGGTTTGAATCCAGCTATGCACTGTACTGTTAACTGGGGTAGTTTGACTGCGTCGTCATTCGCGCTTACACGTTCATGTTGTTATTTTGTTTGCTTATTATTATTTTTCTTACACGGAAAAAACTAAATTATATTAAATAATAATGGATTCATAATCAAAAGTAATCAGTTGATAATAAATACTATTTCAAACAGTAATAAAAGCTATGTAAATGTCCAAAAAGTTAAAGTACAATAATTAATAATTTCATCTTCAATGTTTATCATTTTAATGTAAAAATAACAAGAAAGGTTACTAAATTTCTGTAGTAAGAATTTTACATTTTAATTTAACCAAAATCATCATTTACAAGCTAAAATAGTCAATTTTAAACGCAACGGTAAAAACAATACTATAATTATTGACTTGGCGCTTTTTACTGTTTAAAACGATTCTTTTTAAAAAGTGAGAGTCGTTATTTACTATAGTAACCACTACAAATTACTTTTTTCGATATTAAATAATAAACGTTTAGTTGACTTCTACACTTTTTTCATTGTGTTTGGTAATATTTAATGTTATGACGTCTCGGAGTCTGATGTACCATTTAAAGCATTAAAAAGTAACCAGAATTTAAGTAAATTTTTATTTTACTATTTAGTTTTTTCTGTGTACTCATTCGCGGTAAAAATTAAAAAAACTATTTTTATGATTACATATCTAGTATTATAAAATTGATGAATTGCGATGTAAACAAAAAGAATAAACAATATAGTGCTAGTAACAACGTGGCGATAATTGTGCAACGACACTATACTTGGGAATCATTGATCTTTATAGACCACGTGAACGTCGGACATTTGATGAACAGCGCAGTTACAATTTTTTTTTTATCAATTTATCTTTCTTCTTGATTATTGTCATATGATATAATTGAGTAATTAGAATTGAAGATGAATTTTAATACTATAAATATGATAATGAATCGGGGATTTTTGAATCCATATAATTGTCGGTATGATTTTAATTTCCGGTATCCTCAATTGTACGAAGAACCATTTGTTAGATTTCGTTATTTATATGACTGCTATCCTTTTTATCACAATTCTTATCTACGGACCGATCATCATGTAATAAATTCACCATCATTTTGGGAAAAACGATATCAAGTTTTGTTGGGTTTCAAATCTATCTCTTTTAATGGTAATAAAAATTATAATATGAATATGAATATATTGATGGTAAATTCTATTTTTACGATAGTCAGTCTGATTTTTTTAAATAAATTAAATTAAACATTAATTTTTAATCAGTGAAGGTAAAAACTGTTGGAAAAAATACGCAATGGTTCAAGCCACTTATTACTGTCTCATAATTACTTTTACTCATTATTATTTTCGAATACTTTACTTATTAATTAATTAATAATATCTTAGAAACTTTTCGGTGTCCCATATAGAACAAAGTTTGAGATTTTCAAAAACTCGAACTTTGAAATCTGTTTATAAATTTTATTTTTATCATTCGGTCCTAAGTTATTTAAATAATCTGTAAAAATAAAAAAAAATGTTAGAAAATACATCTGGTGGGACAAATATCATTAATCATTACTTTCACTGCGTAAAAATCAATATTAAATTTTATTTCTTTAAAAACTTAACATTTGTTTCAGTTAATAAGATAATCTAGCAAAGAAAAATAATAAACTAAAAAATTAGATCGACTATTGAAAAAAAAAAAACTGAATTTCCTATCAACATGCTTATCGACGTTCTAGTTAACAAATTGTCTAACTCCATTTTAGAGAATCTTCCATTTGTACGAAAATACAATTAGTTTGAAATTAATTATCACTTTAAAAAACCATTTAATATTTAATAGCGGTATAATATTTTCGTTAGGATCGTTCAAATAATTTATAATTGGACTATTACTACATGAAAATGTTAAAAAATCACCCTCTAAAAAATAAGGAGTTAGACCAATTGCTAATTAGACCGTCGTTATATTGAATAAAAGTATATTGTAATAGATATTAATATAAATGCTGATTACAGCGATATTTGCGATATTTATTAAAAATAAAATCGAAGAGAAAGAAATGTAAAAAATCTTTTCTCAGACTCGCCAGTATCGTTTGGATCAGCAGGATCACCACTTGGGATCCAGCCAGCGGATGCACCTTCACCCATAACCTTTCCTGCTCCAGGGGAAAGTATTGCGGATACGTCGACCTCATCACCAGATGTAAATATGCCCAGCTCGCCGGGCTGTCCTGTGGTCAAAGTAAAGAGCGAGTTTCTTCGAGGTAGTCCCAGTCCTCGAAGCCCCGGGCAGCGTAGTTCCGGAGGTGTGGTGATGAGCGGGACGAATCTTTCTTATCATCAGCACGATAATCTACGAGAGACTGCATCACCAGATTCGGTGTTCCCCGAGCCAGTGATGAGCTCAACGAGAATAAATGAAGAAAGTAGAGCCCATACCCCAACACCACTTTCGCCGTGCGTTGAAACGAGTCATGCGGTATCCACAACCCCAATGAGCCAAGAAGAACAACAACCCGGCAGCAGATGCCAGACCCCAGAACGAGCCGGTGAATTGTCTTCAGGTCAAACGAAATTAGACTCGGACAACTCAGTGTTTGACGGTGGAGGCGGGGGAGGAGGAACTGATAGAAATTCTCGAGTTGATATCTCGAGTCAACCTAGTCCATCCTCCCAGTACAACATTAGCCAAGCACCCAGTCCGAGTAGTAATTCGTCTCACAGTTCTCAACAGCAGCCACCAACACCACCGAGGTCACGAGCTCCTTCAGTTCCAGCTCATCTCCTTGCTCACCATCAATTTTGGTCCCAGAATTCCGGAGTCCAGGGTTTTGCTGCTCAGAGACTGCTCAATGGAGTTATCAGCAGTGTTGGGTACGGACAAAATCTCACTGGGAATCCCACTAGTACTGGCAGTCCGGCGGGAAATGGACTTGGATCTACTGGCAATGTCGGAAATAATCAAGGTACTAATTCTAACAATACAACATCTTCATTATCTGCGTGTAAGTATTATTCATAATCAGATTATTACTTATACTGATGAGTAACTGACAAATTGATATGTAAAAGTATTATTATTATATTTACAGCCGAAGGTATGAAGCCACCAGCCCAAAGACCAGCCCCCTCAGCTCCTCGACCTCCTCCCACCGTGATAATGGGTGAGGTTGGCGGTGTTAGAACAATGATTTGGTCAGCACCTGCCTTGGAACCCGTTCCACCACCTGCAGCTTCTTGGACGACGACAGCATCGTCCGCATCTTGTTCATCATCCGAAGAATCAGCGGCTCAGTTGCTGCTGAATCTCGGACAAGAGTCGCGGGGTAAACCGCCTTGTGTTTCGTATTCCTCTGGACCACCACTTAACATGGAGAGGTTATGGGCCGGGGATTTAAGTCAACTTCCTGCTGCGCAACAGCTGCAGGCACTTAATCTAACAGCATCTGGCTCGAATCAGCCCTGGGTTAGAAATGGTGCTGCTGTTAAATCTGAAGCAGTAACGCAGTCAATGCACAGTCAATCACTTGCTACACCTACTGCAACGTTACCTTCTCAAGAGCATGAAGAAGACGAAACACCTATGATCTGCATGATTTGTGAAGACAAAGCCACTGGATTACATTATGGTATCATCACATGCGAAGGGTTAGTAGTTTTTGTTAAAGTGTAAATTAAGTTATTGGAAATGCTACATAATTTTTTCAAAGAGACTAAAATTAATTATTTATTTTATAGATGTAAAGGATTCTTCAAAAGGACAGTGCAAAATAGAAGGGTTTACACGTGTGTAGCCGAAGGTGGTTGTGAAATAACAAAAACTCAAAGAAATAGGTGTCAGTATTGTCGATTTAAAAAATGCATTGAACAGGGTATGGTACTTCAAGCAGTCCGGGAAGATCGAATGCCTGGTGGCAGAAATTCCGGAGCCGTTTATAACCTTTATAAGGTGATTTGAATTATTTTATTTTATGTTTTTTATTAATAATAATATATTTATTTTATTAATTTAATAATAATTAAAATAATAATATTTAGGTCAAGTACAAGAAACATAAAAAAACGAACAAATCAAGTGGTGTAGGCGGTAACAATAACTCTAATAGTGGTGTAAATGGTTCAGGATCATTAGTTGGTAACAAGGGAACAAATGTTGCTACATCAATGTTAGATAAACATATGGCTGCTGCGGCTGCAACAACGATGCTTGATAAGCATATGGCAGCTGCAGCTGCAGCTGCAGCGGCTGCTGCTGCTCATCATAGCCAACAGCAACAACAACAACAGCAGCATCAGCAACAACAACAGCAACAACAGCATCAACAGCAACAGCAGCAACATGCTCAACTTGCTGGATCATTTTTACATCATCATAAAATTTCATCGGATCAACACAATTCACAACCAACACCAAGTCATCCTAACCATCCCTCGCATACGGGGCATCTGGTTAATGGGACGATACTAAAAACAGCACTTACTAATCCCTCTGAAGTAAGTGTTTAATACTTTTTAATTACTTTCGTTTTATCCATATTGCTAAAGAAGATATATACTTACGTTTGTTTTTATATTTTTGTTGTTTATTGGGTGGAATATTGCGACATTATATGTAGTTAAGTCAGAGTAGAGGAACACGATGAGTGGAGAATTTGGTTAAAGGCCATTGCCAAAAGTGAAAACATCTACATCTGTGTTCTGATCACATACTTTTGTCTCTTATTTAAAGAGGTCACTTTCCCTCATACTCACAAACAGGGAGCATTCGTCATCGATCATCGGCGTAATAAATATCTAACAGTTGACGTATTTACATTTAAAGCAATAGTTTAAACAATATAAAGTGGAATGAAAAACGTAGATATAAAGTTGGAAAAACAACGTCAGGGACAATAGAAAATCAGCGGCAACCGGTGCCAAGGACGGGCAGTTCTCTAAGTCTTTCGTAACTCGTGAAAGTTTGCACAAGGGGACACTGACCTCCTCCTCTCATTTTATATTTCTCTCTCTCTCTCTCTGTTTCTGCTTTGCTGGTACTTTGGTACGAGTCACCATTACCATACTAGTGAATACTTGATATAAACTAAACGGTGTTTGGCTTGTTCAAAGTGCCGCGACGGTCACAACTTTCCCTGGCTACTTAAAGCTCACGTTCATACGAGACTTCGAGTCATGCACTTATACCAAGACTGAATCAGAGTCATGAATAGCTACGACCTAGGTATCAGCCTCAGAAAGGTCAGTGAAAGGCCTCACGTTTAAGATTTAACGTAGGAAGTAAGTTGGTCTTAAAATTTGCCCAGAAACTCGTCTACTAGTCTTGTCTACATCACCCGGTTGTGAAACATTGTTTAATGTTTCTTGGATAATCACACGCAAACGTGGGCATCCACTTTCACTGGTAGTCTCGCAATAAAAATATCCTTTTTTCTTTCATTCCCACCCGACTCACGATTATCCTAGCTATTGTATTATTCACATTACAATTATCATTATTATTTTATGATTGTATTTTGTTTTTGTCATTTAGGTCGTACATTTACGGCAAAGGCTAGACAATACTGTAAGCAGCTCGAGGGATCGTGCTTTCCCATTGGATGCAACACTCGCCATGATACAAACACTTATAGACTGTGACGAATTCCAAGATATCGCAACATTAAGGGTAATATTTTAACGAATTTATGTTTTTATATTATTTTTTTTTATCTATTGAATTGAAGTTAATTTTACAATTTTATTTTTTTTTACTTCAGAACTTGGATGAACTGCTTGACCACAAATCAGACTTAAGTGAAAAACTGTGTCAAATAGGAGACAGTATAGTTTACAAGTTGGTGCAGTGGACCAAGAGATTGCCGTTTTACCTTGAACTGCCGGTTGAAGTTCACACGAGACTTCTTACACATAAGTGGCATGAGTTGTTAGTTTTAACGACTTCGGCGTATCAAGCAATGCATGGTCAGCAAAAGTTTTCAAATGTTGGGCCGGACGGTACAAGTGCAGACTTTGTGCAAGAGGTAATTTTTTTTTAAATTATTAGTAAAACTAAATTTATTCCACCGTTAAAAACTAAAAATAAATATTCACATTATTTAGGTATCAAATAACATGTATACACTACAAACGTGCCTAACGAGTATGATGGGACGAACCATAACCATGGACCAATTGAGGCAAGACGTCGGCCTCATGGTAGAAAAAATAACTTACGTTACACTTATGTTTCGACGGGTTAAATTACGGATGGAAGAGTACGTTTGTTTGAAAGTCATCACCATGTTATCACAAGGTAAATATAGTAGTTTTTTTTTGTCATTTTTAAATGCAAGTACTTTCAAAAAAATATTGGTCATAAAAAAATTTTATAAAAATATTTTCATGATTTTTTGCTAACAAAGATACTAAATGTAAGTGTCATTATTATCAATGGTATTAAAGTCTATTATGTTAAATATTAATAATATTTTTTTTTTTATAACTAGCTCGAGGTAGTACGCCGGAATTAGAACAAATTCAAGATCGGTACATGACCTGTTTGAGGAGTTTTGTTGAACACAGCGCACCTCAACAACCTGGACGTTTCCATGATCTTCTCCATCGATTGCCCGAAGTAAGATATTATTTTTGATCGTTTATTTTATCGAAACGGTAAATTGTTCCTTGCCGATTTTTCGAATGTATAAAAAATAAAAAATAAATTGAAACTAAATTATTTATTTTTTATGATTTTAGGTGCAATCAGCAGCTACATTGCTACTCGAAAGTAAAATGTTTTACGTTCCTTTTTTATTAAATTCAGCGATTCAAAGATAGTAAAAAGAAAATAAATGGTAATTATGCTGGGTGTATTTGAACACATATAAAACCCGACATATGTACAATGTTTATTTTATAATTTTCAAAATGAAAATTGTATAGAAACATTAGGACATCGAAGAAAACTACACTACTGAGTAACAGAAAAAAACAGTACGAATGAAGAATTAAAAATTAAGACAAATAGTGAATAATTTGTCGAAACGGAATTAAAAAAAAAAAAAAGGCAAACAAAACAATTGACAAGAACTGAACTTTTATATCGAAACTAAAAAGACTATACGCAGTCGCGCAATTATTGTCATTGTGTGTTCACGTTGCATAATCCAATCGATAAAATAATAAGACTCTCGTACGCCCAACGCAGATCACTTTTTCGCCGTAAAAATTCAATTAATCGGCTAACCGACGTGATCAACTCACACTTGGATGTATACATATGATATATCAATAAATGGCACGCGATTCATTCATAAATGAAAAAGAAAAAAAAAATACAATCATTATTGCATTTTGATCTATTTCTTTAATAATGCTTTTAACATTTTTTTTTTATTTTTATATGGAAACAAACAAAATTATTTTTGACTTCTAACAAAAAACAAAAACATTTTTTGATATCGCGTATTATCCAACACAGCATTTTTTTATTGAAATATTGTTAATACTTTTTGGTTAAAAAAATTATTATAGAATATAATTATTTAAAAATAATAAATTTTTAATACAGAGCCTTAAAAAAATCATAAATGACATTTTGTCATAAATTCGATTCTCTAAAGACTGCACGTCGGTACGTGAAAGTACACAAATAGATAAATTAATTTCTTAAGAGTGCGCACACACTTAGCCTCCTCCGATTGGCTCAATAAATTAAGGTACGAGATATTGTAATTATTATAATAATAATAATAATAATAACTATTAACAGTAAATTAAAAAAAAAAAATCAAGTTCAAAATACGGCTCATGCTAGTTAATCATAATTCAATATTATATTGCTTCTTACGTAAATTATTAGCAAGTGTTTTTTAAAAGAATGTATATTTTTTTTGTTTTTTAATTGTTTCATTCATTTTATCTTGCCCGTAGAGATTAATGCATAAAACGAAGAATTTATTTTTATCACTGTATGCTTTAGAAAATATGAACAGGTAAATTATTAGTTAATATAATACTAATAAACAATTTTAATATAATAATATAAAATTTGGTTAATTATAGACATAACAAATATTTAATACTATCTGTTAAAATTAAACATTTTCAGTCTAAAAATCAATAAATTAATTTATAGCTTTTATAGAAAATTTTTATTACATTTATAAGAAATGTAACTAAAATAATGCAAATAACAAATTTAAATTATATTCCAGTTATTTTAAAGATATCCAATTGTGGATTGTTAGAATAATTTATTAATAATTATATCGTTTTAAGTAAAATTCTATAAAAAGTTATATTAAATAATAAATATTAGATGTAATAAAACTTAAAATATATCAATTGGTTTAAAACCTAAGTGTAATTCGAAATGAAAGATATAATACATTTGTAAACATATTAAATAATTGGATCAATCATTATATGAATACTGACATCAACAAATTTTTGACAATAAATAATAATCAACAATTATTTAAGATGTTGTTGATGTAATTGGAAATTTTTAAACAAAATGAAATTAGATATCAAAACTTTTAATAAAACAAATGTTGATAAAATTAAAAATTTTTAATTATAAAACAAAATTGTTATTATTTATTGATAAAAAATTGAAAGAAAAATGAATAAATATAAAAATTCGTTATGTTTACTTTGTTTAAATTTAAAAGCATACATTGATAAAAGAAAAATTTTTTAATTATTCACATACACACTTACACACATATAACCTTTGGCTCATGAACCCAAGGGATACTTGTCCATTTTATAAGACTTAAGTATTCAATGGAATATACTTTATAATGCTGTTAAAGAAAAAAAAAAAAAAAAAAGAAAAAGAAAAAAAAAATGATGTATATTATTCGAAATTTTTGAGTGCAGTAAGGGCTACTGTATTACCCGATATCGCCGTACCCTCGTGTTCATTTGGACGGTCGGTATGAGGTGTAAATTTAAAAATTAAATTTTATAATAATTTAATATATGTTTTACTGTAAAATTTTTAAAAAATTTTCTTTTCATTCATATATTTTTTTTTTCTTAAAATAATTGTCGGTAGTGATAATATTAATTGTAAATAGTTCATTAGTCAGTACTCAATATTTTAATTGTTGATTTTAAAATAATTATTTATCTTATTATTTTATTTTATTTTTTGTTTAAAATTGGCTTTATTTCGTTATTTCTTTTTATCTAATTCTGTAAATACATAAAAATAAATTTTAAATAACAATGGTAAATAATAGTAATTATATTTATACTATTATTGATAATGATAAGAATAATAATAATTATAATAATAATAATACTAATAATAACGATTATTATAATAATTATGATTAGATAACATTAATAATAAAATTAAATTAAATAAAAAAAAAAACACATTGGGCTGTCTTATGTGTATATTATAAATATGTACAAAGGTGTCTGGGAGTACAGCAGCCTTTCACAAGGTTGGCTAAAGCGTTGGATCAGCAAGACTTAGGGCATTATACTACCGAGAGTATTATTATGCCCAACCTTTAATATTTAAGTGAGAGTGAGAGTCTAAAGGAAAGTATGACTTTTGTTTCTGGGATTAACCTTGTGCATATTGTACAACAATTCAATAAATGATAAAATAATTATGTTGAAAGTACTAGTCCTATTTTAAATACTTTCGTCTATATTTTATAATTTTTAATTAAAGCTTTTAAAGCGATAAATTTTATATTTTTTTAACAAAAATTAGAATTATTGATGATGATAATAAAAAAAAATTTTTAAATTAATCAAATGTATTTTCTTTATGTGAATAAATATATATTTTTAATATATTTATATTATTAAAAAAAAATTGAAGGACATTAATAAATACAATAATGGTAATACAAATGGTTAATCCAGGAACGACAGGCATATAGAAATGTGTTTCTGCTATAAAATATGTTAGCATAAATAAATTGTCAATGCGTGAGTCAAAGTTACCAATATTTACCTACTACGTTTAGAAAGTATACTTTTATTATTCGTTTATATTAAAAAAAAATAAAAAAAAAGAATACATGAAATGATTATTCCTTTTGTAAAATAAGATTGTGCACTTATAAAGAAGATATTATTCGCTTTGTCTATAAAGAAAAACACTTTATTTTTTTTTATTTTATAAATTTTATCAAGTACTTTAATAAATTTCATTATCACAAAAAAGAAATTTTTTGAACAAACTAATGTCGAGTGACAAAAGCAGTATTAATGAAAAATAAGAAAATTAATTAAAGATAATTATAAAATAAAAAAATTGTTCTGTAACAAAAAAAAAAAAAAAAAAAAAACTTATTTGTATGAGTTTCTATGATAAATGTGCATTAATAATTTTATTTTCATTAAGATTTCATAATACTTTTTTTATTCTGTTGATACAAATAATTGATAAACGTAATTTATTAAGAAATAAAGCAAAATTCATAGACATTTATAATAGGAATCGACAGAGCGAATTGATTCTGACTAAAAGGTGTGTGAAAACCCCCTGTATTTTTATGGAATAAATAAGATATTTTAAAAAAAGTAAATCTGAAGTCTGGTTGGAGATGCCTTTAAATAGGGATTATAAATGTAGATAATATATTATACATATTGAACATAAATACACTATATTATTATATATTGATAGAATATTATATAAAAATAATATTATTACGAATAAACAAACTGATTAAATATTTATTATTGTTGATTATTTAATCCATACATGCTATAAAATGTCATTTTTTTTTTTCATTGAAGACTCTATATTATTTTAGGAATGAAAAAAATCTTGGCGTAGACCATACTTTCATATCATAAAATAAATTATTTTACCAAATAAGTACCTTCGAAAATATTCAGATATCTTTAGGTGCTTATTCAAGTTTATTAAACTTTCAGCTGGGCTGAGCTTACATTAGTATGCCTTGCATTATTTTCTTATAGATATTCTTTAGAGAGAATGTAGACACTTTTAGTTTTTAGTATAAGACTCTTCCTAAGATCTGCCAAGAGCTTGAACGAGTCCGTATTGTCATTCAAATTATAAGAATTTTATCTTACAGTAAATAGTATTGTTTTTTATACTTAATTTGTCAAGGATAGAAAAGCTCAAAAAATTTCAATTTCAAATACAGGGTTGCAAAAAATAAATTCAATAAATTTAATTATTGTATAATTTAAAAACTTAAAAATTTTAACAAACATTTTTTTTTGAGAAATGATTAAATAAATTTAATTGGTGCTTTGTTCAAATAATTGAAAATTAAAGATTCGCACAAGAAATAAAGTTTCGACTTTTGTACTGTTGGAACTAATATGTGCAGTAGAACAGTAACGAGTGGGAAAGTGGAAAGTACCTGAAACTAATATGAATCATAGAACACAGCACAGTCGTTAAGTCCCGGTTGTCAGCATCGTATTTTCGTTTCGTGGTTTATTTACACAACTACTATATGGTTATAAAAGGAAAATTATTTATTTAAAACGTTAGTAACTTATATTTTTAAAAATTCCATTGAAATATGACATATATAGATCGATGAGTCAAAGTTTCATGTAATAGCTCTATCCAAATTTGCTAATTGATAAAAAATTTTTGACAAGAAATATAAACAATAGAAGATTAAAAAACTTTTGTTTTTTGGGGGCTTAAAAATGAGCATTGGACTTTTATAAAATCATAAATTTAAATTTTTTTTCATCACGTTGAATTTTTTGGTGATTAATTGAACTTTCTTAAGGGGACCCGGTGGTCTAGCGGCCTAAAATTTAAGCTATTTTTTTTTTTTTAATTTTATTTCTCCGTGAAGGTAATGACTAATGCTTTCAAATTTTTTTACACTTATTCTAATACTTATTAACTACACAAAAATGAAAATCAAAACCAAAAAAAATTTTTTTTAAATTAGAAAAATGGCACTGCAGTCCCCCTCTCAAAAAAAAATGGACCTGACTGGTGGAAGTAGATTGATCTCTCCCACTGATCTGAAATTAAAAAATATGACTGATTTTTAATTAGTACAAGTATAGTTATCGTAGTTCAAAATATTTTTTGAAAACGAATTTTGGGATTTTTACTTTGAATTACGCGCCATTTTGTCAAATATATTTTTTTTTTTTTCATTCTAGTACCGACGATAACTATACTTGTACTAATTAAAAGTCAGACATATTTTTTAATTTCAGATCAGAGGGAGAGATCAAAATTTACTTCCACCAGTCAGGTCCATTTTTTTTTGAGAGTGGAACTTCAGCGGCATTTTTCTAATTAAAAAAAAAATTTTTTTTGGTTTTGATTTTCATTTTTGTGTAGTTGATAAGTATTAGAATAAGTGTAAAAAAATTTGAAAGCATTAGTCATTACCTTCACATAGAAATAAAATTTAAAAAAATAGCTTAAATTTTAGGCCGCTAGACCAACAGGTCCCCTTAAACGTAATGATGACAAAAAATTTTGTTTTTCATAAATTACTATCGTAGTTTATAAACAATGGTCGCTTGCTATCATTTGATCAAATAGAGATAAAAATCTGTTTCAAATTAACATTTATAAAGGGTGAAATATTAAAATTACGTGTGAATTATGGAATTTGCCACTATCGAATCTTCTGATTTATTCAATAGTCCCCCGTCCGCTCCACTGGGCGTACAATGAAATTGGTTCTTGAAATCTAGACTTTAAACTTGACTGAAATATTTCTTCTATCAATTTTAAATGTACATAATATGGAAATTTGAATATATTATATTTTCTGTACATTTGTTGACTGTATAGTAGCTAATGTTCTCCATCACTTTAAATGTGCAACTGTAATATCATCCTTGTTAGTTTTTTAAAAAAAGTGACTACTCATACTTAAAAAGGTCCTGATGATAAATCCATGTCGCATGAATATAAGGGCCTTATATATATATCTCCATGGTAGATTTAAGGATGTTACATTCTGATGACGAAGATTGACTAAAATTTTTTTACGGATAAAGTCGTCTTTTCTCAAAAATTTACTCTATACTAGCCGCTATTCAGAATACGTCAAATTTTAACACCCAAAGATTTTTTGAAAACTCCTCATAAATTTACTCAGTCTACATAGTATGAAACAACTAGACCAAATTGTAAGACGGTAGGAATTATAACTCGAAAAATATCAATTTATTGTTTATACCACTCACCCTTTGCTGACAATATGCCGAATAATTTTTAGCTCGTTCGATTTAACAGTTCTAGAGACCGAGTGATAAATGCCCTATGAGATATTTTCCTTTCTGTTCAAGTATTTATAATAAAAACAATAAAAGATATCGCAAAAGAACGTACAAGCAAATTTTCTTTTGCTTCAATTACTTTAGAAATGTTAGGTATGTAAAAATTTACTGAAAATATGAAAAATAAAGATTTTTTTTGAGATACGCTCTTTTAATTTGCAATTTTTTGGATAAAGAAAGATAAAATTTTAATTCAAAAACGACATGATACAAAATTTCGAAGTTACGTAAAAAAACTCTGAAAAATAGCTGACCCTTCAAAGAATCTCTGGAACTTCCCGCTATATTCGAACTCACTCCGATTGAAAAATTTTCTACAAAGTTTTGGGTTGTTTTAGCTTAAAAATACAACTTCTGTACATTTTCAAGCTATTCAAGTGAATTAGTCTTCTTTACTAGGTTTCAAGTCAATTTTAAAACCATTATTACAATAATATTATTCATAACATAATAAATAAAGTGTTGATGTAGTTCTGATAGAGTTTTGGCTAGACTCTTAAAATTTTTGTATTTTTGGGAAAGATCTTTAAGGTACATCATGAAACATGATTTTATCTTCGAAACACTTACTTCATATTGGTAATAAAGGACTCATTTTTCTATAATTGATACATAACGTATGAGATTATGTTTTTTAGGAATAAATTTTTTTTTTTCTGCTATAGATTTGTTATTGTTCTCGAAATACCCCGTCGATTGTTTCATATCATATCAAAATCGGCTGATCCGTTCAAAAGGTATCGGTATCAAAAATTAAAGAAAATGAGAAATTTAGTTTTAAATAGGGTAAATGCACCAATTATTGACCGATTAAGGTTTTCTTTTTCTGTACTAAGCTATAAAAAATCTATTAACCTACTAAAAACAATTTGTAATGGATTTTATTAAAGTTAAATACTTAATTTAATTAATAATAATTAATAACTATTTATAATAAAAATTAACAAAAATATATTAATTTTGTTATTTGAATCTTGAAATGCTAAAATCACCAATTATTGACCAAAGAAACCCAATAAATAACCGACGGTCCTCCAATTAATTGACCGCTCAAATAATTTTAAAGTAATTTTGTAAACTACATGTATGTAATTAAATTTATGCAGTACTTTTAAAGTATTAACGACATCTTTGACAAAACTAAACATACAGTATAATTTTAAATCGTACTTTTTTATAAAATAATATAAATAATAGCAATAATTAACATAAAGTCACATTTCTTTAGGTCACAAATAATCACGAAATCATTTTGATGACGATAATTCTTCTGATACACTTAAAATTTTTTTATTCTTCTCCTTTTTTTCAATTAAAGCTTTTTTACTGGCTTGTAACTCTTTTTTATTTTTTTTAACTGCTTAGCAACTTTTCTTCTAATAATTCGTTCTCTGATAACATAAAGTCACATTTCTTTAGGTCACAAATAATCACGAAATCATTTTGATGACGATAATTCTTCTGATACACTTAAAATTTTTTTATTCTTCTCCTTTTTTTCAATTAAAGCTTTTTTACTGGCTTGTAACTCTTTTTTATTTTTTTTAACTGCTTAGCAACTTTTTCTTCTAATAATTCGTTCTTTGATATAACCGTTCACTAAAAAAATTAGAACAAAATAAAATTTAATAATCAAAAAATATTTTAAATATTATTTTAATTATAAATATACATTTTATAATGATTATTTTTATATTTACAAAATATTGAATGACTAAAGTACTTTAAACACTTGACAGATTTAATTTTGAAGTTAAGAAGTTAGTACTATAAATATACGGTCATTAATTGGGTTGTGATAAAATCAGAGGGTCTAATAAATGACCGAATGAATTTTTTACTGGGTAAAGGGCTTCTGACGGATCCGCAATAGTTGACCGGTCTTAAAATAATATTAAAACTTATAATTTAACTTTACTTTTTCAAAAAAATTGGAATCTGATCTTTAATTAACATAATAAAACTTAAATATTTTATATATTACCGATGAATATCACTAAATTAATGATAAAATGCACTGACTCTCCAATTGTACGCTAGTTATTTTTGACCGCTTTATGGCTGGTTGCGTTGTAAACAAACTCTGAATATTTTTTTAAAGCTATAATCACTGCGCAATTGATTGCGTAATTTTTTATTATGATGATGACTAAATGCCGTATTTTTTTATTTCAATACTGTAAGAAAAAAAAAATCCTTGTAAAATATTAATTAATTAACTTTTTTATACATCGGTCAACTATAATTAGTGACCGGCAACAACTAGTGCATTTATCCTAATTAAAAAAAAAACGTGCTTTTTAAATATATTTTTTTAATTCTTTATCTAATTGGATTTCAAGAAATGTTTGATTTATCTGAAAGTTATTATTGCAGTTCAAATACTTTTATTTAAAAAGTATTTTACTGAATACGCAGATTAGACTTTTAAGCTCGAAGAGCTCAAAAACGTCATAATAGGTGAAATTTAGAGTGCTTAGCATTTGAAATTAGGTAAAAAAAATTTATTTACAATATTTTTCAAAAGAATGATAACTTAACAAATTTAGTCATCCTCTCCTGACATGAACTGGAGCACGGTGGCCAACACTGGTGCTCATCCCATCGAGGATGAAGATGAAGATGAAGATGTCTTCTGGATTCCGCTGCCCAGACCTCAACATTCAATCATCAGTCCTTGCAATGCTGATACCAGATACATCAAGCCTCTGTATAATTCCAAGTCTTCGCCTAAATATTCTTCTCGCTTGAGCCCTCCAAGGCGTCATGGCATCCAGGGCTCTTATAATTATGACGCTCAAAGACAAATTTGGACTTCTACTTTAAATAATCCTAATGGAAAAAAATCACACAAGTAAAATTATAAATAACTTTTGTAAACTTTGTAAATAAGTCATTTTATTTAAAATATGTAGTACATTTTAATTATTAATGTATTTTATAATTGTTTAAATACTTACATTATTGTGACAATATTTTATTTTAATTTTTTTTTGTTAATTAAATGTCATTTTGTAATTTTATTTTTAGAAAAATAATTATTAGTTTAAACAAATGCTCCAAGTAATTGTTACATAAAATTTAAGTTTGTGAAATATTATTTTGTACTGATATTTTTTACTATAATCAAAAATAAATAAATAAACCAATTTCATTATAATCTAAATTATGCTTTTTTATTTTATTATTTTCACAGTTACAATTTATATTATATAACAAATAAATTACGGCAAAAAATTGACATGTAGAAATTTTTAAAAATTAAAAAATGCAATTTTTTATAATTAATTTAATTGTTAAATAAAATTTTAAAAAATTGGTTAAGCTAACTTTAATGTCATTTAAAATAATAATTTCAAGTTTCAACACATGAGCGCTCAAGTCGTTGATTATATTAGGATTAATAATAATTAATTAATTATTATGGGATTAATTATAGGATTAGCAGCTATTAAAAAGAATATATTGAACAAAATTTTTCGGGATTTTTTTTCACATTTAAAATATAAATTTCTTCATAAATGTTAATTTCTTTTTGGAAAATCACTTAAATATCATAAAGAGTAATAAATTACATCCATTCAATAACAAACTAAGTTCATTTCCATACTAATTGTTAGAAATTTCAGTCATTGTTATCGAAATCTTTGATGTCAAAATTTGTCTAGATGTAATTAAGAACAATGACCGAGTATTATGGATGATGTAAATGATTACAACTATTAATTTTATTTTGTATGTAGAACATGAAAATGTTTCAATTAAATAATTTACAAACTTGCACAGAATTTCAGAACTCAGTCTTATCTGTCGTATCACTTGATATATAATTAACTTTTTTTAAACAGATTTATGAAAAAAATCTAAAATTATTAAAATGTTTAGTTTTTTTTTATACGTATTTTTATTAAAGTTCCATAACATACTTTCAAGGTACATGATTATAATTATTACAATGATTTTTCTACCTGTGAGATCTTTAAAAGTTATACGTAATTTTTCAATCCACTTATGTCATGAAGTAATTGATACTACGATAAAATTAAAGCAATCACAGTAAGAGCCACAGAGATAATAGTTGTGAGTGTTTTTATTGGCACCAAGGTTAATACTTTTTAATTAATTAAGTAAACTAAATTACCTTAGCCAAATTAACATTTCACACTATCACCTCAATTGGTTATTTCTTTATTCATTTTATAAACTTGTCTTCTTTAATTTCGAAGCTGTCGAGAAAAAAAGTTTTTCAAATTAATCGTTATTTTACAGTTTTATCTACATTCAGGCACATATAAATTCAAGCAAAAAAGAGGAAAAAAGATGTTTAACTTGGCAGCAAGTTTTATAAATATTATTATACTATAATACAGCAAACGGAAATCATGTGTTATCTTTGACTTTTTTTTTTTTAATTAATTAATTTAATTACCTTTGAGCTATTTTTTTTTTTTTTTCTTAAGTGTTTGCACACCATTTAATATTAATTATTTACAATTACTGATAAAGATATGTTTTTCTAAAAGGGATCAAACTAATCAAGCAAATTTATTATTTTTTTATTTACTTTTTTTAACGTACTTTTTACTATGTTAAAATGATTTTGTTAAACTGCGTTTATGTGACAGCATAATATTTGCTTTCAAATATTTTTCATTTTTAAAGATCACAAAATTTTAATTTCAAAGTAAAAAGATTTTGAAGATTTTTTTATAACCTTCTTAAGCTCTGAGAGTATCCATCTCAAGAAGACGACATTATCTATCCATCGACAGTTTATTTTTTTAATATTTATTTTTTGCATTTTTCATCGATATGAAGCTTTTAATTTTTATTTTTTACAGTAGACCGTCTTGTGGTAATAGGCTCCTAAAGGCACTGATCGAAGGATTTACAGCAAAATATTTCACTATTATTTTTTCATATTCCGGAAAATTATTCATCACCGGAATTTTGTTCACTCATTTATTATTATTTCTTTTTCTTTTTATTTGTCTCAATGAATTTTTTGATGGATTGAAAATACCTTCATTAGCTATATCACAAAGTAGAAATAAAAAATATTTCAACCAGATAGACAATGTGTTTTTCTTAAATAGTCAATGTACTAATAAACTTTTAACACTGAAGTTATACACCTGTCATCTATAATTTCAATTTGTTAACTTCAGTAGCTAAAAATTAAATTTATCTCAAAATTTTATAGGCTACATTAAAACCAATAATATTTTAATTTAGAGTAAAAAATGAATTCGAAAAAATTCCACTCAGTTTCTGTTTTTTTTTTCTTTTTCTTTTTTTTTTTTTATACAATTTGGTCTATATATGTATAAATTAGCTGTTGCCAATTATAATATAGGCACATAATTCAGTATATTGTAAGTGTAATGTCAGTATTTTTATAAATTTGATTATTATAAATTGTCGATAAATCAAAAGTTGTTTCGTTACGTAAATAAATTAACCAGATTAATTAGAAATAATTTTTTAGATATTAGGAAGACAATCAAAGGGATCTCTTTTTTATACTTTCTGTAAATTTCATTTTTTACATTAATATCTCATAGTGAAAACATATGAATATTTTTCAAAAACTCAATATCGTAACAAAGCAATGATAAAGATTCCACTAATGAAATTGTAACATACTTTCTCTTTTAATAAACTGTTGTAAGTTATGTGAAAGATTTATCATACTTCAAATTATGTGTTCTTTTACAGTATAATCAATTATATTTGTGCAAATAAAGAGATGCAATCATTTCAATACGAAAATAATTAATAATTTATTGTGACCTTAACCCTTTGAAAATGACTGTACATTTGAATATCACTAATAAAATAAATCAAAATTTTTATTTCTTCGAGTGTTCATTCAGAGAAATACGTTGCACTATTTTGAAAAGAAAATAAAACATCAGCATAAAAACATTTTAACTATGGTTCAAGTTCTCAGTCGACTCAAATTATCTAAAAGGTGAGGTTCCTCTCAAAGCAATAATAATTAATAGAATGTACAATGGAATCTGAATTTAAAATACAATTCATAGTGAAAAAAACTAGGACTTATTTTTTATAGAGCCTTTTTACTTGCCGGAATGTTTAATGAACAAATTATTTTTTTTTTCTTTTAAATAGTCGTTGCCGACAAACTATTAGTTATTTAAAAGCTCCGAGTATGAAATTTCAGGTTTATTACACTAAACAAAATTTATTGTACTGACGTCTGCATTAATCATAAATATATCATATAACTATTTTTTTAAATATCATGCCGGATGGATTTGTTGATTCGACTAAAAGCATATCATTATTTTATCTCTTTTTAATATAAAATAATGTAAAATGGGTGGAAATTGTTTACTATTATAATTATCATGATAAAAACGATCTTGCCTTATCTACTTCTTCATGATTGAAATCAACATTACAATTAGCAGAATTCATTGATCAGTAAGAGAATTGATAATGAATTAGATCATGATTCCAAGTACATTATTTTCTATTCCAAAAACCGGTATTCTATAATTGATCACAAAAAATACGGAGTAATGGTTAAAGACGGTATAACTCTTTCTGAATCTGGCACAGCTTGAAATAATATTGTACTTCTTTGATCAACACTTGTAAAATTCAATATACTAGCTACATTTCCGCAACGATAACAATAATTAGGTGCTGACCAGACTGTCACAAGTTTATCGTCAAACATGTACCTATATCCTGAAATTAAAACATAATTATTATTATTTATCTCAGCAAAAAATTTTCAATTCTTCTCTCAATAACTAAACTTTTGAATATTGATTAACGATTTCAATATTTTTTTTCAATTTACTAATTTTAACATACGGTAATTCTATGATTGATTGATAAATTGCGATAAAACAGTCTCAAAATTGAAAAATGAGATTTTAAAAAATCAATCGATATCTCAAAGGAGAATGTTATTATAGTTACACAAGTTTTAATATTGAGTGATAATAATTTTTATGAATAATATAAATTTTCCGTACGTGCGTATTTTCGTCATAAATTTAAAGTTCTAAATTTTCAATTTATGTTAAAAAATTCTGAGTTTTAAATATTTTTTTTAGATTTAACGAGTTGAAAAACAAAAGTCAAAAATAAAAAAAGTATGATAGATAAAAAATAATTTCGGAGTTAACAATAGTTTTGAGCAAATAATTAAGTCATAAGTAAATGTATACATAAATTTTCAATCGTTGATGTAAAGCTTAATAATTTACGTAACTACCTTCATGCACCAATTGATGAGCTCTGCATATAAGTTCTAAATCATTTATTTCCATAAATTTATGAGTTACTTTACTCCCAAATAACCAACCGGCACCACGTGGACTTACGGCCCATGCATCAACGTCTTCTGGATCCGACCATAATAAGTCACAAAAAGCTCCTTTAAAAAAAAAAAAACAAAATTAAAAATTAATAATCCTATACTTTCTCGGTGAGAAATTTTATGCTTAAAATGATAATTGATGCATTAGTTTACCTTTATGAGGAATTTCTTGATTCCTTTCAATCGTTCTAATTTGATCCAATGTTCTAATAGCTGGAGATAAACCACCATGTACACAAAGTACTCGTTCATCGATCAACTGTCAAAAATTTTATACAATGAAAATATTGTTATTTATACAAAGATTAATAATATTTATTTTATACATACGGCAGCCACAGTAAGTAAATCAAATACTCTGCAACAATATTTCCATGGATTCGCATTGCCATACTTCATTTCACATTCATCTATTATTTAAAAAAAAATATTAATCAATGTTTTAACATATATTCTACAAAATAATAGATAACTGACTAAACAATAATAGTGTAATGAATGATAGTACTACAAAAACAAATCAAAAATTATAAATTAATAAAAATACCGTAAAATCCATAAACTTGTGTAATTTGTCGTGATTCATGATTTCCACGTAATAATGTTATTCTATCAGACCATTTAGCTTTGAGAGTTAACAGTCGTGTGAAGGTTTCTAAACTGTAGTATCCTCTGTCTACAAAATCTCCCATAAATATATAATTAGTGTCAGGCACTGGACCTCCATTTCGGAATAACTCTTCCAAATCATAAAACTGTAATACAAACAATTAAACATTAATAAATTGCTAATAAATACAATCATATACAACACAGAACAAGATAATATACTCGAAAAGTATTGAGAATAAAGATTTATGAAAAAAAATGTTTTCATTGTTTACCTGTCCATGAATATCACCACAAACAGTTACCGGAGTTGATACTGGCTGAATATTGGACTCCTCCAGCAATAAATCACACACAATGTCACAAAGTTTCTATGGATAATTATTAACAATGATAAAACAATTATTGCTATTCATCAAATAAAGCGTTATGATTCTAACCTCAACATAATAACTATAATTAGTTAATTTCTACAAGAAATAATTGGTTTTATGAAAATAAGTCTTGGAGGTTAGTTGAAATATACTACGATTTAATTAATAAAATACCTTAAGATCATTTTCAGGCAAATATTTGCATTGTTTTGCTACGTCGATCCAGTTATCGATGTCTGACATTTTGGTGTAATAAAAACTACTCGAAGTGTGGCGGTACTGTCAACGCAGTCACGCCTCTGGCGGCAGACCTGCAACTATAGCTTTTATAAAAGCGCCTCAACACCGCCAAGCGCCAACAACTGGGACTATCCAACGGACTATAGATCTCAATCTCACACAACACACGAAAATAAATCGCTCAAGATACCACGACAGTGATGTGATTGGTCAAATATATCATATGCATGAAAATATGGGTTGCAGTCAACTAGCCAGACTGACAACATTCCGAATTAATAAATTATTAGAACTTAGAAAGTAAATATTAAATGTAATTTAAAATAATTAATTTTACAAAATTTTAAAATTCCGAAAAACATCGGAATCTTAAATAAAGAAAAAACTAAAGCTATATCAATAGAATCTTTCAAAGTCACTAAGTCTCAATAAATTAAAAAACATAACAACGAAAATTTGTACGCCAAAATGAATGAACAGACGAACACTCATTTAGCCGAAAAATGTAAATAATTTTATATTTAGATTAGAAAATTTTTTTAATTAATTTTAAATTAGTTAATTTTATTTTAATTTACAAGCATGTATGAAAAACACTCAAATTTCATGCTTGTAAATGTGGACCATCTGAGAAAAATCTCCAACTTTTTGGATGAGTAAACAAATTTTCGGCCGAATCATTATTCGGATAGATGAGTATTCGGATGAATATACGTCGGAACGAACCTTTTTCGAAATCAAATTAATTTTAACTTTTGAGGAATATAAGATTTATATTTACTTATATTTGATAACCCGGTGTTTTATAATTTACAAAATTGTTTTTCGGCTGGTATTCTATTTAAGCTAATGTATTTTATAAACTTTGAATATAGCGGAATTTTAAATTTTCTAGAGTTTTGATAATTCGTATTGTTGTCGATCTGACTGATTGACCGCAACCCGAAAATATATGTAAACTCTATAGTCAGGCGCGCGCAAATTAAATTCTAGTATGCAATAAAACAAATTATATTTTAGTATGATATTTTTATTTTTAATATCTAATTAATGATGACTAATTTGAACGAATTTATATTCTTTCTATTATTTTATGTTCATAAAATGAAATCATTTTTTAGATTTTTATATTTGTAAGCATTTTCATGATGTGATTGAGGATTTTGAATTAGCCTCTTAACATGAATGTTTTCAAAGATTTTTAAATATTTAAACAAGTTAACAAATATTTCGATTTTTAGATTGCCAAACTTTCGAATTTTTCTTCAAAACTTGAAGTAATACCAACGCGATCTGCTACAGCATTTCTTAACTAATCTGTTTCAATTAACCATGTGCTTGACTTCGAACTACGGGTATTGGCTAGGTGTGTAGTGGGTTCGAGTCCCACGATATTCATAGAGACCAGCTGGACTACACCAGCAAAAAAAATTAGGAATACGGTTGACCCTGAAGGCCATCCCTGCAACTTCCCGCCAATTCTATACCTAAACGCTTGAAATTGCACTTCTGACGTTTTAGAGCTCTTCGAGCTCATAAATACAATTTGTGTATTATTTTGAGCTCTCCGAGCTCAAAAGTTTGATAGGAGTTTGATAAAACACTATTTTTTTTTATTTTCAAATCGCAATAACTTTTGAATGAATGAATCGATTTTCACGCTGTTGGCGGCATTCTACGCAGTTTTTTAAGCCTCATAAAAAATTCTTCAGTTTCAATTGGTTAAACTAGAAATTTCGGAGTAATTCCGAAAAAACACTTTTTTCGGTTTTTTTTCGTTCACGATATCTCTTGAACGAATCAACCGATTTTGACCGGATTGGCAGCAATCGACGTTAGTTTTTGAAATCGATCGGTATAGCCATTTAAAAGTTATTCCAAAAAAACCACTTCTGAAAAAAATTTTTTTCCTATTTTTTTGGAGATTTCTCTAAATTTCTCAAAATCTATCGGTCCGAATCGGTTCAAATTTTCAGGAAATCTAAGTTTAGTGAAGCCCTTTCGAATGGCACCAACCGCGATGAAATCGGTTTAACCGTTCAAAAGTTGTAAGAGGTTTACATACTTACACACACACACACACACACA
>CAJNRD030001121.1:13087799-13139844 GCA_905319865.3 Cotesia congregata | reverse complement strand
TAAAAAAAAAAAAAAAAAAACAATTTAAAATAAATTTTTAGAAAGATAAAATTTTTATCTTGTTACACCAAAGAAGTATAACTTCTAACACGTGTACATAAGTACGCACACACTTTTTTTAAATTCAGTTTAAAGAATATTTATGTCACACCGTTTTTTGTGATATATCTTTTAATGAAAACGAACATAATTATTATAATAATGCATGCTTGCCGTATATTCTAAAAAATGAATTTATTATTAAAGTGATAAATTTATTTTACAGATAAAAGATAAAGAAAAAATGCCGCTGCAAAGAAACAATCAAACAATTCATAAGAAAGTTGACACCTGGATTATCAATAATGTAGATAAGTACAACTTTATTGATGATTCAAAAGAGGATGATGTTTTGGTTCATGAGATTCATTCTGGATTCGATGGTAAAGATAAGGGGATTGTCAAGTTAATATTTTGCCATCATATCAACGATTCAATGAGAGCCTATGCTCTCTTTGAACCCGTTAATGAAGATGATATTAAGCATCACGTAGTTGTCACTATGTACGTTCTTACTGCTGAAAATCATTATCAGCCAATCGGACGAGAAATTCTTCGAACTGACACAAGGATGGATAGACTTTGCGGCCACAATATGGTTTTGATGGACGAAGAGGAAATAGAAGGCCGGACAGTAGGATTTACAAGGGCAAGGTTAGAAGAATTTTATGGGAAGAAGTTGGAAGGGCCATTTCCAATCTATAAACAACCCGAAAGAATAATTAATAACACAATTACACTGCGAATTGAACTTTTAACATATTTGGATTCTGAGCCCATGTTTCCATTGCATAAACTATTTAGATTCATGGCAGATGTTCAGCAACCAGACTGGATCTTACGATTATATGAAAATAAAAATTTTAGCGGCGATTTAACAATTAAGATACAAGATAATATATTTCGAGCCCACAAACAAGTGTTAGATCAACGAGGATTTTCATTGAACGATGCAACTACCGAGGAAAATAATATTTTTATTTTTTCGGGCATAAGTCCCGAGATATTTGGTATGCTATTGGAGTATGTTTACACCGGCGCTATCGAGAAATTGAAAGACTTTGCTGAACCTTTATTAGAAGCTGCAGACCGATTTGAACTGAACGATCTCAAGTTTTTATGTGAAAAGGTATTAGCAGAAAATTATGTTGATTATAATAATTTTACCGATGCCTACATTTTAGCTAAACGCTGTAATGCTAGTGGGTTATTGAGTTATGCTCAAGTTATGGGATATGTGCTTTCTCATGGAGACTCTGAAAGATGGTGTAGAAATAATAGGCCAACTGCTGAGCAATTTTAAAAATATGCATTGATAATGAAAAAAATATGGGAAGCAGAAGAAACTTCAAGAGCACATCCTTCTGATGCTCTAGGTGTGTTAAACAAAAAGTTTAATGACTTTTCTACAAATGGTTCGTTTGTTTATTCATTGGCATATTTTTAGTTTTTTACTCTCATCAGTTTATTGTTATATTAATTTCGAATTTATTTTTTTAGATTCAAACGCGACAGCAGCAGTAATGTCAATATTATACTCAAGATAAGTTTGTTTGACTGGGATTAGCTGGGTTTGTTTTTTTTCCATTGACTGGAAAATAATTTATCTCGAATTAAGGTTGAATAATTTATATAACCTTCAGCTTCAGTTAGCATTAAATTTTTCATAAAATTTTTTGATAATTAAAAAAAAATAACAAGTTTATAATTTTTTGAATAATTATAGTAATAATAAAACTAAAAAATAAATAATCTCATTGTTAATTAATTTGATCTCCATTTTTTCTTTTTTATTATAAACATGCAATTTATTGAAGTCGAAGTACCTTCAATTAGACCCGGAGCTCTTCCGATTATGTGACTTTGGTCTCTCCGCGCTGTGAGTTTTAGCCGCAGTGTCCAAGTACCCGTATCCAAAACCGTAGCCTCCAAAAGCTTTAGTGGTCAAGTTAACCCAGGATTTAGGCTTCGAGTATTGAATGCAGGTTGGAGGCCGATGCTGGACATTGGGGTCCCAATAGAGGGTATCTCTATTCAGAGAAGTCAAGCAAGATGCTCCGCTTTCGACGTTTGTAGAAATTTCACTGCTGGTAATGGAATGAAGACTATATCCTGATGTTGATGTTGTTGCTGTTGAAAGCCAAAATTGGGTTGATCCAGTTCTGCATCTCTTCTCCGAAAACTGACATAGACCATAGCGTCATAGTCTCCAATTACTCTGCAATGGATCGTATTTTGAAGGAGAAGAGGACCTACATCCTGAACATCGTCAAGCAGATCAAGAAGTCTGGGTGCAATGTCCTCCTGGTCCAGAAGTCGATTCTCCAGGACGCCATCAGCGACCTGGCGATCCACTTCTTGGACAAAATAAAGATCATGGTGATCAAGGACATTGAGCGCGAGGACATTTCTTCTATTTGCAAGACCCGCGGTTGCAGACCAATCGCTTCCTTGGACCACTTCACCGCCGAGAACCTGGTGAACGCGGAACTCTGTAAGGAAGTCCAGACTGGCAATTCAAAGTTCGTTAAAATCACCGGGATCCAGAACCTCGAGCGCACTGTCACTGTCTTGGTTCGCGGAAGCAACAAGCTTGTCTTCGAAGAAGCTGCTAGATCTTTCCACGATACTCTGTGTCATCAGATGTCTCGTTAACGAAAAGGCCCTGATTGTTGGAGGTGGTGCTCCAGAGATTGAACTTGCACTTAAACTGTCCGTCTACACACAAACTCTTGGAGGAGTTGACGCTTACTGTGTCAAAGCCTTCGCTGACGCTCTGGAAATCATTCCCTTGACCCTCGCTCAAAACGCTGGGCTCAATCCTATTTCTGCTGAAATCACTGCTCTGATTAATGTACGCAAGGGATTAATACTTATAAAATTTTTTTTGTTGTTAAATATTTTAAGTCATTATTTTTCTTTAATTTTTGATACAAATTTTTATAATTTAAAAAATAATTCAAACAATTTGCTCGTCTGGCAGTAACTGTTCTAATCACTTATTAATTTGAATTAAAATTATTGGCCAGAGTTTACAGTTATTTATTATTTATTTATATTATGAGTAATTACTACTTAGATTGTTACATTTTTATAAATATATTTGTAAACTTGTAAGATTACTTAGGTCAGAATAAAAAATAAATTTATTTTTTTCTATTGAAAAAATTTGGAGTAAAAAAAAAAACACAGTACTAGATATTTTTTTAATATCTTGGTTAAAATTTCTATTGATTTAAATTTGATAATTATTTAATAAAAATTTTTTCAATTTTAAAATTAATGAATAAATATACAAAATTTGAATAAACCCTGAATAAAAAAAAGTATTGAGACAAAGAAAAAAGTATTGGAAAGTATTAGATTGACTAGAAAACCAATACTTTTCAATATTTTTTTCTTTGTCTCAATACTTTTTTTTATTCAGGGTTTATTCAAATTTTGTATATTTATTCATTAATTTTAAAATTGAAAAAATTTTTATTAAATAATTATCAAATTTAAATCAATAGAAATTTTAACCAAGATATTAAAAAAATATCTAGTACTGTGTTTTTTTTTTTACTCCAAATTTTTTCAATAGAAAAAAATAAATTTATTTTTTATTCTGACCTAAGTAATCTTACAAGTTTACAAATATATTTATAAAAATGTAACAATCTAAGTAGTAATTACTCATAATATAAATAAATAATAAATAACTGTAAACTCTGGCCAATAATTTTAATTCAAATTAATAAGTGATTAGAACAGTTACTGCCAGACGAGCAAATTGTTTGAATTATTTTTTAAATTATAAAAATTTGTATCAAAAATTAAAGAAAAATAATGACTTAAAATATTTAACAACAAAAAAAATTTTATAAGTATTAATCCCTTGCGTACATTAATCAGAGCAGTGATTTCAGCAGAAATAGGATTGAGCCCAGCGTTTTGAGCGAGGGTCAAGGGAATGATTTCCAGAGCGTCAGCGAAGGCTTTGACACAGTAAGCGTCAACTCCTCCAAGAGTTTGTGTGTAGACGGACAGTTTAAGTGCAAGTTCAATCTCTGGAGCACCACCTCCAACAATCAGGGCCTTTTCGTTAACGAGACATCTGATGACACAGAGTATCGTGGAAAGATCTAGCAGCTTCTTCGAAGACAAGCTTGTTGCTTCCGCGAACCAAGACAGTGACAGTGCGCTCGAGGTTCTGGATCCCGGTGATTTTAACGAACTTTGAATTGCCAGTCTGGACTTCCTTACAGAGTTCCGCGTTCACCAGGTTCTCGGCGGTGAAGTGGTCCAAGGAAGCGATTGGTCTGCAACCGCGGGTCTTGCAAATAGAAGAAATGTCCTCGCGCTCAATGTCCTTGATCACCATGATCTTTATTTTGTCCAAGAAGTGGATCGCCAGGTCGCTGATGGCGTCCTGGAGAATCGACTTCTGGACCAGGAGGACATTGCACCCAGACTTCTTGATCTGCTTGACGATGTTCAGGATGTAGGTCCTCTTCTCCTTCAAAATACGATCCATTGCAGAGTAATTGGAGACTATGACGCTATGGTCTATGTCAGTTTTCGGAGAAGAGATGCAGAACTGGATCAACCCAATTTTGGCTTTCAACAGCAACAACATCAACATCAGGATATAGTCTTCATTCCATTACCAGCAGTGAAATTTCTACAAACGTCGAAAGCGGAGCATCTTGCTTGACTTCTCTGAATAGAGATACCCTCTATTGGGACCCCAATGTCCAGCATCGGCCTCCAACCTGCATTCAATACTCGAAGCCTAAATCCTGGGTTAACTTGACCACTAAAGCTTTTGGAGGCTACGGTTTTGGATACGGGTACTTGGACACTGCGGCTAAAACTCACAGCGCGGAGAGACCAAAGTCACATAATCGGAAGAGCTCCGGGTCTAATTGAAGGTACTTCGACTTCAATAAATTGCATGTTTATAATAAAAAAGAAAAAATGGAGATCAAATTAATTAACAATGAGATTATTTATTTTTTAGTTTTATTATTACTATAATTATTCAAAAAATTATAAACTTGTTATTTTTTTTTAATTATCAAAAAATTTTATGAAAAATTTAATGCTAACTGAAGCTGAAGGTTATATAAATTATTCAACCTTAATTCGAGATAAATTATTTTCCAGTCAATGGAAAAAAAACAAACCCAGCTAATCCCAGTCAAACAAACTTATCTTGAGTATAATATTGACATTACTGCTGCTGTCGCGTTTGAATCTAAAAAAATAAATTCGAAATTAATATAACAATAAACTGATGAGAGTAAAAAACTAAAAATATGCCAATGAATAAACAAACGAACCATTTGTAGAAAAGTCATTAAACTTTTTGTTTAACACACCTAGAGCATCAGAAGGATGTGCTCTTGAAGTTTCTTCTGCTTCCCATATTTTTTTCATTATCAATGCATATTTTTAAAATTGCTCAGCAGTTGGCCTATTATTTCTACACCATCTTTCAGAGTCTCCATGAGAAAGCACATATCCCATAACTTGAGCATAACTCAATAACCCACTAGCATTACAGCGTTTAGCTAAAATGTAGGCATCGGTAAAATTATTATAATCAACATAATTTTCTGCTAATACCTTTTCACATAAAAACTTGAGATCGTTCAGTTCAAATCGGTCTGCAGCTTCTAATAAAGGTTCAGCAAAGTCTTTCAATTTCTCGATAGCGCCGGTGTAAACATACTCCAATAGCATACCAAATATCTCGGGACTTATGCCCGAAAAAATAAAAATATTATTTTCCTCGGTAGTTGCATCGTTCAATGAAAATCCTCGTTGATCTAACACTTGTTTGTGGGCTCGAAATATATTATCTTGTATCTTAATTGTTAAATCGCCGCTAAAATTTTTATTTTCATATAATCGTAAGATCCAGTCTGGTTGCTGAACATCTGCCATGAATCTAAATAGTTTATGCAATGGAAACATGGGCTCAGAATCCAAATATGTTAAAAGTTCAATTCGCAGTGTAATTGTGTTATTAATTATTCTTTCGGGTTGTTTATAGATTGGAAATGGCCCTTCCAACTTCTTCCCATAAAATTCTTCTAACCTTGCCCTTGTAAATCCTACTGTCCGGCCTTCTATTTCCTCTTCGTCCATCAAAACCATATTGTGGCCGCAAAGTCTATCCATCCTTGTGTCAGTTCGAAGAATTTCTCGTCCGATTGGCTGATAATGATTTTCAGCAGTAAGAACGTACATAGTGACAACTACGTGATGCTTAATATCATCTTCATTAACGGGTTCAAAGAGAGCATAGGCTCTCATTGAATCGTTGATATGATGGCAAAATATTAACTTGACAATCCCCTTATCTTTACCATCGAATCCAGAATGAATCTCATGAACCAAAACATCATCCTCTTTTGAATCATCAATAAAGTTGTACTTATCTACATTATTGATAATCCAGGTGTCAACTTTCTTATGAATTGTTTGATTGTTTCTTTGCAGCGGCATTTTTTCTTTATCTTTTATCTGTAAAATAAATTTATCACTTTAATAATAAATTCATTTTTTAGAATATACGGCAAGCATGCATTATTATAATAATTATGTTCGTTTTCATTAAAAGATATATCACAAAAAACGGTGTGACATAAATATTCTTTAAACTGAATTTAAAAAAAGTGTGTGCGTACTTATGTACACGTGTTAGAAGTTATACTTCTTTGGTGTAACAAGATAAAAATTTTATCTTTCTAAAAATTTATTTTAAATTGTTTTTTTTTTTTTTTTTTAATTATTTCTCGCTGTGATTAATTTCATTATTCGTTTAAGTTTATTAGTGTGTTCCAAATATTTATTTAAAATTTATTTTTATACTATCGTCATGTTGTACTGTGTATGGGACAATTTGACGATAAATTTTATTATTAAAAATTTTAAGATTACTTTAAGAAAGAAACACTTAATTAAATTTAATATTTATAATAATTTAATTTTTTCGGAATTAAATATTATTATTATTTGTATCTATTATTAATTTATTAATGTAATTATAAATTTATCAGACATTAAATAAGAATGTGAAAATTTATTTTAGTTTATCATGTATATAAATAATATATACCGTCAACTCACCCCAAATTCTATAAACATATTCAAAGGAATATGTAAAAACTATAAATAAATAAATAAGTTTTATTTGTATCACAATTTTTGTGTTTTACAAAGTCACATAGTTTTTTTACATATTTCTTTCATATAAAATATGTAAAAACTATTATAATTATAATATATTATAATGTTTTTTTAAAAAATATATATTTATGTATTTTTGTATATATTTTATTCGGACTGATATAAAACACGTGTGGTAGGTTCAAAAACACTTA
The DNA here is from genome assembly GCA_905319865.3 of Cotesia congregata. Lineage (NCBI taxonomy): Eukaryota > Metazoa > Arthropoda > Insecta > Hymenoptera > Braconidae > Cotesia > Cotesia congregata. The sequence goes on along the minus strand of CAJNRD030001121.1, from coordinate 13,132,432 downwards.
AATAAATAAATATTGTGAATACAGTTGTCAGTTCTCTCAGTTGATTATCACAGAATTTTTTTATGAATTTTTTTTCAAGTATATCTTCTGCACTTTATCCCCTCACTTTAGGATTTATTACATTTTCTATGGCTTCACCAGTTTCTTTTACTCGACACAAACGCAAAAAAATCATGAATTTAAATATTAAATACAATTAACTGATTTTTTTGTCTGTATTTAAGTCACAGCTTCTAATGCAAGCAGAAGCACTTCTTACCTCTTAATGAAATTTTCACAAAGCTATTTGTTTCAATATTAATTAAAGCTGGTTCCGTATCAGTGGCCTTGCGTACTTCAAAAGTAATGCCTCTGTCATTATGCGAACATTCATCTGTAACAAAAATATTGATATTTCTGATATTGTTCTATTTTACTACTGAAACAATTCTCAGTTTTTCTTTAAATTATTTTTAAAACAATACCTTTCAAAGCCGGACGTTCATAAATATAACTTCGTCATTGTTGACGTTTACCAATAAATTTTTTGCAGTTGAATTTGTCAAAGGAGGTTTTGACATATTTTTGGGCATCTTCAAAATATTATCAGGCGGAAGTAAAGTTGGAACAGCATTTGATACTAATAGTCGTTTGGGTGGTGTATTTTTCTTGATATAACGTCTTTCAAAATGATCGGAACAAATTCGTAAACTGTTTGAAAACCCCTTATACTGAGCAAAGTCCTTCCATTGTTGGCGTCTATACAATAAAATTTATAAATCAATTTCAAATTACTAATTTCATCGAGCAAAATTTTTAATATTATATTATTAAATGTAAATAAAAAACATTGAACAACACCAAATTTACAGGATATAAATATTTACAAGCAAAAAAAGTTGATCGATAATCAATAACTTACTTTTGAGACGCTATAAATTTAATGCCTATATTATTACTTACATTCGTTCTTCTTTTGGCCATAAAAAAAAAGAATGGTCTTTATCTATTTCTGGTCTTCTTAGACATCCTTTCACATTACACCGAACCATGTTTTTTTAATTAGTTTAAAGAAAATTTTTTATTAAAATAAAAATCAAGTGTTGTTAACCGTTACAAGCAACTTTGGTATTACCAGTATGACGCATTACTTTAAACCGCCATGACAGTAGTTTAGTACTTGGACACAAACATCAGATGGCATTCGTAACTGTATACGCGACCTTCCCCTCTATCTTATACTCTTTGTTCTCACGCAAACATACGTAGATGTTTTTTTTTACTTTGTTGGTACCTTTTTTAGAAAAACTAAAATGTTGACTATAGCTAACTTCATCATGTCGGTTTTTCGTAACGGTGTGCGCGCGCATCGTAAAAATTTACCCTCATCATTTTTGCCTAACGCGCCAAAAGAAGTATAACTTCAAAAATAATTTTTCATCTCTATTTCCTGATAAATATTTATATTCACATGGATATCAGTACATACACCTTGATAGCCAAGTTGGCCGCAACTTGTCACCAACTTAGCGGCAACTCTTGGATAGTAAAAGTAGTTGAATTTCAACAGTTAGGGCCAGTTTTTCAATCCGGGATAAAATTTTATCCGAGATAAAAGTACCGCCAATAAAATAAAAAAAAAAAATAAATAACTCAGTGGCGTGATATTGCTCTCAATTAGTTCTCCATGAATTTGGTCGTTTATTTAAATAAAAATAAATAAATATATCATAAAAATAATAATCTCTTATTGTGTCATTTAAATTATTTTAAATTAATTAACACAATTATAAATTAATAATAATAGATATGTCAAACGCAAGATATGAGCTCGAAGGGCTCAAAAGCATAGAACAGCTACCTCTTTGAGCTCATAAAGCTCAAAATAACACATAAATTGTAATTTGGAGCTTGAAGAGCTCAACAACATTAAGCGCTTAGATATGGAATTAGCAGGAAGTTACAGGGATCTCCTTCAGGGTCATTCGTTTTCCTAATATTTATTTTATTTATTTATAATCAGGATGTTGTTACAGTTGGAGGTAAATATTTCTGTGACATGTGACTAATGTTTATTTATTTTAATTCAAAATAAGTGACTGAATTCAAGGAGAATTACTCGTAGACAATGTCACTGTGCTAAATTATTTATTTTTTTATCATAATGGCAGTACTTTTATCTCGGATAAAATTTTATCTCGGATTGAAAAACTGGCCCTTACAGAGTTATAACTTGACATCAAGTTTGCCGTAAATTTTTACAGTACAACAGTTTTAATTTTTTATGTTGAGTACAGTATGTCGCCGAGTTGAGTAATTTGGAGTAAAGATGTGTTACTGCCATTGTAAACAAATTGACTAAAATCTACAGCCCCAATTTGAATACAAGTTAACATCAAACTTTTGGTTAAATAAATTGTACTACAATTTTACTACAACTTGAATAAAATACTTGTACTGCAAGTCTTGACGTCAAATTGCAGTGTAACTTGTATTGTAGACAAGTAAAAACGTTTGGTTTGCAACTTTTTTCATCAAGTTGGCTACAAATTTCGACAATAGATTGAATAAAAAAGTTTGAGTTAAAAGATGGCTGGCTATCAGGGAAATTGGTCTCTTTTTTCTCAGAAACTTGTAGCCAACTTGGCGCCGTAATAATTAAGTTAGCTGACGATTTTAATTTTTTGATTTTTTTTTTTAATAATTAAATTAGAAGAAAAAAATATTTTTAAAAAATTGCACTTACAGTTTTTGGAGTGTTCTACAAGTGAAATTTTTTTTTATTATTATTTTTAATAATTTTTTCAATAAAAAAAAAATTCTAAAAATTTTTAAATGTCGGCTAACTTAATTTTCATCTTGGCGCCAACAGTTACAAATTCGGAAGTTGACCGCAAGTTGTCGCTAAGTTGGTGCCAACTATCTGACACCAACTTGGTTGGTCTGAAACTGTGGCTATCAGGGCAGCGGCAAGTAAATCAATAACAAAATAATGTTGTATTTGACAAAAACTCATATGATAATTTTGAAAAAAAAAATTCGATTAATATAAAATGATTTATAAATTATTAGTTTATATTAATTATAGCAATGACGAAAAAAACTAATTTTTAAATTGTTTCAGTAAGAGTAATAACGATTGATCATCTACTGAAAGTAAAATATGGATTTTTATCTGGACATTAAAACTAGGTCATGGGTCATGACAAGATTCTCACTGCGCACGCTTCTATTATCGATTGAGCCGTTCTCAATGTGTGTATATGTAAGATACTACTAACACGGAGGTAAACGGAGAACCTCTCAGTACTTGATTACTCTTCTCAGCCATTATAATAGTAAATAAATAAGTGCTCCAATAGTATTACTAAAATCGTACAAAATAATAATTAAAATAGTGAAGATGTGGTTACGAAAAAAAATATCTATTCTATAAGAATGAATGTGACAAAAAAAGTGATATCGGCCATTTTGCTAATATCCACTACCGCCAGCGAATAGGAAGAGAGATTTCGTTTAGTCGTTTTACAAAGAGGTGGTGGCAGTAAAATCTGTAATCACAAGTAGAAGTGGACAAGCTCGATTAACGTCCACGAGAAGAGTATCATCAGGACGCAAGTAATAAACGGCGTAAGCCGCGGTGATACGTCTTCTCCTAGTTGACGATATACATAAATCTATAAATCATGTCGAGTACCGTGGGTAATGTGGGTATGGAACAATTGATTCCAATTGTTAATAAACTCCAAGATGCTTTTACTCAACTTGGAGTGTCTATGCAATTGGATCTTCCCCAAATTGCTGTTGTGGGTGGTCAAAGTGCGGGAAAAAGTTCTGTTTTAGAAAATTTTGTTGGAAAGTAAGTTATGACATCTATATATTATAAAAAATTACTTTATTCATTACAAGTTTAGCTATCATTGTTTTTATAGCTAGAACATTTCTGACAGTATGGAGAGCACTTCTATTGATTAAAAATCTTGTCCTCTTTCTTTACATCTTTCTATATCTCTCTTTTAACTATTGAATCTTTATATTTAATACAAGGCGTGGCAATTAAAGTTACGGCGTAATGGAATTTTTTATTTTTCATTTTAATCATAAGTAATTATTAGTTTTGATATAATGTCATTAGTACGTATTTATACAAAATATAATTTGTGTGACATTTAATATAGATTTTTTAATCAAAACTCGACTAATGGTAAATACATTATCATTATGGAGCACATATATTTCTATTGGCAATATCGGCCCAAGTTTTATGACGTCAAGGCGCCCACTCGTGGTGGCCTGTCAATCGTTTGATTCGCTACTCAATATGTTTAAATACTCCATAAATTTATAGTATTTACTATTTTATTAAAATTATCAATTCATAAATATTTTTCATTATTTAACACAATTTTCTATATTTTTTATAAAGAATAATTCGATTTTTCAATCTTTTATTGGATTTTTTTATTATTGTCATTATTATTATTAATTAATTAAATTTTATTGATTGATTGAAAATATTGAATGATACTATTATTTACAGAGACTTCCTGCCAAGAGGATCAGGGATTGTAACAAGAAGACCACTCATTTTACAACTCATCCACAGCACTACTGGTGAGTCATTTATATGATATCATTAAATAGTATTTTTTTTTTTTTGTCTATTAAAACGTTGCATATGTACTTATGGTAATTAAATGGTAAAAGTTTTTTTTTTCTTTATTTATCTATTTAAGATTTAAGAATTGTAGAAATGACTTTGAATCAATGAGTTCTTTTCTATTTGATTAATCTAAATAACAAAACTTCCTCTTTAATTATCGTTCATTCATTATCTTACATCCTGGATACTTCAAATAATTGATAATAAAATCATAAATGTAATTTGAGACTAATGAACTTGATACTATGACAATACTTAACAATACTTTCAATTTTTTATTTGGTTATTATTGAACTTATAAAAATTTTTTTAAATTATTATTACAGAATATGCAGAATTTTTGCACTGTAAAGGCAAAAAATTCGTGGATTTCGATGAGGTTCGTAGAGAAATCGAAGCTGAAACTGATCGAGTTACAGGAAGTAATAAAGGAATATCGAATGTACCCATAAACTTGAGAGTTTATTCGCCAAATGGTATACATGTTTTCGATTTATTTTCCTAAATCTTTACTCATTCTATGAACAATCATTTAATGACAATATCTTTGCAGTCTTGAACTTGACTCTGATTGATTTGCCCGGTCTTACAAAAGTTCCAATCGGTGATCAACCTGCTGATATTGAAAATCAAATTAAAGGAATGATTTTCCAATTCATAAAAAAAGATAATTGTCTTATATTAGCAGTGACACCAGCAAACACTGATTTAGCTAACAGTGATGCTTTAAAACTTGCCAAAGAAGTGGATCTTCAAGGTAAAAAGATGATTAATATTATATATTTAAATTTTGTTCAATTAAATATTTAATAATTATAAAATTATCACAGGTGTCAGAACAATTGGTGTTATCACTAAGCTCGATCTTATGGACGAAGGTACAGATGCACGAGATATTTTGGAAAATAAATTATTACCCTTGCGACGTGGATACATTGGTGTGGTGAACCGAAGTCAGAAGGATATTGATGGAAGGAAAGACATTAAAAATGCTTTGGCAGCTGAAAGGAAATTTTTCCTCAGGTATTATTTCTACTGACGTAAAAAATAGAGTATTGAAATTTTTTAGTATTTATATACATTTAATTCTATTTTTTAATTTAGCCATCCATCATATCGACATTTGGCAGACAGATTGGGAACACCGTATTTGCAGCGAGTTCTTAATCAACAATTGACTAACCATATTCGAGATACTCTACCTGCATTACGTGATAGATTACAAAAGCAATTGTTGACTTTGGAAAAAGATGTTGAACAGTATAAGCATTTTAGGCCGGATGATCCTGCCATTAAAACAAAAGCTATGTTACAGTAAGTAAATAAATTTGTGTTGATATCATTTTTTAAATTTTATTTTTAATAAAACCGATAAATCAATATAGTTTACAATTGATACAATCAATATTAGGGTCTTGGCATCTACTGGAGTCAATTATTTTGTACTGTTTTCAGATCGATTCAAATGTTTATGTAGGTATTTTATTTTTCGCGTTTGAATTTTTGATTGGGAGTTTTATTTTTATAATTTTTAGTTATTTTATTCTACCGCATGGTTCTTTTTATTAAATTGAATAACTTATTATTATTACGTGTGATATTTGATTTTTTTTCAATAACCAATTTGCTTCAAGATTTTTTTTTTCTTTTAATCGACCTTTTAATGATTCCAAGGCTCTTAGCTTACAACATTATTTAAACAACAAACTATTTAATTTAAACACTTATTGTTTTAAGGATGATTCAACAACTACAATCAGATTTTGAAAGAACTATTGAAGGCTCTGGATCTGCTCAAATAAATACAATGGAATTGAGTGGTGGTGCTAAAATAAATCGATTGTTCCACGAAAGATTTCCTTTCGAAATTGTTAAAATGGAATTTGATGAAAAGGAATTACGCAGAGAGATTGCATTTGCAATCAGAAATATTCATGGTAAATTTTGTTTCATAATTGAAAGAAATTCATTTATTACGTTTTTTCAAGCAATATAATTCCTAAACACAATTTCTTATTTTTATTTAAAAATTTTTTTAGGTATTAGGGTGGGACTCTTCACTCCTGACATGGCCTTTGAAGCTATTGTGAAAAAACAAATAAATAGGTTAAAAGAGCCAAGTTTAAAATGTGTTGACCTAGTCGTACAAGAACTTAGTAATGTTGTGCGCATTTGTACAGATAGGGTAAGTTTAAATCAATAATAATCTGGATGAATTTATTTAGATAAATATATTAAAAGTTTCTTTGATATTAATATAATTTAATTAATATTTTAGATGTCACGCTATCCTAGACTAAGAGAAGAAACTGAACGAATAATTACTACTTACGTCAGACAACGAGAACAGCTTTGTAAAGAACAACTTATTCTTCTCGTTGATTGCGAGTTGGCTTATATGAATACTAATCATGAAGATTTTATTGGTTTTGCCAAGTAAGATATAGTTATGTTTATTTCTTTTTTTATTTTTTTTTTTTACTGTTGAATTCTATAGCTTATAAACATAGAATGATTTTTTAATTGGCGCTGCTTTTTTCATTTTTTCTGTGATATATTTTATATTTGTTCGTAAATCAATTCATCATATATATACTCTCTCATTCAATAAATTTGTTATTTTTTGATTGTTATTATTTAAAGTAGATATTTTGTTGTAAAACTTGGACGTAAATGTAATTTTTTCACGCTTGAAAATACAGTATATTTCACTGCATCCATAATATTATAATTCTATAACTCGTAAATAACTGACACATAACGAGTGAATTAAATTATTAATTTATTTTATTTATTTTGTAGCAATAATTATATGTAAATACAGCAATAAATTATTGTTTTATAATTTAGCGCTTTGTTTGTTTCAAAATTAAAGTAACTACTGCTTTTCTTTAGATAATTGGTTGTTAATAATTAAAAAAAAAAAAGTATTGAAGTTGACAGAAATGAAATATAAACACCGTTGCATTAAAATCAATGAAGCACTTGCACTAGAATTAAAATAATCACTTTATCACATTTACATACTACACACAGGCATAATTTAGTATTAAATATTATTGATTTTTTTTTTGTTTCAAATATAACAGCTATTGGTTAGATATAATTTTTATTTAGAATTTTTAACAAGTTTGAGAATTTTAATTTTTTTAATTTGCATTTCTTTGCTATCAAAAATGATGCGTTTTTTTTTTTTAATTTTTCTATCTGAATTTTCTATATTTTTCATACTTCGCTATGCGTTAAAATCGTCATAAATAAAAACAATTATTTAATTATATTGGCAGCGCGGCCGCCAGTATTTATAATTCAAGGTAAGAAAACATCAACATCAATCGCAAGGAAATAATATTTTTTTATTTAATTATAATCTCTAATTATTAATTATTTTATTTTTTATCAATTACTTATTTTTTAATTTTTACTGTTATATTAAATTTTTTTTTCTTGATTTTCATCATATCTATTTTTCATGAAAAGTTGATGCTTCTTTTACAATTTGGATTGATATCATGAAAGCAAATTCATACCAACATGAACAACAATAAAATCATTGAAATTGTTATAGTTTAAGTGATTTAGTTGGATCTAGTTAATAATTGCTTAAAAAATTCATTTGCTTTTTTTTTTTTTCGTTTGCATAAAAGTTTTTTTTTTTTTACGTATTAAAATTAATGTACTTACTGATAGTTGAAAAGAAAAAACAGCATTGTGAAATTCATAATTTTAATGCTTAAAAAAAATAATTTTCGTTACTATTATTATTTATTTTAATTTTATTATTATTTTATAATTATTATTAATTTTATTCTTTTTTTTATTAATATTATTACATTAACAATTATTTTTTTTTACAAATAACTTTTAATGAAATAATAAAAATATTTTTAATTTGTTTTAGCGCTCAACAATCTTCCGAGAACGCTGTTAAAGCTGGACGTCATACACTTGGCAATCAAGTTATACGTAAAGGTTACATGTGTATCCATAATTTAGGTATTATGAAAGGTGGTTCAAGAGACTACTGGTTTGTTTTAACATCTGAGAGTATATCTTGGTTTAAAGACGAAGAGGTAAGTTTTTAAAGAAATTAAATTTTTTACTGAGAACTCAGTTTACTTGAACTTACTTTTCATAAATTTTTAGGAGCGTGAAAAAAAATACATGTTACCACTGGATGGCTTAAAACTTCGTGATCTTGAACAAGGATTCATGTCACGACGTCATTTATTTGCGCTATTTAACCCCGAAGGTCGTAACGTTTATAAAGATTATAAGCAACTTGAGCTTAGTTGTGAAACTCAAGACGATGTTGATTCTTGGAAAGCATCTTTCTTGCGAGCTGGTGTTTATCCTGAGAAATCAACAGAAGCAGCCAATGGTGATGGCGAGGTAATTATAACTTACTATTTTATAATCACTTATTGTTATATCGACTTATAATGAAATTAGGAATCTAGATGAAACATTTTTTGTACCTTTTTTTTTTTTTTTTTTTCATTGAATTTCTATTTATATTCATACAAAGATTATATTATTTGTAGGATAAAAAAATTTTGGTGAGTCACAATTAAGGATGTGTGGATTGAATAATTTCTTTTGAAAAATAACATAGTGATAAGACTTTACCTCCCAAGATTAATCTATCAACATCTTATCTCTAACATTTAATTTAAAATCATTCTAAATTCAATTAATGCATCATTTACATTTTTTTAAGCGTATAAAAATTTTAAAAAGACAATTGTCAAATAAATTGTGTTATTCAGCATTTAATAAATGCACGTAAAATTTTTTTTTTTCTTTACATTAAAAAATAAGTCACTTGATTGCAAAGTTATTTATTTTATTATTAAATTGATTTTGTTTTATTTATTAACTTTGAACATCGAAAGGAAGGATATGAGGTTTGTAAAGTTTGATCAACTTGACAATGATCTCACAAGTAAAAAGAAACAACTACACACACGCTACCTAATGTATTGTAAAATGATACAAAGCTTTAAGAACATAAACAAATACATTTTTTTGTAATTTACCCAGCTAGCACTAAAAATATATGTATCAATTAGTGCGTATACAATAACTATCTATACATAACACGAGTTTAGTTTTTTATTTAATACTAATTGGTTTTTAGTAAATTAACTATTTAAAGTAAATCATTTTAATGTTGCAATATAATTATTTGAAGGGTGGTAATGAAGGTCAGTCCTCAATGGATCCACAATTGGAACGTCAAGTGGAGACGATAAGAAACTTGGTTGATTCATACATGAAAATAGTTACAAAGACTACTCGAGATCTTGTTCCAAAAACAATAATGCATTTAATAATCAATAACGCCAAGGATTTTATAAATGGAGAATTATTAGCTCATTTATATGCCAGTGGTGATCAGGTAAATTAAAATTTATAAAATAATTTATTTATTAATTCTTTATTATACTTATACTAAACAATATCAATTTTTATTAGTCTTCAATGATGGAAGAGTCACCGGAAGAAGCTCAGAAACGAGAAGAAATGTTGCGAATGTATCATGCATGCAAAGAAGCTCTACGTATAATTGGAGATGTATCAATGGCTACTGTATCAACACCTGTGCCACCACCAGTGAAAAATGATTGGCTTGCATCGGGTGAAAACCCAAGGTAAATAACGCGTTAAATTATTAGCAATTCTAACTCTACATAACAAAAAACAATTTTTAAATTAAATCATTTTCTGTCTTCTCCATATTGTTTATTATGTGTCTTTGCTACATACTATCAAACATCAATGTCACAGTTATGGGTAAGACGATTACTCGATATTTTATTCTGTTTTAAATCGCCCAATTGTAGAAACCCTTCACGAATTATTGTAACTAGTTTTTTAGTAACACCAAGAGCAATAAATAAAGAACAAAAATTTTAAATAATTTAGTTATGCAGTAATTAAATTATCAGACATGTGTTTAATAAACATAAATTATTGTTTTAGATTGTCGCCACCGTCACCAGGAGGTCCTAGACGTGGTGTGACTCAACCTCCACCACCTGCAAGTTCACGAGCACCACCACCAGTACCAGCAGGTGGACGACCAGCTCCAGCTATCCCCAACCGACCTGGACCTGGAGGTCCACCACCATCACGTGGAACACCCGGGCTTCCACCTCCCCTAATCCCATCGTAAGTACTCAAATAAATAATATATATCTTATTTTATATTTTTTTATCCTTTATGTTACCCAAGTGCCCACGTGAAAGCATCATTAAAAATATTCTTAATTTCGGCACTGTGTTTAACTTGTTTTTTATTATATTATTATAAAACTAATAAAACATCGCGCAAATCATTTTGGGCTTTGGTGCTAACATCACTTTCTATTGCAGGCGCCGACAATAAGTCTTCGCACTAACACAAGTCCTTTCTCTACTAATCAGTATACCCGTTGCATTTAACTAGTCAACATTTCGGAAAAAAATTGTAATAACTTGTTTTTAATAATCCTTCTACAATTTTTTTGTTTCTGATCGTATTAAACCATCCATTTATTTGTTTTATTTTTAATTTATATTCGGACAAACTATGATTAATGATAACAATAATTATTACTATTAATTAATAATAATAAGTACAAAAATGTATGTACAATAAGCAGAGTTTATATATTTATTTCTGAAATGGAAATTAGGTCCAGCGATACAAAATAATTATGATCAGGACCTATTGAATAATATGTTGTACATTTTGTTTGTTTTGCTAAAAAAATATAAAAAAACTAAAGTAGACCAAAAATGCTGGTATCATAGTTTTCTATTAGCTTAAAAAGAAATAAACAAGTTTATTTACTTACTAACAGCATGACAGATTTTCAATATTGTAAATATATACATAAAGGCCGTAGCCGGGTAAAGAGTTGAAATTTACTCCAAGTTTTATTAGCTTGGTTTTTTTTTTTTTTTTTTTATTATTACTGATATAATAAGTATTTTTATGAAATACCAACTTTTTAAAAATGTGTATTTTTAGTAACAAGTTGAAGGAGTTAACAAAAAAAATTTTTATCTTCTCTTTTATCTTTATTGAAAAATAAAGTTTAAAGTTTAAAAAGTATTAAAATACTTTTCCAAACAAATTAAGAAAAAAAAAGTTTCGAAAATCCAAAAGTGCACCATTCATAACGCTCACTTAATTAATTAAAAAAAAAAGATGTCATATTACAGACTTAGTTGTATTACATAGACAATTGAACAACAATACAAAATAAATTGAGATCTGAGATAAAAATGGTGTGAAATGTTTTGAATCTAAAATTAAAGCACAATTTGTTCAATTGTTCAAAGAATGAAAACAAGTCAGTAATACGACTGATTTTTTTTTTTTAAATTAAATGAGCATTATGAGGTGTGCATTTTTGAAATTTCAAAATTTGTTCAAATATACTAGAAGGTAGTTGAATGGTCAAGTATTTTTTCTGAGAACTTCTCCATAAAATGGCTTGAATGATTCAGTTTTATTTGAATATTTTATCCTGGTTTTTTTTTATAAAGTTTACTTTCTTCTTCCTTTTTATTCCTATTATCACCATTAAACTGTGGTTGCAACTGCCTTTAATTACCGTAAAGTTGTCTATAATAGCACAGAGACGAAACGAATATTTTAACTACTACTGGAGCTCAAGAAGCTATTACTAACCGATAATCGAATTCGAGTGACAAGCGTACTAATTACTCAACCACTGGGACCGACTAAGTTTATATAAATTTAATTATTTATGTTGAAGATAAAAAAGATTAACTTTTGACGACGCAAAATAAAAAATGCATACGATAAACTACTTGTATAGTTATTATTTTTTTAATGAATGCAATTTAGAGAGTTAGATAACAGATTATTACAAAATTTGAAGTATGAAGAAGGAAAAAATTTTGTTTTTAAACTATCGTCTAATATTTAAAAAATTTTAAAAACATACTTTGGTAGACTATTTCTAAATTATGATGTGAAAAAAGTTGGTATATTTTTTTTATATATTTTAATATATTCTTTAAGTAAATGTATAGATGTCTAATTTTTAGACGCGATCTGTAGCCTAAATACTTAGTTTGTCAAACAAGATATAAACCATTAAATACAAAAAATAATATTATAGAAATATCACTGTGAGACGATGAATGACTTGACACGAATGGAGTTTTTCAACATGAATTTTATAATAAAACATAAATAGAAATTATATCAGTAATAAACTAATGTTATTAAATGTGAGGTATACTTATTTTACATTACACGGTTATGGCTTTTTTTATGCTTTATTTTTAACAAATGGTTTTAGTTTCTTTTCATAAAAAAAAAAAAAAATATTCTTTTACGCAAAAGTTAAAATCATAAGTCGGTGCCTGCATTAAGCTTAGAATTATCGTTTAAATATTTTGATGCTTAACTTTTGAATATCATATATTGCTCAATTAAAGTAAAAATTTTAAGAATAAAGATAAAGACTCTTTTTTTTTTTAAACGATGCATTCTTCTGGGTGTTTTCTATAAGTATAAAAAGAAAAACAGTAAAAATCATGAGTTGACGTCAAATAACATAAAATAAAATAAGAAATAAAAAAAATAAGAGCATAGTTCAAAGTTTATACGTGATGTGTTTAGTCGCGGAGGTATCCAACAAAGAGTGACTCAAGCCGCGACACAAGCTGCTGCTAATGCTGCTGTGAACGAGCTGATGGATGCATTCAGGATCAAGTAAATAAACGCAATACGATGGCTTTCAATATATTTAGTTAATAATTTTTAATTTCAATTAAAGAATATAAATAAACAATAATTAAGTCTTCACTTCTTGTCGTAACAGACGTGTTCTACAAAATCTAATTACGTAGTACGGTAGACTATTCAGGGTTGCAAATGCACTAATACTTTTTATTTCTGTTTTTAAAAATGTAACAAGTTTGCGAATAACTGCTCTTTCTATTTGCATGTCCCCAAACTTGATTAATGGAGAAGGCTTCTTTTTTAATTTTGTTAGTATAAACTACCAATGCAAAAAGCCTTATGCATTCAAAAATTTATAATTAATTAATTACCAGAAGTATTTAATTAATTTCCTGAAAAGTCTACTTAAGAACCCTGGTATTATAATCGTCTTTAAAATAGCAAAATCATTCCACAAGCATTTATACTGTGTTATTAAAACACAGACTAAAATTATGTATAAATTATTGAAAAGAAACAAAGTTTTATTGTAAAAAAAAAAAAATTATAATAATAAATAAATAATTATAACAATAATAATTAATTCTGTCATGCTGTTAGTCTTTTTAAAGTATATATGAATTGTTCAAATAAATTATTGGAGAAAAGTGTTGCGATAAACACTTAAAACTATTCACGCGTTAATCGGAATTTAAAACAAAAAAAATTATAAGTTGTGCAGTCTTAATCAATGGAGACAATTTCATTTAAACGAATACTTTGTTATTTGAAAATATTTTTCAAATTTGTTGATGTTGAATTCTACTCAGATGTAGATTATTAAAAATAATTATAATAATCATTATAACTTTGTATATTTAAACTTCCACTAATTCATCAATTATTTATTTAAAAAAAAAAAAAAAAAAAAAAATTAAATGTAGTAAAAACGTTTGAAAATAATGACAGATAAAGCACAGTAACGTTGTAGAAATGATCGATTAAATTGAAATATACTTTACACAATTGTTTATAGTTGTTGTAAAAATACAGCTAAATGAAATCAAAATATTGGAAAGATCAATGATAATAATGGACAGAATAAATTATATTTTAATTTAAATATATTTTTTGCTGGGCCTAATAACTTTTTTTCTGTCATAAAAAACGACAATTGTCAATTTTTTTTACTTTAATTGAAATTTGATGTACATAAATTTCTGATTACGCATCAATGAATATTGATAAAATGAAGATAAAAAAAAACAATATATGCAGATACATATTATTTATTTTCTAATGGAAAATGATACCAATAAAAAAGAAAGATAAAGAAAAAGAAAAATAAATAAATAATGTTTAACTGTAATCAGAAATGGATTATTGATGTTATTGTACAGTGAAAATTAGTACATTTACATTCCATGCACTGGTATACCTGAGTTAAATAGATCAATAAGAAAAAAAAAGACATTAAATAATATACATATAAATAATGATATTTCAAAGCTATAATTATTACGATAATTGTTGTTGCAAATAAATAATTAAATTGTCATGTCCCATGCTTGTTAGCGAATAGTACATTTGATATTAGTTTATAAACTTTGACATTACGAAATATTATTTTATAAATAATAATAATGAATTGATAAAAAAATGTCAAAGTAATTTAGGTACTAATTTTTAGTGTGGGGCATATAAAATGGCATATCAAGTAGTTAATTTTATGGGTACACTATTGCACTTTCTAACTTATTCGTATTATTTATTTATTTTATCGTGTTTTTTTGTAAATTTTAGTTAATATTTGACAACGAAAATTTCAGTTTTTGTTTAAGGAAGTTTTACTGAATTTTATTATTTCATCATTATTGATAATAATGTAAACATTATAACATATGATCTGATGAACTTTAGCAATAATAAAAGTATTAATTATTTATTTAATATTGATGTTGATGGTATTTTTAATTTTTATAAACATCGTAGTCTTTCGATTATTTTAACATTATATAGTAGCCAAAATAATATGTAATATTTATTTTCGACTTGTCAAATTAATTCCTAGATAGATATACCTATAATAGAGAAACAGATTTTAGTTAAACTTCCAGCAATTAAATAATAAAACTGTGCTTTATAATCACAGATTATTTTTTCTTTTTTATAATATTTATAATTTTATTATTTCATTTTACAAATGGTGACACTGACAAGTCAATTAATCGATTAAAAATTTAATAAACTTAATGTTGAAATAAATAATAATAAAATATTATAATATACATACTTGCCTACTTTATAAACAATATAAAAAAGGAGTTTAAATTTTATGAGGGTGTAAACACTAATAGGGGCTTTGATATATCTTCGTTATCATTGAAATATAATGCACTAAATTTATCACTTGCTTGTGTAACTATGTTGACACAATTACCGTAAGACAAGATTTAAAAATTTTAAAAGTATGCTTATAACTTAGTTGTTCAATCGTTGATTTCATTAAATATTAAACGGTCATTTTGTTGAGAAATTTTTATTTTTTTTTTTAATTAAATTATTGAGCATAAATTATTATATTAAATTAACAATTAAAAGGTTTTTTTTTTTTTTTAATTAATGGTTTTACTTTACAAATGTATAAACCATTAATAAACCATTAATAAAACCCGAAACAATGTTTTTACATAATAAAACTTACAATAAATAAAACATAATAATTTTTGTGTGTATCCAATTGTGACTGAAGTTTGTATTTTTATGAAATTTTTATCATTGCAAACAAAATTTAAAACGATGGATGAATTACAAAAATTTTTTTTATAAAATAATGGAAACTACTTTATTTTATTATTTTTAATTTAATGAAATCTTCCAGTATTGAACTGCTAAGTTCAAAAAATAATGTTAATAATTATTTATAGAAAGTAATATAATCATTAAATAAAAAATTAGTCAAAATATAGTCCCCCAATGTAAAATTATATTGTAGCTAAATAATAGATCTCCTTGGAATAAAAAAATAAATGATAAAAAATTTTTTTTTAGTTGAAAAAAAATTTCACATGATTCTGATATAGCTATTAATCGATAATGATTCACGCTTCGTAATTTATGCTATGAAAAAAGAAAATAATTAAATAGATAAAAAAATTACTGTTTAAAGCGATATCGCTTTTGTTTAATAGCCTTACATTTAATGCACTTCGAGAATCATTTAAATTTGATCATTCATATGTTAAACGAATTATCAAGACACGCGATAGAAAGTCAAATCATTGAACAGAAATAGTTGTGTTGTATGCCAACTAAGTTTAACACAACAGATATGATGTTATCATACTATGAAAAAAAAATTTGAAAAACCATTACCGCCTTTTTGAAACGCGTATTACCACGTTAATAAATATTAAAACTACAATGAAAAGCAAGTAAAATAAATAATGAAATGAAATATAATAGACAGATTGAACAACAATTAAACGTAGGATTATGGATATTATTATTAGCATTACTTTGCAGAATCAGGTTATGCCTTGCTACGGAATATTCTCATTACGAGAAGTATATCACTATTTTTTGACAAGTCATTTTACTTTTTATATGTAATAATAAGAATTAAAAACTGTTTTAAAAATAGTTTAAGTATTTAAACTAAATAAAAGTGACTTTAATTGTGGTTTATTTTACAATCATTTTTCAATAAACTTTTATTTTAGAAAATAATTAAACACTTCAATTTGATAATATGTCATTAAAATTTGTTATCTTACTCGATTAATAATAATAAAAATTTTTAAATTATATTTTCTTTGACTATAGAAATATATGATCACTAAATTCAAGAGTAAAAATAATATATATATATATATATGTACAACATTGATACTATTCAAAAGTAAAACGACTTGCCATACTTTTTATTGCAATGTAAATGTATATATAGAACATATAATATGTTATAGAATATATATATATATATAAATATATATAAGTAAAAATAAGAGATGAAAAATAATAAAAAAAAAAAATAATCATTATGGTGAATGCTGAAGTACGCATTTTCAATTGTAAACATACAATATTACAATTTACAGTAAAGAAATGTGAATTTACATTCTATATATTTATTGGCACCTGTTATAGTTTTCATCCTTTATTTCCTTATACAGATTGTTTATTTATTTTATTTTAAATTTTTTCTGCATGATTACTTATTTTATTGCTTTGATGCTTGCGTTTGTTTTAAAGTTAGTTTTTTTTTTTTTTTTATATTATCATTGTTTTGTAATTATGGCATTTGTGCTTTTTCTTCTCTTGCAGATATGCAATTTTTCTTTTATTTAAGATTTTATAGCATTACTTGAAAAAGGTTTATTTCTATAAAAAATATTTTATTATATGTTTTTTAGCTATTTAATTAAAATATTCTTACAATTATTTATAATACATCTAATATGTTTGTTTAGGCGCCCTGTACCCAATATTCCTCCCCGTATTCCTGATAGACCATATTCTGGCCGACTTAATTGAACTAAGGGATTTATAATTTTCCTGCGTAAATGCCAACATCAAGAGCTGTTTCAAGGAAATCAACGAATACAACAAGTCCAATATTTTAAGTCTTCTTTTTTTTATTTTATTTTATTTTTTTTTTATTTCAAGTTTTGGCAGCTAGTTATTTTAACATAACTTTACAAATAGACTTTACGTGGTATAAATATTAAAAAAAGAGTAAAGCAAAAAAAAAACCTCAACGAAGACCAAGACCATCCCTTGGTCATGGCCAAGACTGCTAGTAATCATAAATAATTCAGTAATTCCTTTTGTGATTTAAATTTTTATAAATTATTAACTTTTTTTCATCAGTCATGGGCAATTGTTATTGATATATACATCACCACAGGATACATGAAAAAAGTATTATGATAAGCGATATTATAATAATCAGTCAAGATAAATATTTTGAATCGTTTCACTTGTCTTAAGAATAAATAATGGCTGTTTATTATTTTTTTTATATCATTATTTAAATTATAATTAATAAGCCCCTTAATTAAATCACTCATAATTTATAATATATTTTAAGTAAATTAGTTTAAATTTAATTATTAATAATATACTTGATAGTAATTTACTATGTAGTATTGTCCAAAAATCTATGTAAATAAATATTTTGTATACTTATTCTTATCAATAATTTTTGTCAATGGATAAAAATCTTCATGGCTATCTGAAATTGAGGAATTTAAATTATACGACCAGTATTATAGCCATTTTTTATTTACTGGACATTACTAATAATTAATCTTGACAATCATTTGAAAGAAACACAATTACCTCGATTGTTATCAAGAGAAACGCTTATTTTCATGAAAAAGACGATTTTTTTTTTTTTTTTTTTTTTTTAATTACTAAGTTAGACAATTTATATAAATAATTGTATCATATTGTCAATTAAGCGTATTTTGTTCTATAAAACACTCAGGTAATTGAGGCCGCAATAATTAATAAGAGAATACTACGTTAATGTAAACTAAATTGAATTTGTAAATTTAAAACGTACTGATATGAATAATTGCACGACTCTCAGTCACTTAAGGTAAATGGTCGGGTGTGAACTATTGTTGATTTCAATTTCATAATTTATCTATAGATAAAAGTGTTTTAGTATTAAAAACAATATTCCTTTTTAATTTACACGAAAAAAAATAAATCGTTTTCGAAGTATAAAAAATTTTGTTTTTTTATTTTTTTTTCTAATTAACATAGTTATGAATCCTGAAAATCATTCTAAAAGATATTATTTCTGGAAAGTAATTAAATTTGAATCTTCAAATAAAAAATTTTTTTGATATAGGTAGTCTTTTTTTTATTCCAATTAATAAACAAAAAAATATTTTGTAATGTATATGAAAAAATTTTATTTGCTATCTTATATTTAATATAGTTTACTTTGTATTATAATATATTATATAAAATTTAATTATTTACTATATAATATTAAAACGAAAATTGAAGTGGAAGGGCACCGGTCTGTCAAAATATATACATTTTCAACGTCATTTATCGTTATTTTTACTTAATATCGAACTGGCATTACAATTTATTTGAGTAATTACTCGTTAAATTAGGTTGATAATGAGTAGTCAACTGTGTTGAGAATAACTTTTGAACTGATCACTGTTTTTTATCAACCATGAAATTTTCTATAGCTTCTTGTGTTTTTTTTTTAAATTCTTCGTTCATACATTGATAAGCTTGTTCCATCAGTGAAGGTATTTCTTTTTTGGTCTTTCCTTCAGTAGAAATAGGTGGCAAAATTGATATATAATTCACTCCTTAAATGTAAAATGTAAACAAATTGTGTAAGCACAAAGTATTGAGATTATTTGAAATTTGTAACAATTAAAAATATCTTACCGGAATCGAATCTTTTTAATTTATGATTGATATAATAATATTTAGATACAACCACAGGTTGGATAGGTATTTGAGAATCAATAGCTACATGAAACGCGCCTTTTTTAAAAGACTTCAAAGTATTGTTAGAATGCCGTGTACCTTCAGGAAAAAAGAGTACTCTTGCCTAAAGCAAAAATTACACTATGAAGAAAATTCAATAAATGGATATAATTTTTTTTTTTTTTCAGTAATAATTAATTAGTATTGTTACCCTTCTCTTCTTAATAATCTCTATAGTTGAATTCACTTTATTTTGAGCATTTGAATTTTTTCGATCAATAAATATTGTTCCCCATAACCACGAAGCTAATCCATAGGATCCTAAGTATAAAACGGCATTTTTAGCAATAACTGTACAGCGTTCAAGGACTGGCCATAATTCCCCTAAAACTGAACAAAAATTTGATTAATATTGCGTAATTAATATAAAAGTATTATTTAGAGTAGAAAAGTCCTATTTCCTACGAGAAGTGTGTAAGCGACACCATTATTTTATTTAACTAAATAATTATAAAAATTATCGTCTGCTTCTGTTTATCATTAAATTTATACAAACTTGACATTGAAGTACTTTAATCCACTTTCGTATCAGTAGATTATCTAAAAAGATCAATTTATCGAGTTTACAAAAATAAATAAATAATGTTTACTTAATAAAGATGCAAAAAGGATCAAAATTTTACTCTATACTTGTAGCATAATAAAAAAATATACCACGGTGTTAACAATGCGTATTATAAATAAACCAATAAATATTTACATTTTTAGACTTGAAGAGCTGGACTTTATTCTACTCTAATTTTTTTTTTTTTCTAATGTATTTATATAATTACCAATAACATCCAAACAACTTTGATGATTGATAAGAACAACTGCACCAGTTTCTTTAACAATATTCTCTTTTCCAATAAGAATAAAATGACACCCAATTATACGTGAAAATCGTGTTATCAACCATGCCGGTATGCTGTACAAAATTATAATCTATTATGCTTCTGATTTTTTATGACAATTTTCATATTTTAATTATTTTTAAAACATAAACGAAAGTAAATCTTACAGTGCATTTCTCCAATCGCGAGGACGTAATAACATCAATGGTATAGGTGCTGTGGCGAATAAAAAACTACAAAATATGTATAAAGTGTATTTAGCCCGATATCTCGCTGCTCCACTGACAGTACATAAAACAACAAGTATGATAAGGAGACCAAGCCCAACACTGCTACACGATACCCCTATCATTCTTATTAAACAAAGACAGAAAATTTTATTATATTTTGAATGGTGCAATTATTTTTTAAATATTTTTAGATTTTTTGAATAAAATTTATACAGCTGCAATATTTTTGCGTTAATAAAAAGCATACTTAAACTAATTAAATATTAATTAAAGTACAAAACGATGTAGTATAATAAGGCTTTGAACTACGACCTGTATCATTTCTTACAAATATTTATCTATTATTTTAAATTTATAATGCGGATCGATAAAACGTCAAATATTTTAATTTCAAATATACAATTAAAATTATAAAAAGTTAAACATTTATATAGAAAAAGATACGACAAGCTAATAAATTTTTTTTGTTCAATAAATTAAATTGAACATAACTTAAAAATAATGTTTGTTATTATAATATTTCTTTCAATTGTTATATTAAAAATTTTGCAATAACTTTTCAAGTGATCTTGTCTTATAGAATAGAAAAAACAATAAATATTTGGATCTGAAATATAATCAGTGCAAAATATATTATGCAATAATTTATATTAAGGAAGCCAGTATTATAATAATACATTTAAAACCTGAAAAAACATGAATGTTCCAATTGAAAAACACTGTACACAAACTTATATAAAATCATGTTAAACAAAGTGTACGAATAAATTTTGAAACAGATACAATTGTCATCTTTTCTTTCTTATTCAAAAATATTAAAAAGATTACTTATGCTAATAGAGGAAGAATGAATATTCATCATGAATAATTTACGAAGAAATTACAAATCAGTAATGATGCCAATGAACCATTTGTTAATTACTAATTTTACGTTAATAAATCACTATTATTATTAAAATATAACGTATAAAGATACATACCTGGAATGAATATGGTCCAGACTAGATCCGTGGCCCAAAATATGAAGTATCTATTGAGCAACGCCGCTAAATAGATAAGGGAAATTCTTTATCTCTTTCCAAAGAAAAATTTATTATAAAGTCATTTCTTCGTACAGACGTGAGCATTAATGCCCAGGTTAAAAATGTATTAACTCTCATGCATTTTTTAATCCAGGCATTAATGCTCACGTCTGTACGTATATAGTTTTTTAGTCTGGAAAAAAAAAAAAGAAAAAAAAATAGTCAAAGTTCATATAGTTGACAGTTAAGAGCGGTGAGTAATGTGCGCGTAAATAAGATGCAAAGTCAACTTTTATCGTTATGATTATCAGATAGGATTTATTCTGTGATAATGCAAATTTATAAATAAAAGATTTAATTTGCAGAAGAACTTTAAACATGTACGTACAAGCTTCGTACTCTCTCTCTTTTTCACTTGTTCGCTGTCGTATAATATTTACTAATATTTGTGATCGAAAATATGTATAAAGTTACTATAGGTACCTGCCGAAAGATTTAAAAACTGGAAATTTAGAATTTAAAAATCTTTTTTTTTTTTTTTTTTTTAATCTTTTATCAAAACTGTGATTAATAAAACCAAATTTATAGCCGTAAAGTTAGTATCACTTAGACGTGAAGATAAATATTTTCTCTGTATACTAATATATTGTTTAAAGAAGATCAGGTATTCGTTGACTTGCGTATAAAAATAAAGATATTGGAAGGGGAATATTAAAATTTTTAAGATTTATTTTTTTATAATATTTCTTAATGATCAAATATTGATAATGAATGATTGCCGAATTCAATCTAATTTTGGTAATTTATTACTTATAAAAGCTTTTATGCCGATCGAAATAATTGCATTAAAAAAACATTTCGATACCTTTTATTTGAATTAATTTTTATCAAATGATTGTAGTGTATGAAACTCAAATGTAATATTTGAATGATTTATGTTAATAAATTGAGTTCCCTCTGTAAAGAAAAAAAATTTTTTTTTTCAAGATAATTTTGATATAAGTATGTCCAGTCTCAAATAATATGACAAGTTCAGTTACTTTGCAAAGTTGTCAAGCAGCGTGATGACTAGTTATTTATTTATTTATTATTAGGATATTAAAGTGTAATTCACTATACCGCTGATTTACCATAATTGTATTTGTCAAATTTAAATTAAATAAAATCAGCATAGAAATTCTTCTATTGTGATTTAATTAAAATAAATAACTCAATTATTTATCAATTGCTCGCGAAAAAAAAAATATAATCGCATCAATTAATATTAAACATCAACTCATAAATTGAAGTAATTTGCGTGAGTTTAAAAAATTATCTACTACCTTTTTTATCATAATATACTATCCTAATAAAATAACTAATAAGTAAACAATAAAATTAAAATTAACAATTGTTATTAATACAAGAACAATTACTTACATGTGATCGTAACTATGTATATTTAATTAATAAGTAAATAAATAAAATAACTTCACAGAAGCCTGACTGTTGAAAACAATTGCCACTTGTGGACTGTTGACGCGTGCTTCAGCAATATGAAAGATGACACACGTGTGTGAAACTGTTGTTCATTACGATCGGTGTTTAAAATCTTCGGTAACCTCCGGCTTTTACCGTGAGCAAACGACATCTAGTGTTGATGAAGTAAGCGAAGATATTTTAAGTGGGAGTTATAAACTCTAATTTTTGATTATTAGTAGTTTATTTAATTTTTTTAGATTTGCTTTTTGATAAAAACGATTGTTCAATTTTATTTTTGACTGAACTTTGACACACTGCCAAACTATGAATTTAAAAGACATCCAACAATTTTTTAGATTCATATAACAATTAAATTATAATAAAAAATATTTAGCAAAAATAATCCGCATGTAGTAATTAAAAAAATTTAAAAGAGTGAATTTTTTTTAAATATTTTTTTTTATCATAATTGATTGGCTATAAAACTTCTAGACATGGTCAGATGTCTGCTAATTTCAATACTTATCATGTTATTTTTATGTTTTTCACCATTTTTCTTAATTTCTGGATGGACACTTTTTTGTTATTGAATATACGATTCCGCACTGGTATTCCAGCTTACCTAGTAATTATAGCAATTAGTTCCAATCTTTTGAATTCTCTATAGGCTTTTCTTGATTTATTTTAATGAGTTACCACCAACAATCAATTTTAGGAAAATTAATTCAGTATTCCCTTTTTAAAAAATATTCCAGTTACGTCTCAATTTTTCCATAAATTCACTAACAGAAGGAAAATAGATAACCTGTTAAATCGCTTTAGAAAATAATTTAATATTTATATTACGACGAATAGAATTCTTTAATGATATTGAAATTGAGAGACAACTGATAATTATTAAAAACTTTTAACAAATAATTAATGACATTAAAGTTAGCAGTTACTCGAGAATTTTTTTAATTTTTTTAACAAACAAATTTGTTGAAAAAAAATGACTTTTAAAAAATTGCATTTTTTATTTTTTTAAATTTCTACATGTCAATTTTTTTTTTTTTTAATGTTTTTTGCCATAATTTATTATAACATTAAAGTTACCAGACGTCTAAAAATTTTTTAATTTTTTTTATTAATTAAATTACAACTAAAAAGATATTTATAAAAAATTCCACTTATAGTTTTTCAAGTTTTTTACATGTGAATTTTTTTTTTTTTTAATCGTTCAATTGAAATTTTTTCAATAAAAAATTTCTAAAGATTTCGAAATGTCGGCTAACTTTATTTTCATAAATTATTAAATATCTGCTAAATTAATTTATAAAAAATTCCACTTATAGTTTTTCAAGTTTTTTACATGTGAATTTTTTTTTTTAATCGTTCAATTGAAATTTTTTCAATAAAAAATTTCTAAAGATTTCGAAATGTCGGCTAACTTTATTTTCATAAATTATTAAATATCTGCTAAATTAATTTTCATAAATAATTAATTCAAAAAATTCGGTCTTTAGAAGCTCTAAAAATTTATGAATGAAATTTTTTTAAATAATTTTCTAGACCTGGTTTATTATTCAAGAGAAATCAAAAAGCTGTCGAAGTATCTGTTAATTTTAGTATCATAATTCAAATTTTTTTTTTCAGATTTACAATTTCACACTACAATAATCATTTTAATAACAATTACAAGAATCTCATAAGTCATGAATTATCACGAATTTTTAATTAATTAAGCTATAGTATTTTCATTTATTCTTTCTCGTAATAATTACAGTATTTACAAATAATGTGGTCTTCAATAAGTTTTTAGTGTTTAAATTAAAATCTTCGGCCATTTTTGTTTTTTTGAATAAGCGGCCTCTAGTTTTTAATTAAGTTAAGCAAAGGCATTTTATCAAGCGGGAACTACAAATTTTTTATTATCAATACTGAAAAATTTCAATCAAATGAATAATTTAATGAAGTTAAATAAAAGTTTTTAAAAATAACTATACTTGATTACTTTATAATTAAAAATTATTTTATGCAATTTGAATTCTTAAATTAATAAAATGTTTTACTCTTTATGATTATTAAAATATTGTTACAGCAAGTGAGGTTAGAATGTTGCCTCTTAGAATGTGTGAGTGAGTATATTATTTTGTGTAAATATACATAAGTAATGAGTAGGGATAGATACTGTAATGAAACATAACATGAGTGTTGAATGACATGAACTGTCATCTGATTAATTAAAGCTATTTAATTAAAGCAGTTAAATAATTAAGGATAAAGTAAATAAATACAATTTATAACCTTATTATAAAAATAACTTTTTAATCTATTCAACATACATCGTTGATTAATTAAATATGTGGAGTAAAAAGTATTATTATCTTTAGTTTGATAATAAAAAAACAAAGAAGTTATTCATTGACATGACAAAAAATAAAAAATTATAAAAATATATCATAATAATCCACTGTTTGATGAGGGAGGAGAATAGAAAGATATTATGAATTATGAGTACATTTTGTTTAAATATTAAATTATGGCACAAAAAGTGTATTTGTGGAAAGGTACAGAAAAAGTGGATTTAACATTTGGCGATGAACCTAATGGTATTATTAAAAAATTAGTTAATATTGATAATCGTATTTTTATATCAACGACGACTAACAATCTCTATTATGGTGAAGTAAATGCTGAGAAAAACCAATCATTATCCGTCATACTCAAACGAATTGATTTTTGTGCCATTGATATTGCGTCGAATTCGAAGTATTTATTTGTTGTTAATAATCATGGTCATGTATTAACGGTAGATCCAAATAATTTTCAAGTTATTGATAAAATTATTATAAAAGACGATGTAAAAGTTTGCAGTCATGGGTATGCTGTTTTTTTTTTTTTATTATTATTTATCTTATTATTTTTAGAGTAAAGTTTAAATATAAGAATTATTATCAAATTATAAATTACAGATACAAGCAAGAAAATGAAACAATTAGAATAAAAAATATAGCAGTAAGTGACACTGCTAAATTATTCGTTAGTGAAAGTGGACAACTATGGGGAAGTGGAGATCAACCTCAGATTGATATAAAAACTCAAATACCAAAAAAAATAATATTTTTCGAAGATCGTACAGTATCTTTGATAGCATGCGGTATAAATTTCAATGTCGTGGTAGCTCGAAAAATTCCAAAAACTATAAAAGACGATACAGATAGTGAAAACGACATTGATGAAGTATTTGTTAATTGTTGTCCACAATGTTTAAATAACATAACAACTCCTCAAAGTTTGACATCATCAGATACTTGTCCAAATGGTCTTCTTCCTCAAGCATTCAGCGAAGACCAATCAGTGAATTCAGTAAGTCCTATATCATTTAGCGGAAAGATTGGTCATCATTTAACTTCAAACACAGCAATTAGGAATAATTGTTCTAAGCTTGATAGTGATGCAGAAACAATTGATAATAATGAGAAAGAAAAAAAAAATCCAATTTTTATTAATACAGAAGCGGCGAGACAATTTTTAACAAGACAATTATCCTGGGTTTCGTCTTATAGCAACGGTAAAGATGATAGTAATGAGCACATATCTAATCCCACAGGGCTAATAAAACAAAATGTATCTAATATGGCTAATTTAGTGTATGAAGGAGTTAAAACAATGGGAGATAAAGTTGTAACATTATCACGACATGTAAGTGGAAGCTCAGATATAAATATAAATGATTTGCATGATGATACAGGGGAAGATTTTGAACACCATGATGAAGAAAGCGGTAAGCCTACGGCCACTAACAGCTTAGCCCACAGTTTGAGATGTGAAGAATTTCCATGGTCTTCTAGTACTGCATCATTAGATCATGAGTTATCACTACAAGGATTAAATGAACGTATTAATTCATTAGTTACAGCAGGAAATAATTTACTTTCAACAGAATTATGGGCATATGGTGATATACATTTTGGCCAATTGGGTACTGGTGATATTATTAATAGACCTAAACCAGTTTTAGTGAGTAAATTGCATAACACGGGGGTTAAAAAAATATCTTGTGGTTCATTTCATGCATTAGCATTGACGTTGGATGGAAGAATTTATGGATGGGGTCAAAATAGTTATCGACAAATTTTTCCAAATGAAACAAATGATCAGAGCTCTCCGCAATTACTTAATTATATTATTAATAATGATGACAATGTTAAAAAACGGGCCAGAGATTTATCATGTGGTACAAAACATAGTTGTATAAATATTGATAATAATTTATTTTTTATTGGAAAATCAAGGTAAATCGTTGTCGCATATTATTAAATCTTTCGTTTTATAATATATTTATAAAAATTTTTTATTGCAGTGATAATAATGAAGTTGTAAAATTAAATATATCCGATAATGATTTGAAATATTTTGTTAAATTTGTATCAAGTTCTGGTCCATTCAGTTGTTGCTCAATAACAAATCAAGAAATAAATATTATTATTAATGATTTAACAAATGAACAAATTTTATTAGAAGAAATGATTATTATTCATCAAAATTTAATAAAACCATTTCAAAAAAGAAATGTTGCAATACAAGAATCAAATGCATATGATACGTTATGTCGGTGTTATACAGAATTAATGAATTTTATTGCATTAAATGTATTAAGTTTATGTGATTATTTTAATTATATTAGTGAGGCATATGAAGTTATATTGGTAGTTAATGTTGATGAATTTATAACAGTTTATAAGTATTATTTGAATGCTGTTTGTGATATTACATCACTAGGTGGTTTTGCGCATATTGCAAAATTAATGAATGATTTACCCACAGTTGTTGTGCGATTATTTAAAGATAAAATTACTACTAAAGAAGCATCGAAAAAAATTTCTAGTGAAGATGTAATTACATATGCATTTTATCATCTTTTGAAACAATTGAATAGGTAATAATTTTTGTGTCTTTTAAAAAATTACTTTTATATTGTTTAAATTATCATGATTAATTTTTCGAAATTAAATATTTTCTTTTTTTAAGATACAAAGCAATGTTATTAAATTTAATCAAAAGTAATGGTACAAATATGGGTATTGAGAGACTTCAAGAAGCGTTAGTGAAGTGGGAAAAATTTTTTGATGATTGCGAAAAACGTCAAAAAGAAGCAGACCAGACAAAAGCATTTTGGGAAAATTCTGGAAAACTGATTGAACTTCTTCGATCTCCTGAACGTCGTTTAATAAGAGAATCACGATCACATCCAATTTTACTTTTTCATTCCAGTAGATTTTCATCGCATTGGTTTATATTAATGACTGATTGCTTTATTCACGTAGTTGGAACTTCGCATACAGTACATCTATTACCTACTTTGTGGGTTGAATCTTTACCAGATTCTGAAACATTGGTAAATGCAATATCAATAACAGCACCAGAGGATAATTTTATTATTTACACTAACACTGCGACAGAAAGAAATGAATGGTTACAATGTTTGCAAAATGCTATTAAACATAGTCTGATAAAAGTAGTTGGTCATACACCACCTAGAGATCGTACAAGTACTCATGTATTTATTAAACATCCAATTTATAAAGATGCTAAATATAGTGGTAAAAATTAAATAAATCATTACTTTCTAATCAATTTTTTTTTTTTTTTTTTATAATAATCAATAGCTTAAAAAATTGATCTGTGTTTTCAGGTCGTTGGTCGAATGGTAAGCCTCACGGTTTCGGAAAACTAGAATGGGCCGACGGACGTCTGTATACAGGACAATTTTATAAAGGTGTAATTCATGGTTTCGGAAAAATGGAAGTATCTACCCAAGGAATATACGAAGGAGATTGGAGAGATGGTCAGCAAAATGGATATGGATCCTTCAAGTGGATATTTTTATTGAATACTTAAATAGCTATACATTTTTATGTGCCATTAATTTTATAAATAAAATAAAATCTTGCAGATACATTAATGGTGATGTTTATGAAGGATATTTTAAAGACGGGCTACCTCATGGACATGGAGTAAAAAAAGAGGGACAATTTATGGCATCTGTTGCTACAGTCTATGTCGGAGAATGGATGCATGGTGTCAAAAATGGATATGGTGTCATGGACAATATCTTAAGTGGTAAGAATTTTTTTGTGTATGTAAAAAAAATTTAAATAGAATGTTACGATAATTCCAAAATAGTTAACTTAAAATGTTGATAAGTATTCGAGATAAATAAAAAACTATACTTTAGTAACTTTTACACTTTTAAAATTATGTAGCAATATAAATAAAATGAATAGTAAATTAAATCTAAACTAATTTTTATTATTTATTATAGGTGAAAAATATTTCGGCTTGTGGAGTAATAATAATAAACATACTTGTGGATTAATAGTAACTTTGGATGGAATTTATTACGAAGGATCTTTTGTTCAAGGCGTTATGACAGTAAAATAATAAAAATTATTCAAGTTATTTAAATAAATTAATTTGAAAAGTAATCGGAAAATATCATTTTCAAAAATAGGGTCATGGATTGATGATTTTTGAAGATAAAACACATTATGAAGGAGAGTTTAAATCTGTTGGAGTTTTCGGTGGTAAAGGTATTTTGACATTTTGTTCTGGCGACGTTTTAGAAGGACATATCCAGGGGGCTTGGAATGAACCAGTAAAAGTAACAGCAACTTTACAAATTAAAAAAAATAGTATCAACATTGAAACTAATTCTAGACCACCGTAAGTGTTATTAGTATTTTATAATAATTTAATTTATTGTCTTATCAATTTTTTATTGCTAGATCCTTTGGTAAATTATGTGTGCCACCAGATCAAAAATGGCAAGCGATATTTCGACAATGTTATGAACAACTTGGTATACCTCAATCAAACATTCGTAACGCTAATTCGTCAACAGATAAGTCGATGGAATTCCAAAAATTATGGCAAAATGTTGCTGTCATTATTAATAAGTCACATGAAAAAGATAGATCTTCATTGAAAAATATAGAAAAAAGAACTAACAATGATTTACTTAATAAAATTCCACAGTTTGGTAAAGACAAAATAACATTTAACGAGTTCAACGAAATTCATAATTATTTGATCAATGCATTTGAAAGTCGTCATCATCCTCTTGGTAAACTGCTGATTGAAATTTCATCGGTGTATACAGCGAGTTATGGGGGTGTAAGAGTTCATCCATTATTGTTAAGTCACGCTGTCTCAGAACTTCGTAGTATAACTATCAGAGTTTATGAGATAGTTACATTGTTTTTTCCCGCACTACCAAAGGATGATAAAGAATGTGTTTTAGAGTCTGATGATCAAAGTGAGAGGTATGATAGTTCTTTCTCCATATTAAAATTAGTATCATTCAAATTTAATGATAATATTTTTAATTAGTAAAGTAATAAGCGCTACGGGAATACTGCATCCAATTTTGCTTCCTCGGGTGCATTCAGCGTTGTTTGTACTTTATGCACTACACAATAAAAAAGACGACGATGCATATTGGGAGCGATTGAAAAAGTGGAATAAACAACCTATCATATCTCTGATGGCATTTTTGGATGTTGATCAGTAAGTATGCAATATTAAAATAGATTAATTATTATTTACTTTTATATAATTTATTTGATAGAAAATTTTGGAGTAAATCTAATATTACATTGGACATAAACAATGGCGAAACACTTTTTATTGAGGCAATTGAAACTTTACAACAACTGAAAACGACTTTTTCACCGTTAGAGAAACTTTTAGTTATCCGTAATACGTTTGAACAAATAACAAAGGTAAAAATTATTATCTTCATTTTTGTCTACAATGTTAAAAAAAAAATTAATAATTCTTAATTGCCATTATAGACAGTACAAAAACAATTAGGTATAACTTATTTATGGACAATGGATGAGCTATTTCCAGTATTCAATTTTGTAGTGGTGCGTTCTAGTATTCTACAATTGGGTAGTGAGTGTCATTTCATTGAAGATTTTATGGAACCTTTTTTTCAAAATGGTGAATTAGGTATCATGTTTACTACTTTAAAGGTAAAATAATTATTTTCAATCATGCTCTAATAATACGCATAATTATGTTGATGGCATATATTTTACTTGGGCTTGTAAAATTTTCATTTGGACAGTATGGATTACCTTGGCAAAATTAATTAATGATAAAACTAGATCTATACTGTAAATTAATAATAGAATAATTTCAAAGAATAAGTATTCAAAAAACCCTCTATGAAAAATCGGTCAAGTCTCAAAATAATTTTTTTAAATATCCGAAAAAGTTTGAACTTATTTTTTATTTCATGAAATTTTTTTAATGACATTAAATTTAGCTGTCACCACAATTTTTTAAAATTTTCTTTAATAAATAAATTATGGCAAAAAAAAAAAAAATTATTAAAAAAATGGAGTTGTTATTAAAAAAAATGGAGTTGTAGAAATTTTAATAAATTAAAAATGCAATTTTTTAAAAATAATTTTGTAGAACAAATATTTTTGTTAAAGAAAATTAAAAAATTGTTAAGTGACAGCTAAATTAAGTCATATTTTTTTAATAATGCAGCATTATATTATTTTACTTAACTATACGATAAAATAATTAGGAAAAAGATAATCCATTGAAATTTTTACTGGAAAAAGTAAATCAAGCCGTATTATTTGTCTTTTTCTGTAATCGGTATTAATTTTTGTTTTTTTAGGCTTGCTATTATCAAATTCTACAGGAAAAAATGAGTATCGTTGATTAAAACAAATAATTGTATATTGTTATTCATATTTGAAAGATTATGTAATATATATAGTATATCTTTAAATATTGTTAAATGTAATGAAAGTTAAAATAAAGCGTATATATGTGAGTATTTATACTCATAAATTAATTGTTGAATTGAAGTTATAGTTGAAATATTCTATTCATTTTCATAAATAAATGTCTTGATACATACATAGCTCAATTTTTTAATATATGCAGGTATAATAAGCAAATCTATCTATAAGTTGAATTTTTTTTTATAAATTTATCATAATTTTTTTTTTTTTATGAAATTGACAATCTTATTATTGTTTAAACATTTATCAGAATTCCCATTAGTTATGCAATTGTTGTTTTCTATCAAAAGCTCACAACACTAATGGTAAAGTGGATGAAAAATAATGTGTGTAAGCTGATTATATTTCTTTTTAAGCATTCAAATGACTTATTTTTAGTATATTAATATTTCTTACTTTTCGCCAGAATATTGCGTATTATTATTATTATTATTATTATTATTATTATAAGAATTATAACAAATATCATTTTTAATTTAGTAGAAAATAAATAAAAAATAATTAAATAATTTTATTCATGATCAATATCACTTAAAATACATACGTTAATGACTTAAAGATTTATTACTTAATACGAAATAATTAATGATTCATAAATTTTTCAACTTCTATTTTTATTTCGTAGAAATTAACAGAACTTAAAATAAAGTATAAAATAGTTTGATTTAATTTTTCTTTATCAAATATAGATAATTTTTTAATAATTTGATTGTTGGTAGAGAAAACTTAATATGTTACATTTGCTCTCTTATTCTTTGGGAGGTACATTAAAAATAAAATATTAATAGCCAATCTGTTAGAAACTACTTACATGAGAGAATCAGATCGTTATTTTCTAAAGAAAAAAAACTAGTTTTTCCTTTCTATTATTTAGTAGCCTCTAACTCACATTATAAAAAAAAAATTAAACTAATTTATTAATAATTTAATAAAATAATAACGTAAATGAAAGAAAATTGTTAAAAGTTATTTTTGTTACAATAAATATTATTCTAAATAAATTCCTATCAGCCTCAAAAATTAACGATGATCTTTGTTTGTCTATTCATTTAAATAGTTAGGTAATTGGAAAAACATAAACATATCATGTAGTCATCTTAATCAACGAACCAAAATAGCATAGCATAATTAACCTAATTATTTTATAATTAATTAAAGTCATACTTTTGGTCACATGAAAAAATACTCTTAATATTTAAAAATTGAAACTATCTAAAGTCAGAAACATTTTCTTCTACAACGCCTGTAATTGAAATAGCCCTTCCAAAAACCGACTAAATTCTTGCTTAAATAAACAAGTTGTCGAGAAGATATAAAATTTGACGTTATATATAATTGATCATGTTTATCAATACAAATGCAATGCGTTGAAATGGAAGGGTTTAAAAGCGGAAGAATAATTCCGATAAGATAAATAACAGCGACGTCTGCAAAAAGTACTTGCATTTTGACAAACTAATTAAAAACTCCTGTACAACTGACAAAAAGTGCAAAAGCTTTTAATCGTCAAGTTAAACCCAAATGGGTTTAACAATTTACTATCCTTCAAATATTTTCTTATTAATCCGTTGTGGTAATCTTAACATATAATATTATAGTAAGTAATAAAAATTATTGCTAGTAATAATAGTGATAATTAATATTATTAGAGTATTTAGTGCTAACAGCAACAAATACTAAAATGATTAATTGTCAAACGGAAATTCTTGAAGAAGAAAAAACGTCTCACTATTATCTAAATTCTATTTTACTCATACAGAGAGTAATCTAAATAAGAGTGTTGCAAACTCTTATTTAGAAGGTCGCTTTATACAAGCAATATGATTCACCCAACTTAATCAATATACTTACACACCATCAGTTGAGACCTTGTTATTTCACTTACGGTTTATTAATGTATTTTCTGTTTGCTTTTAATATAATCAAGTATAGCCAATAGTCAGATTTAGATTAAATCTGCAACATTTAATGGCATTTCATCAATGTGAGTATTGTAGAATTGTTCAATATCGCTCATCGTACGTTTATCGTCAGTAGTGACAAAGTTTATAGCTACTCCTTTACGTCCAAAACGACCACCACGTCCAATTCTGAAAGTAATTTTTTTATTAGTAATTGTTATATTTTTAAAGGACAAAAATATATAATAAGCTAAAAAAAAAGTTACCTGTGAATATAATTTTCCCGATTTGAAGGAAGGTCATAATTAATAACAAGAGATACTTGTTGTACATCGATACCACGTGCCAATAGATCAGTCGTGATAAGAACCCGAGAAGATCCTGTACGGAATTGTCTCATAATAAGATCACGTTCTCTTTGTTCCATATCTCCGTGCATAGCAGAAACCGTAAAATCACGATTGTGCATACTTTCAGTGAGCCAATCGACCTTACGACGAGTATTACAAAAAATAACAGCTTGTGTGATACTTAATGTATCATATAAATCACACAATGTTTCAAATTTCCAATCTTCACGCTCAACAAATATATAAAATTGCTTTATACCTTCAAGCGTAAGTTCTTCTTTCTTTACAAGAATACTGACTGGTCGGCGCATAAAGCACTTTGATACTTCTAAAACATCACTAGGCATAGTAGCCGATAGCAAAATTACTTGAACTTCATTTGGAAGTAATTTAAATACATCATGAATTTGATCTTTAAAACCACGTGACAACATCTCATCAGCTTCATCCAATACAAATAATTTAATGTTCCCGGTACGGAGTGCACGTCGACTAATCATGTCATAAACTCTTCCAGGAGTTCCTACGACCACATGAACGCCTTGTTCCAATTTACGCATATCTTCTCGTACGTTGGTTCCTCCAATGCAAGCATGACACTGTGCATGCATAAAATCTCCCAGTGCAATAACGACTTTTTGAATCTAGTAAAAATATAAAAATACTGTACTTTTTTCATTTTGTGTTGATAATAATATATATGAATTAAATTTAACAATTTTAATTCAATCCTGATTAAAAAAAAGTATTGAGACAAAGAAAAAAGTATTGAAAAGAATTGGTTTTCTAGTCAATCCAATTCTTTTCAATACTTTTTTCTTTGTCTTAATACTTTTTTTTTAATCAGGAAAGTAATTAATCACTTGACAGTAATTCATACCTGTTGAGCTAACTCACGAGTTGGAGCGAGGATTAATGCCTGGCACTCGTTCAATGATGTATCAATTTGTTGCAAAATTGAAATTGAAAATGTAGCTGTTTTACCAGTACCTGGAAAAATTTTAATAATTTTTATAAAAAATATTTTTTACAATACAAAGATAAAACTTGATTTAACAATAGTTGAATAATAAAATATTACCAGATTGCGCCTGTGCGATAACATCGAGTCCTTTTACACATGGTACAATTGCACGTTGCTGAATAGCCGAAGGTTTTTCAAAACCATAAGCATAAATACCACGTAGTAGTTCTTCTTTCAAGTTCATGTCATCAAAACTCTCGACAACCTAAGTAAAAAAAAAAAAAACCATGTACATTATTTATTGATTAATTTATTATTAAAGGTTATTTACCTGCTCCCAATTGGACTCAATGAGACCATCGGGATCCATTCCTGGAGGACCTCCATAATTAGGTGTTTCACTATCGTTCGGACCATTTTTAGAGTCGGCCGACCATTGATCATCAGTTCTAAATTAAAAAAATTTTTTTTTCAATTAATAAATATTTATAAATTCAATTTTTTTTTTTTTATCAAAAAATTTATAATTTATTGTCGATTAATTTTAGTAGTAGTTAAATGTTTATTAATTTTATAGAAAACAATGTCATCTAATATGAAAAAATAACTCATAAATTTGTTCATTCATCATTGTTTTTGATTGTGCAATAAAACTCATAAAAAAATTTATTTTATTTTATTGATCGTACTTAGATAAAAATACTAGACATGGTTTCGGCTTAATAGATGAGAAAAGCTGATTACAGTCATTTCACTAAAAAGTGACAGTGACTCATAAGGCCTACAAAACCATGGCTACGATGACTTATTGACAATTTATGACAAAAAAAAAAAAATGATTACTACAAAAACTATGTCAAATTCAATGAAAACTATTATTATGATTAAACAATAAATTATATGGCGAATATTCCCAACTTTTAGTGGATGAATTATTTTAATCAATAAATTTGATAAGGATAGATAATATAAAAAATATGAATTACCGCAAGCATGGGTAAAAAATAAACGAAAGCATGCACGTTTTAGTGGATTAACGAAACATTTTTGTGAAAAAAAATTTAAATACGTCATGTGATAGTTTTTTTTAAAATGTCATATTTGCAAAATTTGTATCGTAATTAGCAATTAAAAATCATGTGAAGTTTGGAAAAATAAATAAATATAATATAATAGCCGCCAATTTTCTCGTACAATGTGACAAAAAGTTCACGGCACGCCATGTTGATAGTGTATATACCCCGTGCAATCCTAAATTGCGGATAAAACATTATGATATTACTGACAGTGTATGTGCTATCAAATTTAAATTAATGGCAATAAGATTTATTGAATTGCAATAAAATGTTTTGACAGTAATAATATTATTATTAAGTTTCTAATGGATAAAAAAAAATAGAACTTGCCTTCTATCAGACGTATACGACATGTTCCACTCACAGATACGCGACGGAAAGGACGAATTCTTATTGCGTCACCGGGAATATTCTTATCATATAAATACCGCGTAATGGCGCTAGTGTACAAAATTTTTAGATTTAATTATAATAAAAATACTAAAATTCGCCATAATTATTATTAAATTATTAGTTAAAAGAATTAAAAAATTATTGATTGAGTATTGTAAATAGTTGACTGCTGATTTAAAGATATTTTTTCTCTAATTTCATTTATTTTACAAGGTAAATTTTGACGTTTGATTGCGCAGAGGGGGAAATCGCGTTTTTACCCGAAGTCCTTTGCAAAAAACAAAGAGTAAGATACGCGGGCTAATTAAAATTTATTTACAACAAAGAAGCAATAAAAAAATTTTGACTAACAGTGAGAAATAATTGCACCCTGAATTCGTCGGATTCATCAAATTATATTTAATAATTATACATCGACATGGAAATAATTGTTTTTGTTATTATTAAAAGCTTTTATAAAAATTAGTCAATGATATGCAAAAAAATTTCGACTTATCAAGATCATTTTTAAAAGTTTGCCAATTCTATATTCAGATTTAAAACTCTTCCTTTGAGATTCATTGGTAATTAATTTTGCTGAAACAAAAGAACTGAAAGTTAAAACAATATTACTTATATGAATGTAATACAGTTCGTCTTTATAGTCTTTACATGTATTTTTTTTACCAGATTTTTTTACGGAATTAACAAAATAGTTTTGAATACAATGTAAATCAATGAAACTATAAACGGAAAGAACTATTTTTATTATTCTCTACATATGGAAAACAGTGAGCAATAATAATTATAGGCAATCGGACTCCAACTCATGCGGAATTCTAGGTAATCGGTAATCTACCTCATTGATAATTTGGGTAATCGGATTCTGGGTTATGGGAATCTAGGTAATCGGGATCTAAGTCACCGGTAATCTGACTAATTGGTCTATAGGTAATCGACCTCTTCCCAGCAATAATATCATAATCGAGATAATTTTTGAAATTTAATAATAAATTTCAGGATTGATAATTTAATTTTAATACACTGTAAGTAAAATTAAAAGTAATCTTATATTTATATAAGTATATTTATTTTTTATTTCAGCCTGACGGCCTAGAAATGGACTTAGTATAAAAATACATAGTTAACAACTCTCTTATTGACATATAAACTTCAATTTAGTTAGTTAATACGTTAAAACTAGAACATATATTCTTAACTCTTAAGTTCTTTAATTAAATTAAATTCAATTCAATTCAAATCTTAGATTCTTATAATTCTCAAAATACTCAAAATACTTAAATTCTTAATAGTCTTTGATTATTTACACTTTGGGATATTTTCACGAAATTTACACACTTGCTTTGACTTGCACTGAGACCATTTTCTTCTCCTTTTTTTTTTTCCATTTGTCAATAACCCGCAACCAGTCCAGAACTCTCTTCTCGTACCTGCCACTCAGGATCTCTTCTTTCGATAGGCTTGTTCTTTCTATTTTTCTACAGTTTTCTCTCCAATGATCTATAGAGTCTTCTTCTTCACCACATAAGTCACAACTCTTTTTTTCTTTCGGCAACCAGTATTTGTTTACCTTTTCCAAACTCCCACATCTTGTTTGTGCTAATAATTTTTGGTCATAACCCTTATTCCAGCCTGTGAGGTATTTTGGTAACTCTCCTTTTATCAAATTTTTGTATTTACCATTGTATCTCGTGTCCTCTAATTTGTTGTAATGCACCTGTCCTTGTAACTCCTTTCCTCTACTTCTTAATGTTTCTCCGACGTTGGCTCCCGTTGCGCTTAGCTGTTCCAGTCCTTCCTGGCTATATCCACAGTTGTGCAGAAAATTCTGCCTTTCTTTCAGCCTTTCCTTATCACCTTTACCTTTTCTTCTTTCTTTTATGCATTCTCTTACTATCCCACTCTCTCTGGACTTCAGAATTCGTTCTTCATAATTTATTGCTCTCTTAGCGAACTTAAGGTGCATTTTCCCTCTGTTTATCTCCTTGTATATTTATATAAAGTAATAATATCCCTAAAAGATCTAGAAATTTAGATTTTTTTATTTATGCTTTATAATGTATATAAAATTAGAATATATAAATTAATAACATTTATTTTTAACTAAAAAAAAAATATTTAAGAAACTCATATACTTTTGGAAAAAAAGAATAGACAAATAAATAAAAAATAGCTTTCCCATTGAAATTAAAAATAAATAAATCAAATTTGAAGGTAATTGTGAAGTAAAATTCTTATCACTATACATAAATGAGTAACATAAAAATTGCAATTATCCGAATCGAATTTTTCATTGATAATATTCAACAAGAGTAATTCTATAGTAAATAAAGTAAGACTTGTTTTGCATGTTTTTAGCATATAATGCTTCACTATCGCTTCATAATTTTTAGAAATAATATTTTTAGTTTGGTGTATAATTAATCATTATAGATGTGATTAAATTTTGTATAAAATTTATTATTGCAGATACAAAGGTGTATAGTTATATCACGATAATGATTGTTTATTATAAAATTTCAGTGCACAAAATATATCTTCAATGCTATTATTATTCATTAATAACTGCAACTGCATATTATACTCCATCAATAAAAAACGTAGAACATCATCTTGATGAATGTAAAGTATAAAATATTTTACATCAACATTGAAACTCATCTTGTTATTCATTATTGCTCATTTATATACTCTATCAACATGTCAATTTCATAAAGTCCTACAGATCTTGTGGAATAAGCTTATATTATTATACCAGCTAAGTTGACACTTAATGCGCCATTAATTTTAATTTTAAACGTATTTGATTCGTTTCAAATGGCTTAATCACATTCAGCTCGGAGAGACAACTTCGCTTCAGTTCAAAGCTTTTTTTTGTTTTCATATCTTGTAATTCTAATGAATAATAGTTTAAAGAAATGCACAAGAAAGAATTGAAAATAGCACAGCTATGGGAAAAATTATATACATTCCCATACGTGGATGACAAACAGATATCAACAATGAAATATCGTCTTCTTGACGATCTATCCCATCTTTAGTAGGCATTTCAACAATAACTCTATCTGATGATAAAACGGTCAATGGAAAAGTGCACGTTGTTTTATTTACACAACGGTGAACAAAATCTTCATATTGAAATGTTGGTTTATAAATATCAAATACTGCGTGAATATCATTGAATACAAAATCATTATCACTATAAAAAATATAATAATAGTATCCGTCTTCCATAACAGAATGTTTTGACTGCATATGTTTAGCGGTTTCTAAATAGCTTACGTTAATACATAAATCTGATGGTTCAAATTCTTGTTGTAAAAGAACTTGACCTCCGTAACAATTCAGTAAACCTTCCTCAAAGCTTGATACCGAAGAATCTTCATCGTCTGTAAGATTCCTTAACGCATTACCACCGTGTTGAATGCCTTGATCAAGTAATTCTGGTGGTTTAACTGGTTCTTGATTTCTTTTTACGCGATGATGATAATGAGAAGTTATTATTTTTATACCTCTATCATCTTCTTCGCTAGCAGTATTACTATCAAAATAATTTAAATCTTTTAACAGTTTAGATGTCTTTTGGTGATTTTGTTTATTATTTACTTTCTTTTTAGTTTTATTATTCTGTTCTTTTGGCTGTTTTTTCAGCCGTTTTCGAGTATGTCTTAATTTTCGTGTTGGATTTGATTCCATCCGAGCTTTTAAAATATTTTGAATATATTTATTTGTAATATTAGGCGGCAATTTTGGTAATGATGTTGATGATAAAGTAGACGTAGCTAATTCTTCGGATTCTATTTCTCGAGCATCGGATTCAAATGTTATTTTTACTTGATCATGTGCTTCAGGCAAAAAAATTCCAGTTGTGCGCGCTTTATTTTTATTATGGTCTAACATTCCACATGTTCGTAATATTTTTTCACCTTTAACAACTAGTATTGACGCGCCGGGAAACCTGTTGATTTGCAATATTACTATTTATAATTAATCTATTTGATAATATTCTATTAAAAATTGAAAGTAAATAGTTATTAATAAAATACTATATTACCTGGAACATACACTTAAACCAACACTTGCTCCTCGTAACAAATAAAAACCCCAATATTCTAATGTATCGTCAGGTAAATTCATACTTTTTTTCAATCTTAAATGTTTACGGCTGGTCGTTATTTCAGGTCTATGGCTCATTTGAAAAGCATTGAAGGTTCCATTCATTTCTAATGTATGCGCCTGAAAATCAATAGAATTAATGTTATTTAAACAATCTTCTTGCAATAAAAAAAAAAAATTTTTAATAATAACTTACAGAACAAAATATCGTTGATATTCCATCAGAAATTTCCAAAACATCAGATTCATTCACAAGATAAGCGACATTTGCATATAAATTATGTCTTAGATATAATGGTACAATTATAAGCGAAATTGGTAGTATAGTAGTAAGTAAGCAAAATATAATAACTCGTTTTGCTCCGTGCATTTTATTGTATTACTGAAAAAAAAAGCAACAAAAAATACTTAATTAATACTTATTATAAAATTAATTAAAAAAATTTTTAATTGTTCCATTGATAAGAAAGCATTTTATTATTGATGAAATAAATAATGTGATGAATAAATTAGCTGTATGCAAATCAATCTTGAAGCACGTGATAAGCTTATTATTATCATTGTGGTAATGAAAAAATAAATTCAAATAATCAACTAAATGATTAAAAAACAAATAATAAACAAACTGATGTTTTAATTTATATTAAATGTAAATGTAATACATAAAAAAAATATTCGTTATAAATTTAATATGATTGATGAGTTCATTTCATTATAAAAATTCATGACAAATAGATAATTTATTGAAAATTAGAGTGGCGCAATTTATTTATTTAGTTGATTATTTAAGATTAACAATTATTTTTTATAAATATTTAGTATAAACATATGAGACAAACATTGAATTTTGATGATGATTAAAGTAGGAAACGACGATTTCTGAAAACATTGATAATTTATATGTTACAAAAAAATATAATAAAATAGTACATTTTAAAAATTTATTAAAAATTGATATAGTTCTTTCTTTGTGATTTTGCAGATTAATTGAACAATCTTTAATTTATACGTATTCTAAAATTTAAAAATCTAGTTAATAACTTCACATTAATTGACATTTTCCGTAAAATATTTTATATGACTAAGAGATTTTCTACTTCAGACATTACGCCAAGTGTCATATCATTGTAATCATATTGTTAATGTTGATGATTGCACTCAAATAATATGATAAGATAAGAGTTGAAATCACTCAAAAAAATTATTTAATTCAGCATTTAAATTTTAATAATAATAATAATTAGCGTGCTTGGTTGGAATAACGTCGTTATAATAAAGAAGCGATCTTGACGACTGAACATCATAGCGCTTTTTTGCAAGAACAAATTTATTAACTGCGTAGCCATATTTGTTTATGACTAATGAAAAAATATTTGAACTATAAATAAAATAATAATAACTTCAGGGCTAGTTTTTCAATCCGAGATAAAATTTTATCCAGAATAAAATTATTATTGCCAGTATATTTATATATATGAAATATATAGATATATTTTATCATTGGATAAAATTTTATCCTGGATTAAAAAACTGGCCCTCCGGTGTACGGACAGTTTTCATGTTAATTTTCTCTTGTTCATAACTTTTTTTTTTAATTTTTGTTTAAAATTTATAGTACACATTTTTCAATTATCCTTAAAACCTATTTATTAGTTTGTACTTAATTGCTGGCAGTTAAAAATAAAGATAGAATTTATAAATTGAAGGAGTTGCCGTTGAAAGAATATAATTTTCTTGAGAAAAAAAAAAAAAAACAAAAAAAAACGTAGTACAAATTTTATTTATTGATGAAAAATAATAATTGCTGTATATTAAATACATAACTTTGCATTTATAATCGATTTTATTACATAAATGCACACCTTATTACGTTGACAAATTAATTTCTGTCAATTTTTCATAACTGTTATCTTCATTATTCACATTTCTTATAGAAATATTAATTTTTTCCAACTTTGAATCTCCAAAATAGTAATCTTTATATTTCTGTAAAAAATTATAATAATTATTTAACATAAGAATAATAAACTTTTTGAATGTAAAGTTATTATATATTTAGCTTTACTTTTAATATTTTTGTCGCATCAAAATTAGGAGCTTTGGAATACTTTTTACTTTTATCTATTACACGGCTTGTGTTTATTAACGTCATATGCAAATTTACTATTTCAGTATATTGAATACTCATGAGTTCTGAAATAAAAGAACAAAATTAAACTAATTTTTTTCAGAAAATTCATATGCATTAACTAAAATCCATCATACCAGCCTTTAACTTACCTTTTTCAACGAAAAAGTTTTGAGTTTTATTGGCAATTTCTTGGAGTGTATCATTTTTGAACACTTTACCATAAAGTACCTTGACTTTTTCCGTATCATCATTCATTATTTCTAGACCTTGAATTTTTATATTTATTGGTCCTTTTTCCTTCAAAATAGGTCTAAAAAATCAATTGAAAAGGTTAAAATTTTTATTTAATTTATTTTTGTGACAAGTTGATTCTAAAAGCGAAAAAAAAAAAAACTAAAAAGAATTTATCGAAAGTTAGATTATTTCATAAGATTAAATCAAAATTTTAGAACAAAATATTTATAATTAACAGTTCATAAAACTTACTTGATAATATTTTTAACGCAAGCATCGAGTGTTTCTATAGCATTTTTTTTTTCTTTGTCGTCAACTAACAATAACATTCCAATAGTTAAATGAAGTTTATTAGGACTAACAAAAAACTCTTCTGAAAGTCCACTGAACTTCAACTCAGAGTCATTAAGAATTTCGTTTTTAAATTTTTTAAAATTATTGATAATAACTTCATAATCTAATGGGATTGAGACAAAATGAGTAAACGAAAGTTTTTTCCTTGAAGATTCTACTATTAAGTCGATTCTTTGACGACATGATATCACGCTTGATCGATTTTTTCCAATAATCACTAGTAAATGATAATTGATAACATAATTAAAAATGTAGCCAAATAAACTTATTTATAAATAAATGATTATAAGTACCAATATTATTTTCTGTAGATCCAATAGATGGAATTTTAATTGTAGTCTTTGTTTCACTTTCTAGATTTTTTTTTGTAGATCCTGAAAACCCTATGAGAAATCGATAGAAGACTCTATAAAATAAATATAAAATTAAGAAAATTATATATGGGGCATTTCACGCCAAATCAACCACTTTTGACCCTGACCCCTTTTGATTTGGCTGAAAGTTTACCATCCTTTTCTACCCTATCAAAAACGTCTCTCATAATTTTTTCAAATTTTTTTACCCAACCAAAAAAAAGTTCCGAATTTTTCAAAAAAACCGCTTTTTTATTTTTAAATTGCCATAACTTTTTCAAAAATTGGCTTATCGGGACGTTTTTTTTTTCAAAATTTTTGTTATTAAATGTTCTTTATGGAAAAAAATATAAAAAAATTCTTTAAAACTATCTTCATCGTTATTT
The DNA here is from genome assembly GCA_905319865.3 of Cotesia congregata. NCBI lineage: Eukaryota > Metazoa > Arthropoda > Insecta > Hymenoptera > Braconidae > Cotesia > Cotesia congregata. Next base: position 13,087,956 of record CAJNRD030001121.1, on the reverse strand, counting down.
TTAAAATTTTCAGAAAAAACTCCGAATTTTTTGATGAATACCATTTGGTATTCTTAGTGGTATTTTCTTGGTATTCTCACATTTTTTAACAAATATAAATAATGCTGTGAAGCGGGAAAGAATAGAAGTTACGGATAATTATTACGTGAAGCGTAAT
>CAJNRD030001121.1:13037502-13081884 GCA_905319865.3 Cotesia congregata | reverse complement strand
TATATATATATATATATATATATATATATATATATATATATATATATATATACGCTTTCACCGTGAGATAACCGGTAGTCCGAGCTATCTAATAATTTTTTCTCTCATATTCTATACACTCACATTAAGAGGTTCCTCTCCACAATCCTTTCTCAATCCTTTCCTACCAATTATCCTGTTACGTGAATGTTGGAACGCTTCACGTAATAATTATCCGTAACTCCTATTCTTTCCCGCTTCACAGCATTATTTATATTGGTTAAAAATGCTAACCGTAAGATGGACGGTGTGGCTTAATGTATATAGAATAAGTGAAAGGAAATTTAGTATAGACCGGATAGCTCAAATTAATTTAACAAATCACCTCTTTTTTTCGATCGTCACAGTGGTGTTCCCCCTTAATATTTACATATAAATTTTCTTATCTTATTTATATTAATAATTATAGTCTGAAATATTTGTATTTGACACAATGGTTACTTATAAATGATGTTTAGATGAACGAAGACATTGGAATAGCTGACGATGCAGCACCTACAAAGACAGATCAAATGCTACGGCATATTCATTGTGAACAATTACGTCGTGCATGTGGTATGCACCATTCACCTATTTTGGATATAGAAAAACGTCAAAAACTAGTTGATCGTTTACGTGATCTTTACGAAAAGGGAAATGAATTATGTATAAACGACGAAAGATTGCCAACTGATTTTGCTCCATTTGATTCTTATGCTCTTCTTGCTGCGCATTTACTGATACAAATGTGGTATGAATCGTACGAAGCTTCGCATCTTTACAAGTAAATATTTGCAAATTTTTAGTTATTTTATTATTTGTATTTATAAATAATAAAAATTGAAATTATTTCAGAGCAATGGCGTTATTAGAGCGAGCTTTATCAATAAGTGTAGCGAATTTCCATTTGAAAATAGTTTTAATACGAGTTTATCTAGAAGCTGGTTTAATAGGTGCAGCAGATCATGTTTTTTCCTTACTAGATGCAAAACAGATTCAATTAGTCTCTTTGAGCTATTTGTATGTTCCACTTTTGGCTCCACTTGGGCACTTATCTAGTGCTTCAAATGCTCTTGATCAAGCTGTTAAATTTTTCGTGGCTAATTACAAGCATGTAAGTATTTATATAGATTGTTACTGTTCATTTTTCATTTTTTTTAAACATTGATATGAAATTAATAAAATTCTTATACATTTTTAGAGTGCAGATCGTCTAACTTTCGCTTATAAGTATGGAAGTTTTGCAAAAATTCAAGAATTTGTTGATTTAAGAGAACGACTTGACAATTCTTTACATTTTGCTACATCAACTGTTGACAAAATGTTGCTGGAACTGAGCTGGTGTGATAGCGCTAAGTCGTTGTCCAGAGCGTTAGTTTCAATGAGAGTGCTACCTCACGAAGATTCAATACGATGGGAACTATTGCGCGACAACAGAGATCTTGAAGTTGTTGTTGGTTGGGAACCATCGACTGATGATAAAGACCCTCGAAAGCATGAAGAAACACGTGTCTGTATGCTTCAATTACTTGCCGCTCGTAATCTTATTTTAAGAATAATTGCTGCTACGGCTGAAGAACAAGATTGTTCGTTACTTTTGGCAAAGTTATCACATGAACTTGAAACTTTAAACAATGAACGCATACCAAAGTGTCTTGAAAAATTTATGACTGCAGATAGACGTGTTAGAGTTGAGAGTATATTAGTGCCAATAGATGCAGTCGAACGTTTGCGTGAATCATATGATTCTCAACAATTAATGGTTATTGCCCGACTCGCTGATTCGTTTTCTCAATTTTCCCGACCAAATTCTCAATGTATTGAAATTATTCGAAATGCTCACTGTTTGAAAACCTTACCTATACCAACTACCGATGAGCCTGTGTCTTATAAAGATTTTCTACTTCGTGCTGCTACTTGTGGCGAAACTCTTTCATTTCTTGGTATAATGTGTGCTTCTTATATAAATCAAGCTCATCCTCAAATTAATAATAAAAAAAATCGGAAAAAAACTAATAAAGAAGTCGAATCATCATTTACTGCTGATGACATTGAGGTAAGGATTTAATTTTTGCTATTAAATTTTTTAATTAAAAAAAAAATGAACAAACTTCGACATAAATTATTTTACATTTTCAGTGCTGGACAGAAATTAGTGATTTATTCATGAAAAGGACAGAAAAATTAGAAAATGTCTTGTCTGAGTTTGAAAAACGTTCAGTGAATACAGGACTTGATACAGAGGAAAAAGCAGCTGCAATAGTTGCAGAACGTGTTCAAGAAAGTATTCATCGAAGTTGTTGGATGCTCAGATCACGGCTTCAACTTACCACAAAATTATTAAATAATTTCCGTAGTTGAAAAATCAAAATTTTCAATGTACAAACTCTCAAGTCAGCCTTAAAAACGATTACTGTCATCAATCATTGTTCTGTAATAACTTCAAGACGTGTACATACTATACGCTTAGAAAATAATTTTGTGCTCGTAAAACGATAAAATAATCATGTTTTTCAATATAGAAATATTAAATTCTGTATTTTACGATCTTTATTTGAAAATTTTTTTTATTTTTTATTCAATCATTGCCATACGTTAAATCATTTTATTTACTCGTATGTAAAAATATAAATAAATTTGGTTTCAATAATTAAATGTTTTTACTTTTAATTAAATTAAAACTAAACAGTTTATAAAACGAAAAAAGGACAAAATGTATTATTTACAAAAATAAAAAAAAAATTATTCTCAATTTTTCATTAATTTAACATTTTAATTGATATAATATTACTTTACCCACTCCTTTTAGTGAATAAACAATAACCAAATATTTATTAATTGCGAATAATATAAACATCGATTGACTGTGCATTAATATTAATTTTAGTTTAATAAATAAAAAAATAACTATTCATAGATGATCTTGATGATTTTCGGGTACGATTTCTTTCAATTCTTGATATTTTTTGCGTCGATAATCTGCAATCGCTTGTTCCAACGCTTTTTTAAGAGCAAGCTAATAATAGTAAATTTATAAATAAATATTATAGAACTAAAAAATTATTAAATTTTTCAAATAATAAAATTTCAATTAACCTGGCACATTTGTAATCGGGACATTCCTTGCGTTCTTGATTTATTGATTACGTCATTCCTTGGAAAATTTTTAGCTTCAGCTCGTTCAATGCGTTTATTTAATTTCCCCGAAGTTTTACGACAAACTTTACTCAAAAGATCCGCACGACTACGATTAAAATTGTCGTGCAAAAATTCATGAATATCAGGATTACGTGAATTACATGATGGATCACGATTATGTGATGTCACTTTTCGAAACCCGTAAAGGTTTAATTGACGTATAAAGCTCGAGATATTATTAGTTTTGAAAATTGATTGCGGTGGGCTCAAATATTCTTCATGAAATTTTTTATAATCTAATAAAATTGTCGTACCATTTAAACTCCATCGTATTGAACCCGTTTGACATTCGTTTATTATCTTCCATAACTTTTGCGGAAATCTTGTTGACAACAAAATATTATATTCGTACATTTCTGATTTTTTTCTTCCTTTCACTAAATCACCAATAAATTATTTGACAAGTCAAATAACGATATAATTTCTGTTTATTTTATACGATCGTCATTTAAGATCACACTGTTATTCTCTTTATAAAATATAAACAAAAAACAATTGATAGTTACGCACATGTAAAAAAAAAAAAAAAAGAAAACAATAACTCTGTTTGAATTGTAGCAAGAATTAAAGGAAGTACTCAATTTGATTTTACAAATTATTTATGAAATAATTTTTAATAACTCTGTTTGAATTGTAGCAAGAATTAAAGGAAGTACTCAATTTGATTTTACAAATTATTTATGAAATAATTTTTAATACAAAACATAAATAATACCATTATTAAATTATTTACAATTTTTTTTTTTTTTTTTGACATTAATACTATATTGTAAGTGTTTCTATATGATAAAATAAAATTTACAAATTAATAACTTGATAGAAATATGAAATGAACGATAAGAGTTAAATGACAGATTATGGGTTGATATAAAATCATATAGGATAAACAGAAGCAAGTGGTTGCAGGTATTCTCGGGGTGTTGTTGGAGCTGGAACAAGATATCCCTCAGAATCAAGAATATTAGGTGATTTTACTGTTATTGGTCCCTGTGGTGGTCGAGGTAAACTACCTTTTTCATTGATTTTTTCGAAAGTTTGATGAGCTTTTTTAAATTTTTCAAGAATCTCCGAAAAGCGAAGACGATCGCGTGGGTCTATTTTCCAACATTGCTTCATTATCTCGATAACAAATTCTGGACAATCCTCTGGTGGAGTAAGCATTATTCCTTGATGAATAATTTTCAGTACTTCCTCGTTATTATATCCATAATACGGCTGCTTTCCGTAAGAATATACTTCCCATAAAACCACCCCAAAACTCCATACGTCACTTTCCAGAGTAAATCGTCCAAATATTACACTTTCTGGTGACATCCATCGAACCGGAAGCATTCTTGATCCTCCAATCTACAATTTGAAATAAAAAAAAAATAATAACAACAATATTAATAATAATAATAATTATCATATAAAGTTATAATTTTTGTTATTAATTACTTTGTAATAATCGCATGTATAAACATCACGTGACATTCCAAAGTCCGATATTTTAACAATTAAATCCTTTCCAACGAGACAATTACGACACGCCAAATCACGATGAACAAATCTTTGAGCGGACAAATAAGCCATACCAGAAGCAATTTGTATTGATATTTGATGTAAGTCTTTCTAAAATAATAATTTAAAAAATATATATTCATATTATGAACAGTTGAATAGAGAGTTATAATAAAAGTAATTAAAAATTAAAAGGAAATTTAAATACAAAGATAAAATGTTAAAAAGTTAAACCTTGGTTAATGGCTCGAGTCCGGGTGTAGAACTTCTTAATTGTCGTGAGTTTGCTCTTAAAACTTCTGCGAGGTCACCGTGAGGCATATACTCAAAAACCATCCAAGGGTTGTTACCCGAGTCTCTTAGGACTACTCCTATTAAGGACAAAATATTTTCATGACGAAACGTCGACATTATTTCAACTTCCCTCATGAAGTCTTCTTCAGCTTCTCGAGATGCTGACTCTTTTAAAACCTTCACAGCAATTACTTTCTTATTATCACCATGACAAAGTTCACCTGCGTAATTATTAATTTCTGTACTTCATTTAACGGACTATATTTAATTTTTTCTTCAACTTTAATTAAAAATAAAGCTTAAAAATTTCACAAATTTTTTTAAATATTTCAAACACTTCCCGTAATTTCACAAATTTTTTAGAAAATTTAAAAAAAACAAAAAAATTATAAATTATTTTGTGTTAATAATTTTTAATTAACAGTAATTATTTTATTAAATAATTTACCTTTAAAAACTTTACCAAAACAGCCTTGTCCAATTTCATAGAAGAAAATAACATCTTCACGACGTAAAATCGGTACTTCCGGCGGTGCACAATTAAAGTATTGAGGATTTGGCGTGTATTTATTTGCCAAAAGAACACTTTTCTTTAAATTCATCGGCGACAACTAGAAAAATTCAAGAGATTACTGAATCAACATTTAATTAATTACAATAAATAATTTAAAAATTTCATCAACTTACGTCTAGTGTAGTACGATTTATTTTTTTATTATAGCATTTTTTTCTACAAATGAAAATAAATATGCCAAGTATCGCTACTGCAATAATAGAAGCTATTGTTGCACCAATAACTTCCGGTATTTTGTTTTGACTCCTTCCATTGACCTAATCATTCATTCAATTATTTTTATTTATAATTGTAATTGTAAAAAAAATAATATATAAAAGTAGTTTATGCAAATTTTCTTAAGGATTATTGTGTTATTATTATTAGATTGAAGATTGAAGCAATACCTGTTCAGCTTCTGAAAGAGTGATTGTGCTGTTGGTTGCATTGCTTGTTGGTAGAAAAATATTACTAATAGGTTTTGGAATAGAGAAAGCTGAAAAAAAAATAAAATTAAATCCGTAATTAATAATATGAAGTCTAATTATTTAATAAAAAGTAAGTCATGATTATTTTAGTCTTTTAAAGTAAAATTAAACAATAATTAGATGAAATAAAGTTAAGTCGTAATATATAAGTTAATAATTAACTGTTGGAAGTAATGATATTTATTTATATAACTTGAAGTCATAAATTACTGTGAATAGTTTATTTTGTTTGTGTTTATTTGTATGTAAAAAAAATCAGAAAAATTAATTAAAAAAAAAAAATATTAATTAACTAAATCAGATAAAATTGAAAAATAATTATTACTGCTTTGAATATATAAATTTATGAAAAATGTGTATTTACAGATATACCATTGGTGTTTAAAGTTTGCCTGTACTTAATAAATAAAATAAAATGGAAGTAAAATTTGCTTTAAACTCTGGAAGATTAAAAAGATTTAACTCACCAGTCAAACGCTTTGGACATTTAAGATCATCAGTAGGTGGTGATAAATCATGCGGACAAACGCATTTGGATGTATTATTGGGGAAGGTTCGACAAGCAGCCTCTTTGCCACAAATAGGTCCTTTTCCATGGCAATTAGTCAACCTAGATTCACGACGGTCTTCAGAATCAGTATAAGTTTCTTGTAATCTATCCGAGGATTCACTGGGTGTTCTAGTATTGTTTGAATCAACAAAGCCTGGAATAAATTTAGCATAAGTTATTTAAAGCTAAATAGTAAATAGGTATCAGGATGTATAAGATTGGTCGCTGAATAAAAGGGTTTAGAGCGGGTATGTTTGGATAATCGCGGTACTAGAAGCAGCTTAAGGGGATAAAGACAGTGACGGCATTCATGTGCTCGAGTTGCGGGCAGCGTAACGGGTCAGAGCGTTATCTCCACGGTCAGCGGAGTTGGACAACGACTCTTGCTCATTTAAAACCAACGAATCTCCCAGCAGCTACCAGCTACCAGCTAACAAACCTATAAGTTCCTTCCATTCTATGATACCGGCATGAGATCTCTCATCATCGTTTTTATCGTCAATCTTTCTGTCTAAAGAGATATCTCCTTCTTCATTACTCTCAGGTTTTTCCTCTTCATATCTCTTTATTTTTCGATCCGTCCTGTCAGTCTTTTCTTATATTATATTACTTTATATATATATATATATATATATACATATATGTAGTAGCATAGAGCACAATGTGAGATGTGTCCTTAGTGTGTTATGACACACCAAGACACTTATTTTCAAAGCAACTCAAAGCTTCCGTACCATTTTATGTCAAACACTTAACCGGGGAAGAATCGTCTTTTATTTCTTCGCGATAATGATATTATTATTCTAGGTACTAAAAAATATAAAAAACAATTTAGGAGATTTATGTCGTTCCACTAAATTTATTTTATCGAGTAAGAAAAAAAATTTCATACCGAGAAATAAAAAACGAAAAAAAAAGGAAGCCTTTTTTTTTTATATTTTAGTATAAACGTTAATTTTATGGGATCTTTATGAAGGGTACGGCCGTTACATATAACTTTTTTTTTATTTTCATTCAACTTCTATTGATATAAAAATCGTAAATATAGATTACTGACTAAAGAACTTCACAAATTATATATGTATTACGAAGGTTATCAAAGTCATGAAAGATTAAGATTAGGTATATGTATAAATACAGATAGAATATTCTACTATTCACCAGATAAAATTTGTTCGTTATTAAAATCTAATACTCAACCATAAATCTGGTATGAGCTTATCAGATTTTCTTCCTGGTCACGTATATTGTTTAATCAATACCTTAATAAGTAGGTTTATGGGCTTTTTTGTTGTTATTTTCTCATTAATATTTTTAAAATTTAATCTTTCTAATGTTTATACGTATATCTTTATACAATTCATTAAAAGTAATTATAAATTAATTCAAATTACCAGAGTTTCTTGAGATAGAATCTCGTCCTAGATTTATCATTTCACGACTCATAATTGGAACTTAAAACATTTTTTAAATTATATCTCTTGGAGATTTAACTATAAACTTCAGAGCGTTCTTTTAGATGAAAAATTTTAAATTTTCATGTTTTCGTTGATTAAAAATTTCAATTAAATAAAAAAATGTTTGAATGTATATTGAGTACATTTCATATTTTTAATAACTTAATTTTAAACACAAAGTAATCGACTCATAAACATAATTAAACTTTTAATACATTAATTATTGATATAATTTGATAAAAAATATTTATCATTTAAACTTTCATTATGTGCAATTTATTGTAATTAGTATTAATCACTTCTTGGAATTGATTTGTATTTTTAATTTCAAGTGTAGCTAAATAATATTCACTGATATTATTAAAACTTTTTTAATCAAGGCACAGTTATTATACGAGAAGAAAGCACTGTTATTAAATAAATTACAACTTATAAATGTCAGAATGATTTGTTATGTCTTGAACGTTAATGAAACAATCACGACGAGAGGTGCGAAAGAACTGCAGACTGCATAGAATACGATGGGTAACGTAACTACGCTTTATTTTACTGACAGACAAGACTCTTCTTAAGATCCATAAGAGATCACTTCTCTCCGAGCGCTAACACCGAATTGCCCAGCTACCAATCAGCATCTACGATACAACATTTTTCTTTTAAAGACTCAGCACTGTTATATTATTATGTTCTCTTCTCACCCTTCAAAAATTTGTGTATCATAAGTATGACATCATTTTTTTATGAATTCTCCCTTATCTTCTTCATGGTTCAATATATAATTTAGTTAAATTAGAATAGAAAACAACTCAAGGGCAAAGTCTTAATGACTGGATATTTGTTGATTTACACATAAAATATGTTTGTTAAGGTAAATAAAGTAATCTTGAGTGAATCATAGATACAAGAAAACTATTACCGATGATCTCTGGTCTGGAAATCGAAGGTCACTCACCAGTTAGTTGTAGTAGCCACTTGGTGATATACATATATAAATGTTATCAAACATAACTAAAAATAATTTTCGAAAGTGCAATATACATTTATATAGATATATTCATAGTATATTTATTTATATACCATTAATCGTGCCAAACAGATCGCCAACAAACATTCACTAATGCAATGTAAGAGCTGATGGTTTATTCCAGCATATGGATGGATGATGTCGAAAGAGTATTCAATTACTTTTTTTTTTTATTTTTGCCTAATCATCTGTCCTACCCACAAGGATGGATGCATTATGCCAGCATGTAGAATTAGTTGGCACGTCACCAGATTTCGGGATAAGCTCCGGTGTTGTACATACCTAAAAGCGTGGGTGAAAGGACATGATGATGCATATATAAATTTATATATATATATATATATCCATACATATGTATTTTATATACAAATCCAATCAGAGGATTAGGATTATCAATGAGTTTAAGAAGATATCTTTAATTTTTATGTTTTTGATTCAAAATTTACAAAAACAAACGCGTGAAAAACAAAGCATAAATAACTGTGAAAGATTGAATCGATATCTCTTATTTATTTTTTTTAAATTAAATATCAACGAATTTTTGTCAATATTTAGATAATTTTTCAAAAATGTTTATAAATATAAATTATTCGAGAAAAATTTGGTATTGTTGAAAAAATAAAGTAAGAGTAATAAATTTTAATTATTATTAAAGATTTACTATTGATAAAAGAAAAGAACACTTATTTCGAGAAATTAAAAAATTTCAATTACTATTTGAATAATATAATAAAGCGCCGAAAATCAATTTGAGGTGTTTTAAAATTTTAAATAATAGCATTTTTAACAATTCATGAAAGAAGTTATTATCGTCTGCATTTTTCGAATTTAAAATAGTAATTTCGAAAGTTAAATATTCCTTTTTCTTAGCTTTAATGGAATTTGTAAATGCATAGTCTGTAAATTTGAAAATTTAATTATTTATTATTAATTTTATTAAGCATTCATTATATAGGTATGAAAACAACATTATTATTTATTAAGTATAAAAAACATATTGTGCAAATAATTGATATTTTCATATTTTCCCGCTGAGGAAATTCAAAATTTTTGAAAATTTAGAAGGAAATTAAGGTCATACGTACACGGAAAAAAGTCAACTGTAATATTCACTCGGATTCCGGTTAATTTTTATAGTTTCAAACAGTAAAGCGCACATCGGGGTGGCAAAAATATAAATATTACAGAACTTAATGTAGAAAGTATAAAAACCACAATTTATAATTTAATATCCAAAATAAGTGATTGGTAGTTGTCACTATAGTAAATAACGACTCTTTCATCTTTAAAAATTACAGTTTCAAACAGTAAAAATTGCCATTTCAATATATAGTCCATATTATAACGAGAAGGGGAACTCAGATGAAAGAGAAGAGGGTCTCGCTCTCGGAGAATTTAATATTTGGAACAGTAAAAATTATACTTTTAAAATATACATTTTACCAGTCCAAGCAAGTCAATAATTACAGTTTGATTTTTAGCGTTGCGTTTAAAATTTACCATTTTACTTTGTAAATATTGACGTTGCTTGTATTAGAAATTTACTAACTTTATTATATACTTTTTACAAATCATAAGATTATTTTTAGGTAGCAAATGATAAATATCAAAGTCTGAATTCTTAATTATTATACTTTAACATTTTAGACATTTACATAGCGAATATTACTGTTTTTTTTTAATCATTTTCTTATTCCAAAAGAAAATGTTGAATTAGATCATTTTTATAGGTTTATCCGCATGATTTGTTTTAAGACATTAATTGATTCTTCAGAATATATGCAATGATTTTCTGTTTATTCTAGTGATCTGTGAAGTAAAATATTTGACAATTTACAAATAAAGATTGAAAATTATGTGTTTATTTGATAAATCTGGTGAAAATAATTCTATAAATTCTATAATTCTCCTTTTATTTTGCTTTGCAAGTGTATAATAAATTATAACAAAACACTAACCACTATTTTTTAAATAAAAAGTTTTTTTATTGTTAGTCCACTTTACTCCAGCATATCAACTTGTCCTGGTTTTTCTTTCATGCAATTGTCGTGCACATATAATATTCTGAAGATACGAGTCTTTTGCGTGTAGGCCATTAGTCACGAAAAAAAAGTTATTAAATAAATGAAAAAGAAAAAAAGGTTTAAAGTTTATGTTAAGAATGAGGAAGGACAAAAAAAAGTAAATATGTGTAATTAAAGAAGAACGTAAGAGATGGGGATAATAGGTTTGGCCAAAACGCCAGCCGACATGGATGGTAAGTGTGGTGTGTTTATATAGCGTTACAGGCTTACACCTGGTGACAAGAATAGCTTGATTCGTCGAATGAACGGAAGTGTTTGCTTCTATTCTCAATGAACAAACAAAGATAGTATTTTTTTTAATCTCTTCTCATATTCCTGAATTACACAATTTGATTTTAAATATTTTTTAAATTTCTATTTCAACAGCGACGTTTTAATATAGTAGTACATTGTAATGTTAGATTTATAAAATTTAATTAAATGATATATATTGCATATGACCCAAGATCTTGCATATTTTGATAAGGGCTCTTAGAGTCCAACTGGAATCAGTTTAAACTTTCTTCATTAATACACGCATGTGTACATATGGTCGAAAAAAAATTCTTTCTGATTGAAGATAAATATTGATAGTTCGAGAAAAATTTTAAGCTAAAGTTATCGATGAATTTTTTTTTCTACTTATAATAATCATACTTGAAGAAATTAAGTAAAACGATTAACTGTACAGGCTGTTCCTGCAACTGTCCGCTAATTCCAAATGCAAAGCACTCCAAATTTTCACCAATTACAAGGTTTTCGAGATTTTCGAGCTTAAAAACATATTTTTCAAAGTTATTTCGAACTATCCAAGGTTCAAAGTAGAACTGTCCTTATCTTTTCAGCTCTTCAAGCTCAAAGTGTATAGTTTCTATTCAGCAAAAAGACTGTTTTGAAAATAATTGATTTGCAATACCTTTCGGATAAAAAAATGCGATTTCATAATCCTCGGCAGCATTTAATGCAGGTCTAAGAGCTTTACTAAAGTTCTCAGATAGAAATCCGATCTGATAAAGAATTGAAAAATTATATTAACTTCCCGTTAAGAAAAATTTAAAAATTTTTTAAATTTAGAAAGTTATTCGTTTTACCCCGTTTTGCGAAAATCAAGTTTTCATCACGTCTCGATGGTTTGAGGTTCTATAGAAATCTTCCCTGACTATTTTTACGGTGTGTCCGTGCGACTATACGCGCGCGCGCGTGTGTGTGTGTGTGTGTGTGTGTGATAACTTTTGAACGGCTCGACTGAACGGGACCAAACTTTGACATTTCAAAGAGTATCGTTGCCATTAAATTTCCTGAAAATTTGAACCGCTATTCGGTCTTCTAGATTTTGAGAAATCTCGAAAACAAAATTTCCTTACAAAATTCTTACGAATTTCAAAAATATCTTATGATATAATATTTTCAAAAAATTGTTTTTTTTAGACTAACTTCTAAATAACTTTATTGATCAATTGCAAAAACTAATCAGCTTTTAACCTTGGAGAACCACGTTGATTGCCGCCAAGCCGGTCAAAATCGGTTGATTCGTTTGTGAATTATTGAAAACGAAAAATTTTAAAAAAGTGTTTTTTTAACATGACTCCGACGTTTCTTTTCGGATCGTTTTTTATGTTTTAATATAACTATATAAGAGCTCAAGAAACCACGTCAATTGTTTCTAAAAACGTCAAAATCGGTTAATTGATTCGAAAGATATCCTCAACGAATAAAAAACAGTATTCTCAACAACCACTAGATTTTCAAGCTCGAAAAGCTTAAAACTTGGTAGGCAATTTTTCAAGCTTTATTGGAAATGGCTTCATTGATCAATCCTAAAAACTAATCAGCTCTCAACCTTAGAAAACCATGTCGATCACCGCCAGGGCAATCAAAATCGGTTGATTCGTCCGTGAGATATCGTTGTCGAAAAAATTCGGAAGAAGTGAATTATTTAAATTTCGTCAAAATTTTTGGCCTGATCAATTTCAGTTTGAAAGTAAGTTGTAGGATATTATAAGGGGGACCCTCATCCATCAGGTCTGTGACCTCCTGGGGATTCAAATTCAAACGAAATTAAATGGAAATAGAATTATTTCGACACACTTACACACATGTGAAGAGACATCCTCGTACGTATAGTTAGAAAAGTTTTCTAGGACCTTAAGACGTGGAGATCTGATAAGAACTCGATTCTTGAAAACCGGGGTGAAAACAATGACTTCCCGATTATTTGAAAATTATTGATTTCCATCACGGGAAGTTAGAAAACGGTAAACTATAATAGAGTTCCGATTTAAAATAGCTATAAAGAATATTTTAATGATTCAAATGAGTGAAAAATATAAAATATATCTAGAGAAAAATCGGATTGAGCGTACATTTTGAGAAGAATTTATTTGAAATTAAACAGAAAATAAACGTTAAAAGCAAAAACTTAAATCAAAGCCATATTTTGTTAAAAAAAGGTTAGTTCGCTTTTCTCTAATTTATTTATAAAATGTTTTTTAATTATTTATGTAATTTAATAATAACAAGATTTGAATTTGACGAATCGCAGATAAAATAAATTGTGTTACTCATATTCACGCAATAACAAGTATGATTTATTAATTTATACTGATGTTAAGCGTATCGTGTAACGTAAAGGCTGATATTGATCATTTACTAAGTCACGCAATAATCCTGTGTGCTAATGTGAAAATTATTGTTGGTTTTTGAATACATCAAGACAAGTACTTGATTTGAGGGAATACTTTTAAACAGAAAAAAAAATTAACTTTAATCAAAAGAAAAATTCTTAAACCAAGAAAATAATTTTGAAAAATTTCATTGTCTTGAATCAAGACGAAAAATTCTTGGATCAAGTAAAATTTACTTTAACTACGAAAAACTTTTTAGTTAAAGGATTTTTTCATTCAAATCAAAAAGATGAAGTTCTTCAAAATTATTTACTTGATTACAATAAATTTTTTTTTCTGTGTAGATTATTTATTAGTACAACGTTAAAATGATGAATCGTCGTTATTTTCCACCACTCTATGAGTTGAAAAAAAGTTTTAAATTACGCAGTAGAGAATATTTAAGCGAAAATACACTTCATGGATTTCGATATTTTGTTGATTCAAGTCGCCCAACTTGGGAAAGGTATGTTAAAACTTATTTATAATTTATAATACACAATTAAATGTTACACAAACAAACAAACAATCAAATCTTTCCTCTTTATAATATTAGTATAGATTAAGGCACACACCGAAAAAAAAATTTCATTGTAAGGGACAAATTCTTAAAAAAGAAAAACATTTTGAAGAGTTTCATTGTCTTCAATCAAACTGATGAAAAGTTTTTGAACAAATAAATTTTTCTTGTTTTAAGTAAATATAACTTGATTTAAGAACTCGTCTTCATTTGAGACGATAAAACTCTTCAGAATAATTTTTTTGGTTTAAGAAATTTTCTCTTGAACCAAGTAAATATTTATTTTAGTGTATAACTAATCTGAAGTATTAGATCTCATATATACTAATTTTTTTTTATTTTTTAAGTAGAAAGTATTATATAAAATTATTAAATTTATAAATAGGAATATACGGAACTAAAGTCCTTTCAGTTATTTTCTATAAAATCCCTGAAAAAAGGATAGGATTAAAATAATTTCTCTTATACTAAACGCTCATGAGAGGTAATGGAAAGGATTCGAATGATTAAAAAATAAATTTTTTTTTAAATGCTTTTGAATACTTTTATCTAATCATAGGGATAAAGCATTTAATATAATCAATTTCTCTATCCAGAGCGAAAATAATAAAAATATAACACCCTTATTGACGTACATTGACTATGCATTCGATATTAAAAAGAATTTGAGAATTTTCCAAAAAATGACATTAATATATGGTAGATAAAGGTAGATATAACATTTTTAATAATATTTCAGTAACACATGTAAATTTTTAGTGTGATTATCTTCTCATACAAAAAATCTAATATTCTCTCAAAAAAATATTACTTGTATGGATAAGTGATAAAGATGTTACTAATCTTTAAATTTTAGCTATTGAATATGCAATTTTTTACTAATACTATATTAGTATACTATCTATATTAGTATTACTGACTATGTATTTCATAGTTATTATAGATTGCCCGAGAAAAAATAATCAGACATGAGTTTTCAGGCCTGATCAGACATGAAAAATGACCGGGAATGATCAGCCTTGGGAAAATATTTTCACAAATAAAGAATAATATAAAAAAAAAAATAAATGATTGAATCGCGAAATTGAGTATTATGTGGGGGAGTCATTACAAGTTTATAAAAAAGAATTATATGTATAAAAATGTGATTTTTACTTGTATACAACCTTAGTGTGTTTTTACAAGAAGAGGGTGGGGATTTTCCACTTTTTTAGTCTCTCGCCTGTTTTTCCACTATGTTTACACATGTAACTACCACATTTTTTCTCCTCCTCCCTTTTTTATTCCCACCCTCTCGGTGAGGTAGATTTCTTCACTCTACCCCACCTCAATGCGTTCGAGGTAGTGGCTGTGGCCGACTTACAAGTACTGTACGCATTTAAGGTAGTATGGTTATGAAAGCAATATTTCAAGAAATCCTCGAAACTTTGAATATAAGTCATTAAATACATAATACATATGCTGTTAAAATTTGAAGACGATTTACCACACCAAACTTGAGATAATTGCAATTGAAAATGACATTTTTGTACATGTAACATAGGAGAAGCGTGGGAAAATGACAGTATTTTTAATTTTTTCCATCGAAGGAATTTCAAAACTTTATCAAAAAACTAGTAGATTGAAGAATATGATATTTCGAACAATTAAAAAAAAATGAAAATTTTCTACCATGTAGTTTTCGAGATTAATTAAAAACAATTTCACTTTTAGAGGATTATTTTTAGGAGAGGGGGTACGAAAAACAGCCGCTAGTCACTGAAACCGTAGTGTGTGTGTGTGTGTGTATATGTATAGAGAATATAGTAGTCGACGAGTACAGTAACGTTAAAAAATCTTAACCTACAACCTTAGCTCTGTCGATACGTATAACATGGATAGCGAGTCAAAATTTTTGATCTGGATTGTCGCGGAGGTACTACCTTAATTTGCCTGCGCCTGCCCATTTAAGCTTTAGCACAGTGACCAAGGAAAACCACAGAAAACCTGGTCAGTACAGTTCGGCTACTAGAGCGACCCTCAGCGGTTGTTATTGAAAATCAGTTTTCTAACAACCGCTGGGACTCGAACCCGCGCCTATCGGCACGATACCCGTACAGACTAACGCATTAGTCCGCACGGCTATCGCGGCCGATTTTAAGAATTATATGTATATTTAATAAATGATTTCTAGGCTTAATGATAGATTTGAATTCGGGTTCTCTCGTGTTGAAGTCTAAAACGCTGCTTATTTTCAAAAACATTTTTCTTAGCTTCTTTATTAGATCCGAACAAAAACAGTTTCACTGTAAAAAAATCGCGCCAAGTCCACGTTCACAAGACTATTAAGAAAAAAAAATTAGTTTTTTCTTTACAAAAAGATATAAAATAAAAAAATTAAAAAACCCAAGTAACCGATATGATTGTTTATGATTTTCGGAAATTAAAAAAAATTTTGCTGTAAATTTAAAAATTAAAAAAACAATTTTGAAACGTAAATATTTTACTTTTTAATGAAATTCGTGAATTCTATTTACTAGGATTTTATAAAAATTGAAATACACAATGACGCACACCAAGTACGTTTCAAAATTTTTTTTTTAATTTTTAAATTTACAACAAAATTTATTTTAATTTCTGAAAATCATAAACAATTATATCGGTTACGAGGATTTTTTAATTTTTTTATTTTTTATCTTTTTGTAAAGAAAAAACTAATTTTTTTTTCCTATTAGTCTTATGAACGTGGACTTGGCGTGATTTTTTTTACAGTGAAACTGTTTTTGTTCGGATTTTAGTATTTTTTGTAATTATAATAAAAATTTACAGTTGGTATCAACTTAAATCTCGCGTTGGCTGCATTTCTTATAGCAAACTATCCTTTTGAAGCTACAGTTTATGTAAAAATAATTCCAGTGCACCCTGGCGGGTGTATATGCAAGCTGTGAAATATCTTTTTTTTAACTGTAGTTTCCCATCTGATGAAGGATTACTATGCATTCTCGAATATTTTAGTCTGTGGCAGATCACTTTGCCCATCGACAAAAAGTCAGGATCGAAATTTTTGCGTTGCTATAGTTTGTGCTGATTAAATTTATTAATTTCAAGTAGATTAATTGTTATAATTAAATATAATTAATTAATATCAGTAAAATAAAGTATGAATTACTGTTATAATATAAAATTTAGGAAAAAAAAGTACCGTAGAATTAAATAAAATTTTGCAACCTCAAAATACCGTTCTGCTTACAGTAAACACAGTCGGTAGTCTGGTGTTCCGTTGACAACGGATTTGAACGGAACTTGGCGCCAGATTCTACCGAATCTGTGGATTTGCCAAAAATCGATAATAGAAAAATAATGGTATTTATGTAAAAAATACTGTACAAAAATTGACCTATTTTCAAGCCGCCATTTTTTTTCTGTTATCAATTTTTGGCAAAAGGTGGTAAATTACTGCATAGCGAACCTTTCTCTTTGAAATGTCGTCCCTAATTTCTGTTTCAAAATTGCTAATCCGGAGATACTTTGTCTGCGATGGGAACACTTTCTTTTTGATGATTTGGCTTTGGCACACCCTGAAAATTGGTCAAAAAATGCTGGACAAAATAGAGAATTTTTTTTCTATTCTATACGGATAACATGATGTCCTGGAAAAAGTTTTATTGAAATATCTACTAACGAAGTTAAAAAAAAACGCTTTTGAAAATAAGCTTTTTTTTTTCGCTCTCTAGAATAGACACCAACCTTAAATATATAATTTATTATAAATCATATAATTAACTTTTTACTTACAGATTTGTCTGGTTTCTTTGTACAGTTTTATCACTATGTGCTGCTTTAGGAATAATAGTTACTATTTTTGAAAAATTTGTTACAAATCCAACTTTAACTGGTGTAGTGGTGGGACAAGAGAATTCAGAAAATACGTTGCCGAGTATAAATCTTTGTATGACGTCGGATTATTTAGATCTTTCTCGAGTGTCTGAGGTAAGTTAATGATATCAGAAAACAATTGCCAGTACCGACATCTTTTAAATTTTTTTTTGATTGTACATGATATTAGGATGAGGGGATTACTTACAAGTCATATTATAATTGGGATTGGAAACCAATAGTCAATGTAACTACACCAAAGTTATCTCAGTCATTAAGTGATATATTTCTTCAAATAACACCATCTTGCGATAATTTAATAGCAGATTGTTTTAAACAGTGATTATAATTACAATCCTAATGAATTTCATTGGTACAACTGCTGTTAAAATAAGTACATAATCATATATCAATGTTTCAGAGGGATCAGACAAGACTGTAAAAAAATTTTTAAAAAAATGTTGACTCCTGCAGGAATTTGTTGTAAAAGTTTGACAGCCATAGCTCGTTCTGCAAACGACGATATGAAATCACGTTTTACTCTACAATATTATAAAAAGTTTGTAAAGTAAGACAATGTTTACACTAATTTGTTATTGAATTAAACTTATATTCTATCTTGATAAAAAACTACTTGATTAACAAAAAGTATTAAAAATTTTAAGATGACCGGGTTTCTTAATTCAAAAAAATAACTTTTGAATTAAAACTTGGATGAGCAAAAAGTTCTTCAAAAGAACTCTATTGAAACACTTGACTGTTTTTAAGCAAGATACACATATACTTCATCCGAGAACTTTTTTCGCTTTTTTCGGTAACATTGAATCTAGATAGAACCGATTTGTTTAAAAAATTTCGCATTTAAATTTTAAACTCAATATTGTCATATTTCTGCTGTTTTTTATTCCATAAGAAAATCTTGAATACGTTTAAAAATATATATGCTACAGTAAAAATATTAATTAAAAAAAAATTTTTAACTTCCTGCTATGAAAATCAATAATTTTCTTATGATTTTAAATAAAATACGTGTTCTTAGTTCTAAAAAATTATTCTTAGATGAAGAATTTAATTGTGTCGATCGAAGGTGATATATTTTTGAATTAAGTCACAATCATTTTCGACCGAAGATTTTGGTCTCTTAAGCCAAGATGACAATGCTTAAGGGGCCATGAAAGAAGATTTGATAACATTTTTATGAGATAATTTTTGTTATTATTAATAATTGTGATTATAAATAATCGGTTTTATAAATTTTTTATAACTAAGTAGTGACAAAGAATGCAGGGAACTCTTTTTTATAATCATTGTTTCCATAAAATAAACAAAAATTCATTATTTCGACGTAGATTTCTGTAGGCTGTATAAAGTTGCGATTTTTCTTTTGAATTAATTTTTTTTCTGTAAAAATTTCATAAATGAATTAGTTTCCTGCTTTTATTATTCTATTTTTTATATGTGGTTTAAATTTTATTAAAATCTGTCCAAAATTTAGCTCAAAACAATGCACCAAAAATTATCTCATAAAAATGTTATCAAATCTTTTTTCATGGCCCCTTAAGACAAAGAATTTTTGAAGCAAGACTACCGGTTGAATTTAAAACAAGTTTCTTAGATTAAGATTATTTTCTTAAAACAGGATAGTTTTTTTATTGATGCAAAAATTAATTGATCAAATTTTCAGTCTTTATTTTTTCGGAAATGATGAAGAAATACCTGAACGTGAGAGCCCGATAAGTTATACTATGAGACGCAATATGGAATTTATGTTGTCATTGACGGTAACCGATGCTTCTGAAGAAATGCGTATTCTCACCCACTCTCAGAGACAGTGTATATTTTATGATGAAGGTATATCATACAACAATTGCATGATGGAGTGTAGGAAAAAAACAATCCGTAAAGTATGTGGATGTCTCCCATGGTTTTACAGCAAAAATAAATTAGAGGAATGTAGCTTAGAACAATATTTATGCCTATCGGATAATGAAAACCGCTTGCGCACACCAAAATGTGCATCTGATTGTTATCTCTATTGCAATCATACCACCTATATATTTGAGACCATAGTGAACAGTGATGTAACAGTCGTCGATGCCAGATGGCCGCTTGTCCGCTACAGACGAGAAGTACGATTTGGTTGGCTGGATCTTGTTGTCTCGTTCGGTGGTATTATGGGACTATTTCTAGGATATTCTATTTTAACAACTATCGAATTGATTTACTATTTTTCTTTACGATTTTATTGTGGTGCTGTTGTTGTACATGACGACAATATTAATAAGCGGTTTAAAAAAATAAATGTTATTGAGAAACCAAAACAAGTTAAATTTCCGGCTACTATGATGTATTATGATTATGTTGAATAAGAAATCGATTTTTTTTTTTGTTAAAAATAATAACCTTTATTCTTTTGACTATACGACATTTGTCATTATCAATTAAGAAAATGTACAATATTTTTAAGCCATATTTAGATACAGAGAAAAAAATACGAAGCAATATATTTTTTTATAAGTTTTCATTTTTGTGAAACTCTATCAATTTTACGTCTAATAATTATCATTAGTTTATTACGATTTCTGATATTGAGTTTTTTAAAAATTAGTATATAAGTTAGCGGCGAATATAACATGTATATAAAAACGGTATTGATTTGAATTAACTGTTTTTTTTTTTTCATAAATCTTTTAGGTATTTAATTCTGGTCATTATTGTTAAGTTAATTTCCTCTCTTATAATTGTATAATATATATTTATGTATAATGTACATTTAATAATTTATTTAATTTGGTCTATCAGAGCTTATACAGTATTTGTCTTATTAATAAATAAATAAGCACTTTTCACGTGCAATTGCTTGTCAAAAGTGTTTTATAATAATATTGTATATAATTATTCTTTATTATCATGTACATTATTTATATTCTATCGAAAAGTTATTTTACAAGTTTTAAATGGTCGGTTTTATTTTATTTTTTTTTTTTATTTTAATTCATACTTAAATATCGCTTTATTTTTTACTAAATTCAAATGGTCATTTTATCGAAATAATATATATTTATATATCTATTTTACTATATCAAAAGAGACGTCTGAAAGGTATAATAAATAATCTTATTAATTATTGATAATATTTCTGCGTTTTGTTTGTAGATATATATAAATAAAAAAAGGATATCAATGAAAAAAAAAAAAAATCAATAAATAAAAATAGTGAGTTAAGCTATAGCGAATCCATGAGAGGCCGTTTTCTTGTTAAATAAAATTTACATATTAAGAATATTGTCACTGTGAATGAATTTCGATATTCACAGACTCTATCACAATATTTATAATTTACACAAGTAAATTAAATTTTATAAACAAAATTATTAAAATATATATAAATATTTAAAAAATTACTTTGTTACTCTGTGGTAAATGTCACTACTATTCTCACAAGTGCTTCGTCACAATTGTAATATATCTATAACATTTCCAATAGTTTGTATCCCGTATCTTATCCTATTCAACATGTATAATTGCCAGTAAACAGTTTACGCATTAACGAAAAAAATAATGTAAAATGTTTACTTAAATATCTCAAATAACGTTTGAAAGATAAATTGACTTTGCGATGATAAAATCACAGGTCCCGGAAGTGGAGGTTAAGTCTCTGCCATGCTGAGAGAAAGTCTCTACTGCAATATTATTTTGTGCTTATCCTACAAGATAATATTGCACTGCAAAGAGAAGCTATTCTAAATTTGGCCTAAAGTGATCTAAAAAAGTATATAACTAACTATCATAATTATAATTAAATTAAAATTACTATCGGCGATTAATCTTTACGATTCACTAATCTCGTTGGTTCGTAATTTATTATTTCATTGGATCAGTATTACCCCCAGGGTTAATCGAACCTGGTGAATTGGTCAATGGTGATTCAGAAGAACCTAGTAGCGCAGCTTCTTCACCAGTATCTTCTGTATCATTTTCAGTGTTGTATTCAGACCCTCTATCTGGGTCGCATTCAACAGTTACTGTAAGCAAAAATAAATTATTATTATTATTATTATTATTATTATTATATATTTATTATTATTATTATTATTATATAATAGAAATTTTTTCTCTCTCGGGTATTTTGTCGTGATACTTTATTCGCACCCTATTTTATCTTTTAATTTATTTAATTATCTTCGACATTGATATCAATTCTATACTTTTTTAATAAAATCTTTATAATGTAAAGAATTCAAGTAAACATAGTTTAGTTAATTTTTAACTTCGCGCTAAAAAAATTGAAAATTTTCAAAAATCGGGAAGTTATTGGTTTTAGCCCGTTTTTCGAAAATCGAGTCCTCATCAGATCTTGACGTTCTGAGGTCCTAGAAAGCTTCCCTGAAAGTTTTTGCGATGATGTCCGTATGTCTGTATGTATATGTGTGTATGTATGTATGTGACCCTCTTATAACTTTTGAACGGCTTGACCGATTTCATCGCGGTTGACGCCATTCGAAAGGGCTTGACTAAACTTAGATTTTGAATGCCATTTGGACCGATTCGAACCAATGGATTTTGAGAAATCTCAAAAAAACTACCAAAAAAAATTTTTTGAAATGTGGTTTTTTTGGAATTACTTTTAAATGGCTCCACCGATCAATTCCAAAATCTAATCAGATCTTAAAAACAAGAAACCACGTCGATCACCGCAAGCCTGGTCAAAATCGGTTGATTCGTTCGTGAGTTATCGTTGTCGAAAGAAAACCAAAAAAAGTGTTTTTTCGGAATTACTTCGAAATTCCTGGCTCGATCGATTTAAACTTGAAGATTCCTACGGGGCTTCAAAAACTGCGTCAAATACCGCCAACCGCGTGAAAATCGGTTCATTTATTCAAAAGTTATTGCCGTTTGAAGATTCAAAAAACTGTGTTTTATTAAACTGCTATTAGAGTTTTGAGCTCGAAGAGCTCAAAATGACACAAAAATCATATTTTTGAGCTCGAAAAACTTGAATACGTAATGTGTAATTTTAAGCGCTTAAGTACAAAATGAGCGGGAAGTTGCAGGGATGTCCTAATTTTTTTAAAATAGCTTGTGAGTGCAAATTACTCATCTACTTTAATTAGACAAGCGTCTTTTTTAATAGTTAATTTCCAATTGCTATTTTTTTTCATTTGCTCAGAGTAAGTCTTTACTCATACACACATAAATAAATAAAGTATTAAAAATGAATAATGTTAGATATTTACAATCAATTCAATAGATATTAATTTAAATAATAATGAGGGTCAATAATTAGTACATAAAATTTAAGTTGGACCTCATATAGATAGTTAAGTTTAGGCAGTATTGTGATTTGTTGTTTCATTTTTTATTTCATAAGTAATGAATGTAAGTTTTTATTGTTTTAGATCTGATTCATTGTATTCACTTCAGCAAATGAATAAATTATCCACATTATGAGTATCAATAATTGGTATAACACCATTTAATTTATTATATAAGTTGATTTTTCAGACTATTAATAAATAGTGTATTCGAGTGATTCGCTCCATAAGTTGAAATTAATTATTAAATTTGAGAACTTAGTATTCTGAGTCAGGAAATAGTAAAATTTTTCAAAAGTTTTGTCATGAGGACAAATGCAATTGCTCTATGAAATCTACTAAAAATCATCATCTAAAAAGTTTATTGTGGATATTTAGTCGTTTTACGTAATTTCTGTAACCTTTTGATTCGGTTGTTGATTAGTCAACTGAGTAATGGCGGGATTTTTAAAGGAATGAGGGCGGGCAGAGCGAGTGATACGTTTAGTGGTTAAAGAAATTAAAATCCTAGTCATGTCTCTTGTAGTCTCTTAACGTTATATTAATAGTTACAATATATAAAGAGCATAAAAATTTACCAAAATCACCGTTCAACGATGACTTTTGGTGTGTTGAAGACAATGATTCAGTTCTATCTGGAAGTGTAGGCACAATGATAATTACTCCATCCTCTCTTGAAGGTGGCAATGATGTCGTCGAGTACACACTTGATGACCTTGCTGTCGAAGCTTCATCCAAATGTACCAAGTTCGACGTTATTGAGCTGTGTTATTAAAATATTGCAATTTACAATGATAATAAAAATATGTAAACTCTAGACATCAAACAGTTAAAGTCGTAAGAAAAGAAAACAAAAGTGGCTAATAAAAAAGAAAAACCTAAGGGTAACTCGTTTCTTGACTCTGCTTCCAAGATCTGAATAACCTCGATATATTTGACGAGGTTTCTGTTGTTTTGTATATCGTATCGTTTTAGATGTAGGAGAACTTGGTTCTGACAATTGTTTGTCAACCAAAATCGGCTTAAGAACTGTTGTGACATTTGTTTCTTCAGTAGAAGCCGACGGTGAATGAGGCACATGACGAGTTTCCATTTTTGGTAATGGAAGTGATAAAAAACGTTTACGATCCTCCACGTATAATTCTATTAGTTGGTCCAGTTTTGTTTCGATGTCATCAACCTGGAGTTTTGTATCAGTATTATATGTTTCATTTTAAAAAATTTTGATTATATTTAAACAGATCAAAATTTCTTATTATGTTAGTTCATATAAATAAATAGATTACAAGCTGTTGAATTGTAATTCAGTGCAATGTTTCACATAGTTTAATTGGGAGAGCCCGGTGTGTTACAGAGTATAATAATTTGGGATCTATTCCCGGTCGGTTTTTGAATTAAAAAATAATAAAATATAATAATTTACAATGGCATTTATCGTAATGAGTAATCATGAAAAACTATGGAGTAAATTTCGATAGATTTATCAAGAAAGGATTGAAGGTAAACTTTTTGAAGTTATACTTCTTTTGGCGCGTTAGACAAAAATGATGAGGGTAAATTTTTACGATGCGCGCATACACCATCACGAAAAACCGACACCCTGAAGTTAGCTACTCAACATTTTAGTTTCTTAAAAAAAGTTACCAACAAAATAAAAATAAGTACATCTACGTTTGCTTGCGTGAGAACTGGCAACTGTATTCACGATATTTCATATGAATATATATTTTTAACTTCCCGCTAAGAAAATTGAAAATTTTCAATAGTGGGAAGTTATTGATTTCGATCCGATTTTCAAAAGTCGAGTTTTCATCGGATGTCCACGTTTTAAGGTCCCAAAAAACCATTCTGATTATTCCCGCCGAGGTGTCCGGCCGAGTGTGTGTGTGTGTGTGTGAATCAATAAATTTTTGTCGCACGGTTTCTCAAAAATGAATCAACCGATTGAGTTCTACGATGTTTCTTATCATTCGAAAGGGTCTATCAAAACGTAGACCTGATTAAATTTAAGAGTTAATTTATCAAGTCATTCCGAAGAAATTAAAAAAAAAATTTGAATTTTTATGTTTTTTAAAAATAACTCAAAAGCGTGCGAAAAAATCATAACAAAACTACGTATACATTTTTTGTTCTTAAAAAACT
This sequence comes from Cotesia congregata, assembly GCA_905319865.3. Lineage (NCBI taxonomy): Eukaryota > Metazoa > Arthropoda > Insecta > Hymenoptera > Braconidae > Cotesia > Cotesia congregata. The sequence continues at coordinate 13,056,244 of CAJNRD030001121.1, read as the reverse complement.
GCGTCGAATGCTATTTTGAAAATAAATATCGAACGACGCATTCAAAAATTATAGTCCTTCAAAAATTCGTAAAATTTTGTTTTTCGGTATTTTTTTTTTATGATATCTTCGAGATTTCTCAACCAATCAATATAAACCTGTACATTTTCTTATTGTGCTTTAAAAACTGCGTTGAATGCTTTTTTAAAAAAGAAAATCGAACGACACATTGAAAAGTTATCGGTGATTAATAAAATACATTTTGAGCTTGAAGAGCTCAAAATGTGAAAAACTGTGCTTTGAGCTTGAAAAGCTCAAATATTAATCAAAAAACACATTTTAAGGTGCTTGAAATGCAAACTTAGCACGAAGTTCTAGGGTTGGCCTGCACGGTCAACCGATTTCCACATTTTTTTAATTATGTAGAAATAATTTTTGTATGATATTTAAATAAACTTTATTTAACTAGATAATGCGTAATAATAAAACTTCCAATGTATTATATCCCTTTTTTCTATTATTAGTGTCGTTTTCTCTACAAACGTAGGATAACGCGATAGATAAAATATTTAGAAAGATTTTTATCTTGTTACGCCAAAGAAGTATAACTTCTAACGTGCGTACACAAGTACACACACACACACACTTTTTTTTTAGTGTTCATCATTCGACCAGAACCCTCGCAGTTTTTGAAATACCGTAAATTTTCAGTATTAATGCGTTTACCATAATGCGTTACCATTTTCCTATTATATTGCCGTAAATATTCTGAATTTATTTCGTAATAATTCGAAAAAAAAAACTGGCTAAAATAACTAAAGTATCACGGTAAACATACATCATTTATATCGTATAAATACCGAATCTTTGCGGCATTTCCAAAACCGTGATGAGGGAACGGAAAAATTCTGAAACTTGCAATTGATAAAAATTAAAACTCTATGATACGTGTGTAAAACTGACATTTACACAATCTAGCAATGATCGACGTTATCGGTGGTTACTTGGAAATTAACCAAGCAACAAAATTCTAGTTAGAGCAACCAATTAGCAACAAATCAATTAGGTAGCTAAAACAATTTCTGATATACTGATTTCAATACTAGATTTATACACATATGATAGAGTTAAAATTTTTATCAATCTCAAGTTTCGACATTTCAGAATTTTTTTCAATTAAAAAATTGACATTATACATCCTGCATTAATATAATTTTAATAAAATATATATAAAAGAATTAAATGATCTTATAGAATTATAGAAAAACAACTACCTGTCTTTCAACTTTTACGACTCTGGATGCAAGGCTGATTTTGGATACATATACATCTCTTGCTTTTGAGCCCTGTCGTCCAAGAATTTGATCTAATCTAAGAGAAAAAAGTACAACAATATATCAGTTTTTATCGACCTATGTTTAATAATAAACTGCATTAATTTTGCAAGCATAATACTTTGACATTATTTTTAATCAAATACATAAGCATATTAATTGTATTTTGCGTGCAAAATAATAATCTAATAATATATAAACAGACATTAATACGCCATATTTTATTAGTCTATTGAACGTGGAAAAAAAGCTACAGTGAGTAGACAGTAGTTGCGATTGCGATCGTAGTTTATGTTTTTTCTCGAATAAGCTTGCAACTGACACAAATAAAAATTTAACTAAGTGAATTATTTCATTCACGGAAGAATAGAAGAGACATACAGAAAAAAAAGTAAAAGTTGTATTTTATTGAACACAAAATCGAATGTTGAAATTGGTGACAGTGGTTGTGAGCTGTTGATGTCGTTATTGTTTCATGGGTGCTTTTGTTTTTTTGGGAGTGTCAACTTTCTATTTATTAAACAATTCACAAAACAATCACAATTAAAACAGAAAGTTTTAGGAGTTGATCCCACCGTTGTTTTTATTTAGATTTTTTAATTAAATTGTTGATACTTTGATAGAAAAATTAATTTGATTCAGGAAATGTCATTTTAAAAAAACTAAATATCTAGCTTTAAGAATTTAAGGAGGTATTGTGTAAAATCACTTTTCTTACAATATTCTTCAATTTTTGAATACGCGTACTTTTAAGTATCCTCTATACGAATAAATTTTTTTTAACAGTCCTTGCGGTGCTAATTTTCGAAGTATTAGCAATTAAAAATCGTATTTTAACATGTATTCCCTAATCTGACCGTAGTTAGAGTGAGCATTTTATTGAATAACAACCATACTTTTCTTAGGATTTTTTTGAAAAACTGAGAATATTTAATTGAAGTTATAACAAGTATTTTTATCAAAAAATAACACAAACAAGTGGTATTCATTTTTAACTTCCCGCTGAGAAAATCGAAGATTTTCAAAATTCAGGAAGTTGTTGGTTTCACCCCGTTTTGCAAAAATTGAGTTTTCATCAGATCTCGACGTTTTAAGGTCACAGGAAGCTTCTCTGACTATTTCCGCGATGGTGTTCGTGCGGCTGTGTGTGTGTGTGTGTGTGTGTGTATGTATGTATGTAAACTTCTTATAACTTTTGAACGGCTTCACCGATCGGATCGAAATAGGTGGTGATCCAAAGAGTATCATTGCCATTAAATTTCGTGAAAATTTGAATCAATTCAGTTCCTTTCGATATTTTACATGAGTGGAAGTAAGTGAGCGATAGTCTGTAGATAGAGGCAGCACTAGTGTGTGAGAAAGAAACCAATAGCCATAACCTGTTGGTGTCTTTTTCTTGGCGCAATACCTCCTTAAGATAATAATTCAAATTCTTCAATTGAAAATAGTCTTTTTTTTTCATTTGAGAACTTGATTTTGGTTGAACACGAGCTCAATAAAGTTCTTCATCGAAGAATAAAAATATAAAATGGGGTATACTCTGTTTTTTATTCAAGAGATATAATTAACTGATTCTATAAATGCATTTTTTGGAGTAAATTTTGAACAAATTAATTTTATCGAATCAAGTATTATTAATTTTTCTTTTCAGTGTACCTATTATTGAGACATTCCACCCTGGCCGACCAAAATAAAATCTCACCTGTTTCATGTCAATCTTTTAGACGTTGATATATGAATAAAAAATTGTTTTCCAATTTTTTGTGATAAATTACAAAAATGTCTAGTGACAAAATCAAAGGTTCTATTTGATAATATTGGTTCAATGAATCAACGCCTATTGATAGAATAAAAATGTAAGTTCATTCGTGACAAGACTTTTTCAACATTATAAAGGAAATTGTTACTAAAGATGTAAAAAATATAAACATAATTAATGATATATTTTTGGACCGACATGATAGTATATATGAATTAGAAATTTGGCCTATTTTCGGACGAAGACTAGTGTTTTTCTAATTTAAGTCTAAAGATGGATCTTTCATCTTCCCTTTTGATCGAGAGCTATATTCTCTCTTCACAGTAGTTCGATGGGTATCCATCAAACTTAAATACTAGTAAAGCTGGAAGCTTGTAGTATATGTTCGAGGTATGATGTTAATCAAGTGAAAGATAGTGAAAGAAAATTGAATGAGAGCAAAGACAGACTTTGAAAAAATAAATGGGGTTGGTTACCAAGCCAGGAATCGAACCTGGATCTCCCTGATAACATGTCAGGAGCTCTACCAGTTAAGCTACCGGGTCCCCTCTACCATCACTTTCTCTCAGTCTATACTTATACTCTCAGTACTTACTTACTCTCCCTTCCATTCTACTTTCTTCCACTATCTTTCACTTAATTAACATCCTCATAACTCGAACAGATACTACAAGCTTCCAGCTTTACTAGTATTTAAGTTTGATGGATACCCATCGAACTACTGTGAAGAGAAAATATAGCTCTCGATCAAAAGGGAAGATGAAAGATCCATCTTTAGACTTAAATTAGAAAAACACTAGTCTTCGTCCGAAAATAGGCCAAATTTCTAATTCATATAAACATAATGTTAAACTTTTTTCAAATTATGGAATTAAACATAGTGGCGGTGATAATATAGAAGCAATATCCAGCATGTCATTCTCAAATAAAAACATAAGTATTTATTAATAATTAACACTTTCTTCTAACAACGAAATTAATGATGTAGCCATGCTTAAATCAAAATTTGCTTATACTTTGCACGCTTATCACATAATATTTTATTCAACACTCGAAAAAAAAATATTAAAAAAATAAATAATTTAATTAAACAATCGCTGCAAATAATTCGTAGAGAGTCGAAATTTTCAGTTAGGAAGGTTGGCATAAAGGGGTTTATATATAAAAATTTGTAGACTGATGTTTTCATCACGTTGCATTAAGAAAAAATATTACATCAACATATAAAAGTAGTAGACTCATTCTGATAGAATATTAAATTCAATGATTTGAAAGTGTTTTATGATATTGTTCGGCCGTTTTATTGGAGTAGCGTAGCTGAATGTAAGATAATTTATTATTATATTGACTGCTACAGACATTCCATATTTTAGTGAAAAATAAAATTTATATATATATATATATGGAAATATTTTAAAATTCAATTACACGCTTTCAATGTTAATCATTTTTCAAACCCTTACTTACTTGTATGTAAAAAATATCGTCCATTTAAATAAATATCAAACATTTATATAAATTGATAATTTTCAAATGTTCAACAGTCTCCATAGAAAACTAAAAGCGGTTTATTAATTATAATTTTTAAAATCTCTAAACATGCATTTTATAATTTTTAAACGAGTCAAAACTGTTTTTTTATTTTTATTCAAAATAAGAAATAAAAAATTTATTCCGCGGAGTGAAATCTATTAATAATATAATTTAAATTCGTCTCGAAGTGAATTTAACTTCCGGAGGGAGTAAATCAATTAAAAATCATCCACTCCACGTTCACTCCGAAAATTTTTAACAGTGTACGTACGTATCTCTACAATAATATCTCCATATTTATCATTTAATAGGTTATTTTGATTCAGTTGAACAAAAGAATATATTTGTATTTTTCGAAATTCATTATGTTGTGTCGAATTATTGTCATTGCGATTAAGAGTATAGAAATTCCAGTCAGTTACAAGTATATGTGGGTGATTCTCTGTAAGGACGTCTTAAATCTGTACAAAACTGTCCGACCAAATTTTTTTTGATTTTATTAGAAACAAAATTAACAAGGGCTACAAAACTATCAGCTTAATTATAATAAATAAACAGCCGAATTAATTTTTGCTTTTTCGATATTTGTGTATCTTTTGCCATATAACATGACAGGGGACTGATTTTTTTTATCAAATTGAGAAAAATCAAGCAAACTATTTCAATGCATTCAACTTTTTAAGTTCTCAATGAATGTTTACATTAATTAGAATAATATTAAGACTTATGGATCCAATTTTATAAATAAATTATAAACAAAAATAGCTGCCAGGGGACTGAGTTTTGAAGTGGCCCAGACACATATTTCCAGCACAAACGGTGCTTTAACACTAAATAAAATGGCGATAAAGGGCTAACAGCTCTATGGTTATTAACTTAAGGCTAGTTAGATCCTTATAAACCTTACAAAAGGTAAGATAACAGGCTAGACTTTTTTTTTTTTTGGCTTTGAACTTCTGGCAGGGGACTGATCTCGAATGCCTGGGACATACTTTGGTTTAATGAATTTAATGAAATAAATTAACTTTCGGTACTTTTTATTGAAGAAGATTGTTAGTTAACTAATTAAGTTTATAAAAATTATGGACCAAATTATATATTATTGACGAATAACTTAAAATTTAATCTTAAAGTTTTAATTTTGGGACTGGGACAGCCCAGGGGACTGAGATTTTGGTGGTTTGCGAATTTATAGCAAAAAAACCAAAATTTATTCCATTTTAGTTTTCAATGCTCCAAATAGAAATGTTTTTTTACTTTCGTAATAAATTTTTTTTAGTAACAAAATAACAATTTTTCTAATAAAAAAATGCCTGGGACAGCAAAAAACATCCTTACAGAGAATCACCCATGTATATCATTATCGGAATTACTGTTTGATTGTCGTTATTTCATTTTGTTCCATAAATTAAAATATAAACACGAATTGTTGAAGTTAACAAATCATTTTAATAAATAAATCCGGTATCAACCCTCATTGTATCCCTGTGTCATCTCAGTGCTCATTATCTTTAGCACGAGTCAACTACCAACAGATGTTCCAGTACACCCTACCGAGCTGTCAACACAGGTATAATTTCGTAGTAACAATGTTAAGAGTGATTTATTCAATTGGTTATTAAGTAGTTCGAGCCATTCTTTATTCTGACATTTCGTATAAAAATTCTAATTACCATACAAGTCGTGTTTTTTCTCACATTTAAATACCAATTGACACGGTTCCCACTACCGCGAGTACGAAGACTTTCAGTAGTTAGTTGTAAAATTGGAAACTGTAGTATCAAGTTGTGATTTCATCACTTTGACGTAATCACGTCCTAAAAAATGTGGTGTTAGACAATTTGCTAATTACAACGTCGATATACTTTTAAAAGTTAGTTTAACTGGATAGGAGTTTACTTGAGTTCTCTGAGAATTAATCCAGGTTAAATATTTTAACTCGTACTCTTATTATCAATCATTCTAAGATATAAAAATCAATTTGTAATTATTTTGTCTTTTATACGAAATTTTATACTTTGATAATGGCTTGTGACATTTTCACCAGTTGGCTAGCAAATTAAGCAATTTAAACTAATTGTGCTACTCTTCAACTCAGGAGAACACATCAACGCTCAGAGTTTCGAGACATGCAAGTTCAGTCGGTTTTAAAATAGTGGATATGTGGTGTTATAAAAAAACTTCAGACTAATTTTAGGTGGTTATTTCAGATGATTGTAACAGCTCTTAATATTTTTCACTTATTGATTACTTCTGTCTATTAACCATGTAACATTTTGAGCTTAAATTATTTTAAAAATTACTATTGAATTGATGATTTTTTAAGAACTTTTATCAATAGTGAAAATATTTCAATCCTTTTGATAAAAAGCTATTAGTTATAAAACGGACAATCTAATTTTATGTGCATTAAGATTTAAAACCGTTAAATATAATGTAGTTAATTTAACAGAAAAGTAGTTTGTTTTGAAGAAATTTTAGTTTTTAATGTAACGATTTTTCACAGTGCAACATGAGAAACTATTTTTGTGAATATATTCTTACTCTTATGAATTTACTAAAGAGGTACTCTCTCGGATTTAAAAGTACCTGAATTGAAGGTTTCGCACGCGATTCAGAAGATCCGCGTGTCCAGAGCTGTACTGTTCAATCACGTCCTTGACGTCGTAAGGTTTTAGAGCTTCTCTGAACTTCTTGCGGGCCACGAAGTATTTCAGCTGTGGTAATAACACACGTTGCCATGTGGAATATATATATATATTGAGGGTGTAATTCTCTTTTTTTTTTTTTTTTTTTAAATTTTTAACAGTATTTTTTCTTTACTGTTTTAACTTTAACTTTTTGTATGTACAAATCAAAAGTATATAAATGATTTTATGCAAGTACAAGTAACATAAAATGAATTTTTTTGTTTATTCATTTTACTGATTTGAAGTTTAAATTCAAAAGAAATTTACAAACCCCGAAGCTAGGCAAGCCAAAAAACTTTACACCCGCACAATGACATACCATTAGACAATACAGATCGTTTTTATAATATTTATTTTTATCTTGAAAAAAATTTTATTTTCATTTGAAAATTAATGATATTTTTAGATGCGCGATGTGATATTCGTAAAATATAATATCAAGTGGTTCGATTTGATTACCGTAAAAAAAGTATATAATTTTATAATAATGATAATTATAATTTTATTGCTTGAAAAATATGTTTTTGATGTAAAAAAAAAATAATTATATGAATATGGCACTATTTTTAAAAGAATAAATTGTTTTGTATAAAAATTTAATTCAAAGAATGTAGAGTATACTCTCTATAGAGAATAAAACAATACCTAGAGAATGCGAATATAATTACTACCATGCTGAATAAACATGGAATCATTTAAATAAATATTCTTTAGATTTTTATTTATGATGTATCTAAATTTATTGAATCTATGTGATTTAAAAACACAAGTAACAGTGCAAATATAATGAAAGAAAGAATATCTTATCGTAAAGTAGAAGTGTACGTAATAAAAAATATGTGCTTTACAGTACGTAGATTATTTTTTTTTTTTATTAAAACAAACAAGATATGCTACCTACTATCAAAAGAGAATAGAGTTTTTTTTTATATCAAATATTAGTGAATATTGTGAATAATAAAAAGTATCAATAGCAAAAACACATGGATAAAATTTTAAAATATAAACAAGTGTAGAATCATAAAAATATTTCGAAGTGTCGAAAAGAGATTGAAATATAGAAAAATAAGTTATATACATTAAAATATACAAATATGGACCTGAACTACTAATTTTAATTGCATTTTTTTTTTTAAATAATTCAAATATTTTATTCGATTTAAACTTCCTAAGCAATAAAAATAAATTATAATTTTTATCCGTTACAGATGATTAAGAGATTAAAGTTTTTATGTATGTGTTCTCAAATATATAAATAAAATTAAAACGATAAAATATTGTTATGTTACGTTATTTGTATTTTACTATGACCAAGGATTTAAGAAATTAGGAAAGTAATATCTACCGAAATTATGTTTAAAATGCTGATCGTAGTCACATTTCTATTTTAAATCAAATTTTTCAATAATATAAGCACGAGATAAAATTCATTTTTTTTTCAATATTTTAAAAGTAAATAATCCCCTCAATGTAAGGCAGTAAAAAAAGAATTGATTGACATTTTTTTGTTTAATTATAATTTATAATATAGGGAGCATGCCATTCCAAATCGACCACTTTTGAACCTGACCCCTTTCGATTTCGTTGAAAATTATAACATATCATTAATATATCTATTATATTATAAATTAACTATGAATAGTCCATATTTGTATATTTTAAGACTTTTTTGAGTTTGAGTTATTATAGGAATTTTATTTCTGGCGAACTTTTTTTCTTTATTCCTACTCAAAGTTTGGTTACATATCGGCTAGGAATCGAATTTGCTTCAAACTTAAGCCTCTTTTAAAGTCGTATATTAATTATTGGAATAAGATTATCAATATTAATTAGTTTGAAGTTTCTGAGCTTTTTTTTTCAATTTCCTGTACTTGCTACAAAGCCAAGGCAGCGTAATCTTGTTCACGAAGTTTAACACAAAATAAAAATAATCGAAAGGACGAATTTCTTGAGCTGAAATATTTTGATAAAAATTAATTTCACGATAAGTCGACTTAAAGTTGAAATAATTTAAAATTGTAATATATTCGTCTTACTTCTGCAGACTCCCAATCCCAACGTAACAATAATTCAAAGGGAAGAAGCAAATCGGAAAAAAATTTTTTACAACAGATTTGGTATACAATCAACGCTCAGGATTATAGAATTGTGTTTTAACATGAATTTAGAAATTGAGTTGAAGATTCGATTAGATTGATTTCTTAACTTCCCGCTATGAAAATCAATGGTTCTCAAAAATTAGGAAGTTATTGGTTTCAGCCTGATTTTCGAAAATCGAGTTCTCATCAGAATTGGCGTCATTCGATAGGGTTTAGCGAAATTTTGACTTCCTTGAAGGTTTAAGTCAATTCGGTGCGACAGATTTTGAGAAATTCCAAAAAAAAACCGAAAAAAAAAGTTGCGAAATCTTGTTTTTTCAAAATAACTTTCGAGCCGCTTTATCGATCAATTCCATAACCTAGTCAGCTCTCAAGCTCAAAAAATGATGTCGAATGCCGTTCAAAAATTTCAAATCGATTTATTCTTTCGTGAGATATCGTTGACAAAAAATTTCAAAATATGTGTCTTTTCTAAATAACTTTGAAATTTCCAATCAGAACGTTTTTAATGTACTTTAATGACCATTAGTTCTCAAAAACTGCATCAAACCCCGCCAAGATCAGTAAATTGCTTCGTGAGATATTTGATGGTTTTTAAAAATTCCAAAAAGAGATTTTTTTTATATAACTTCAAAACTTTACGTCAAATCGCTTGGTTGGTAATGATAGTGATTAATCTTATTGTACTTGTAAAACTGCGTCGAATGCTATAAGCCCTATCTACAACGATTGATTGGATCGGAAGATATCGCAATGAAAAATTTTCGAAAAAGTATGTATTTAATGACCACTAGTCTTTCGAGCTGAAAGAGCTCGAAAAAGTATAACAGTGCTGTTTGTGAGCTCGAAGAGCTCAAAACCTTGGAATAGATCATTTCTCGGGATGACCTGCAGGGTTAACTGTTTTCCAGATTTCTTAAGTTGATTTGAAGTTTAAATTAATTATAGGTTTAAATATTGATTTTGAAAAAAAAATTGACTAGATTCCAATTCGAGCATGTAAGAATTATCAACAGTTGAAAATGATCAAGTAAAAAAATTTTTGAGATAAGATAAATCTTTAAAAAATTCCGTATTAAATGTGACATAACCTGAAGTGAGAGTTATCAATTCAAATTTATCTAATTTTGCCTGTTATTCGTAACGTGTCAAAAGAAGCAACCGAAAACTTCAATAATTACTGAGAGTTTTATTTAATAGTATACGAATAGGTCATGACGTATAGGATAATAATTGTCTAGAAAAAACTTATTTGTTGAAAAAGATATCCTTTGTACCTGTCAATCATAAACATGTGTGCCATTTCGTATCTCTAAGCATATTATATATTTTTCACATCCCAACGACTGATGTTTGTGGGAAAAATCCGATAAGTTTCGTCTCGAAGGCAAACCGTCTAGTTCTTGTTCAATAAATGTATCTTTATCTTTTGAAATCGTCTTGTTTCATTTTTTACTACATCTACTATTTTCTTTAGAGTATAAACTATTTTAATCTGATATCACTATTCGATTTGCATACTCTTGGACTCAAATTTGAAGGAAAATTTTTTTCTTAGTGAGTAGTAAAAAAATTTTAACAAGGAAATAAAAAAGAATAAAATGTTCGCCAAAAACGAAATACCCTAAAATAGATATAAAGATTTATAAAAATAGGTATTATACATATGTAATTTAAAAAATTTGAGTAACATTACTACCAACAGCGAACGAACAGATACCATGATATTTGGGATACCTATTTTGAATATTTTTAACTCGACTGATGAGGTCGACGTGGCCTGCACTGTACTGCTCAATCACATCTTTAACGTCATACGGCTTCAGAGCCTCTTTGAATTTGCGTCTTGCCACCAAGAATTTTATCTGATATCGATAATTATTTATCAGTTAAAATATAGAGTAATCCGGTAATTATAAACTTGTACCATTTCAATCTTGTATAGTCTGTATTATATTCTAAAACCATAATTACTTATTAAAATGTCTATGTTCTTTTCATTCTCATTCTCATCAGACTTGATCATTTAATTCACAACCATTCGTTCGCTCTCAGCGTATTTTTCATAAATTAATCCAAGTAATAACTTTAAAAAGACTTTAATTTTGTTTTGTTATTCTACCCATTTATTTTTCTGTCAAAATTATTCTTTCATCTAAAGTTTTTTTACTTTTATTTAAACTGACAATACAATAGCTATCAACAATAGAGAAATGTGTTTTCCAATCTCTATATTTCATTTAATTTTGGCTCCTTGCCCATTGTAATAAATTCAATAGATACATTCGTTAAAATTATTGCCAATTTGTAACAGTGTTTTTAAAAAGAAAAAAAAAATCTTAAATACAATTCAAAAAGAAAATAAAATTAGAATTGACCGCGGGAAAAACAACGAAAATTAATACAGTTGTATTTTTACATCTCACTAAAAAAATTATATTCTTCATTGCAAATTTATTGGTTATTGTAAAAAAAGTAGTGAAAAATATTCAAAATCGAATAAAAATTGAAAAAATTACATAATCTTAATGTTATATAAATAATTTAAATTGTATACAAACAAAGGAAGTAAGACCAGCTATATTACAAATATGGATAAGAGGATGGTGCAAAAAAAGACTAATTGTTTTTTCAAGTATTCTATAAAAGTATGTTATTTTATCAACTTTAAGGGATCATTCTCGTTTAGATTCTCAAAAATGCTTAATCATGTAAATTTTTCAAAGAAATTATCAAAGGCATTGAAATAAAATATATTGAGTTCAATAAATACTCCCAAAATACATAATAAATGTTGTTATTTATGTCGAACACTTATATTTTATAGAAAATGATAATCTTCACTTTTTTTTTATAATTTCAGATATTTTTTTATTTACCGATAAATGTTAATAATTGTAGTATACCATAGTCATACTGTATTTGACTCATTCTAATCTACTCATTTTTGATCAGTATACTGAGACAAAAATATGGTTCTTTGAACTAGGAAAAACTAGTTAAATCGCATCATCACTATTTAGTTGAAGTTTTTATACCTAAAATTATTTGTTTATTGTAGATAGTTACAACTTTAATACATAGTTACTTCAACTATTTTTAATTAAATATAGACTCGAATTTTTTGATTACGCACCAAGGGCTCTTCTAGTAAAGTTATCTGAGACATGGACCGTAACAAATTTTTAGTCACCTAATAACTTTTTTTTTAACCCGATAACAGAAAAATATTTTATAAAAATATGGTCCATATAACTATTTATCAACAGTTACTTCAACTAATGCATAGTTCGAGTAACTACAAAAAAAATTCAGAAAACTAAATTTTTTATTTTTTTGATGTTATAATTCAGCTAACTAAGTACTTTTCTCTCAGTTATTTAAATATCAACATTACAGTGTCATCTACTTTTTTATGTTTGCTAATTTTTTTATGAATAAAAATTATTTAAAATTAATAAAAACAGTTTTTTTATATATATTTATCGAGTTGAATAAATTATCTAACAATATCTGTGAAAATAAATTCTTAAAATAATTTACATAAACAGCTGTGACATCTCCAGTGTTTCTTACTTGTTATTCTATCTGGGAAACAGGGGCCCATTTTAGTCTAAGGGTGAATAGGGCTTCGTTATATTAACTTAACTAAAATAATAGTTCTCTCAAATAATATTGAAATCATTATACACCTGTTATATTGTAGACATAGTTGCTACCTCTCCAGCTGCCGTAAACTCTATTATCGTTTAATTGATGTAATTATTAAGAACAGTTCGATCGACATCAAACATCCGGTAGTGGGCACTTACCTTAATGTCTGAATAGTACTAACTGAGCTTCTCCGTGATTTTGAAATTTAGAATTTACGAACTAATTCTCTTTCAATTTGGATACTCGGAAGTAAATGTAAAAGACTGTGGATTTTTATGGCTAACTGAGATGCATAGTGTCTTATTAGCATAACCAAGTCATAATAGTTACATAAGAAACACTTGTGCCCTTATTATAAAAATGATTCACCTCCTTTTTTGAGTGATCATACTAATATGCGATTTTATTGTCAATGATCCCACAAACTTAATATAAAAATAATTGTAATCTTTAACAATTTTGTTCGTCACAGTAAAATGATTACGTATAGTAATTTTTAGGCTGTTACAATGTAAACTTTTTGACGTAATTTTACATAAATCTTCCAAACTTCATTTCAAGGTATCAAGTCACCTAACGTTAATCCAGAAAATAGGATAAAATATGTCATTTTAGACGCTGAAATTTTAATATGTTTTTCACTTTGATATAATGAGGTCAGTTTATTTTCAATTGATTTCAAAATTTTTAAAACTGATATTTTTGGTATATTCAATCAATTTTATCAGAAACCTCCACCGAAAAAATCGATAAACGTTACCGATTATTTTTTTCCGTGAATCAAGTCAAGTTCAGTTTAGTTTGTTGAGCGATTTTCGTGAATCAGTTATGCTAAGGGACTGTATGCGTCTTTCTGAACGTCACACAGCCTTATTTTCGAGCATCTATACCAGAACGATCCTCTGAATCCCGAAAAAAATCGAGTTGATTAATAAATTAACATATTTTTATAGAAGAAAAAAATAACCAAAATTTTGTGTCATCCTCAAATAGAATTAAATGAATTAATAACAATGTAAATTTCGCATCGAATAACATATTCAAAATGATATATAAAAAAAGTACTAACGTACTGAACTTACCTTTCGAATGGCTCGAATAGCAGTCTTGTGCTGTTTTGTCAAATGGACACACCTTCGTGGCTCATCGTCTTCATCTATAGATCCGATTTCGTAATAATTCACAATCTATGACATCTAGGGTAAACATAATGGTACTTACCATCTGAATTTTTCTTCGACAACGCTGTTTCAGCTACTGAGTCCTCGGAATAACTTGGATTTAGGTTTTTTCCGGCTTCATTCCCATCGTTGCACAAAATCCCATGATTATGATTTAATCCTATCAACATTAACGGACCTACATCACGACAGGTAATATATTTATTCAATTTATCAATGCAAATCTAAATTTTTTATCGACGTGCAGAGATAAAAAGAATTCAAATGTGCTAATACTTGAATCAGATAATTTATTGAAATCTAAAATTAATATGTAGATTTAAATGGACTCACCTAAGTTTTCAGTAGAAACGATGAGATCAGTAAATGTGCGTGAAGCGGTACCACGTTGATAATTATGATGAGCTAGCTTATGAGTACCTGGGCTATGAAGTGATGTACTTTTGTGACGACGGATCGTTGGCAATCGACTGACAAATGACGCATTGTGTTTGAAACTGGAAGATAAGCGGCTATAAAACATAATAAATATGGTATTAGTATTTTTTTTTTCATAAATTTTTTTATAAAAAACCTCGATTTAATTTAGTAGGTTGTATTATTTACTTTTCTTAATGATACATGAAAAATTAAGACATTATTTCCGCAATTAAATCAAGATTTTATTGTACATGTATGAGAAATTTAACTAAATATTCATTGACTGTGCATACAATTTAAGCTCTTTAAAAATTTAACTGGTTTATTTTCTTATTATAATGTACTAGTATGCCAAATTATTGTTTTCACTCAAGTTTTCGAAAATCGAGTTTTTATCAGATCTTCACGTTTTAAGGTCCTAGGAAGCAGTTCTGACTACTCCTACGAGGATGTCTCGTCATATGTATGTAAGCGCGCGCGCGCGTGTGTGTGTGTGTGTGTGTGTGTGTGCGTAAGCTCTTTATAATTCTCGAACGGCTCAACCGATTTGAACTTGATTGGTATCATTCGATAGGGTTCAGCGAAACTTAGACTTCCTTGAAGGTTTAAATCAATTCGGTGCGATAGATTTTGAGAAATTCCAAAAAACCAAAAAAAATTTTTAGGAAATCTTGTTTGTTCAAAATAATTTCGAGCTGCTTTACCGATCAATTCCATTACCTCATCAGCTCTTAAGCTCAAGCAATGATATTGACTCCCGCAAACCACATCAAAATCTGGTAATGCTTTGAAGAGAAATCGAAGACGAAAAATTTCTTCTTGAATCGTTTCCAGTGTAGAAGGAAAACTACAAGTGCTCAAAAAACTGCATCGAACGCCGCCGATCCCGTCAAAATTGGTCGATTTGTTCGGTTTTATTTTATAAATAAAATACAAGATGGTTGGTCTCTTGTTGGCAGAATATATTCAAAAGTAACAGTTTCTTATATTTTTTTGAAAGTTTCAGGATTTAAAAATAATTTCATATCTTTGATGTCATGAACATAAAGTATAGAGTAATTACTTTATGAAACAAATTTTAGATGATATGATTTTCTACGGCGATACCAAGTTCATTCAGTTTCACCCTACGAAATTGAATTAATCAGAAATGTTTTATTCTACTTCTCTTGAATTTTTATTTTTTTCTATTGCATATTAACAGTTACTAAGCTAATTCACTTAAAGCATATGAAAATGTCATTGTGATTTGGTAGAAAAACTGTGGTTGTTATCGTAAATTGTAACGACAAAGCATGCTTTGTATCAGATATATATTTCACATAAAAGTTTTACTTATTTTTTATAGCTTTAACTGCAATCTGTTACTGATATTGTTAAATAGTTTTTATGGTGAAATATAGTTTATTTGTGTCATAAAAAGTAGTCATACGCAATCCAAATTGCTGAAAAAGTTTAGAATCGATTTCTCATGCCAGTTCGTTTATACTTTTTTATTTCTTTTTGGTTGACGCATGAGATTTAATACCTTTGAAGGTATAATAAAAGTACATCAAATGGTTTTAGATTATTGATACAAAGTTGTTGCTGAATCGTTGGATTTATTATTCGATCATAAGCGAGTTGAAACTGTGAGAGTACAATTTTTGAACTAAAGTTTACACTGTTTTATGTCTGTATAAAATCTAACCTTTCGCTGAACATTAATAATGTATACAAAGTGTTCATCAAACCAATCTGGTTGTATGAAACACGTGGTATATGTTTCTCGTATCCTATAATACATTCGATTTTTATTAATTTTGGTTGGTTTTATCATCTGCATAAGTGCATTTATAGGCATTAAATATGATTTATTTCTGGAAAAGGATTATTGTAAAGTGTGGTTATAATACAATCACCTCGTTCCTCGTTTGTGGACGAAAATTATCCATACTAATCCGCAAATCTAGTTATACTGGCATTTAGGCACCGTTTATTGATAGCCAAGGTAAATTTTTTTTTCATTGATACTCATCGTGTGATAAAAAAAAATACGAAAAAACTAAATCAGGAAAATATTACCGGATAAAATGAATACAAAGGTTCGTTTGCTTATCAATTCAATTTTAATATTTTTGAGCGGTTACTCTACGACCATTTGATGCTGAAATACTGATTGTCGAATGTAAAACGACATTTTTTACTTTAATCATTGATATTTCAAAAAATACTGATCACATTAAATTTTGAGAAGTGCTTTTAAAAACTTGTCTGAATAAATCGTCTGTGAGGAAGAAATAGATAATTGGAAGTGGCTAAGAGTACGTTGTACTGAGAGACAAGAAAGGCAAAAGTAAAAGATTTCTATAAACATATGTAATAAAATTTCACTTCCCACCCTTCATATCTTTCAGAATTCTGTAGATTTAGCCGCGACGTAAGTACTTGTCATAAGGTAGCAATAGAAAAATTTACCAACTTAAGTAATTACTCTTGGACGTTAAATTTACATTCGTTAAATTTGTTTTGTTCATTCGTACCACAAATTTAAGGCACATATCGCAACACAATATTGTCAGTAAGTCGTATGATGATGAATTAACTAATTTTTGACAGTTTATATTAACAAATAATTATATCAAATCTGCATCACTTAATAGGCTAATTAGCATCTGTAACGCGATCTCTAATTATGATAACAGGCTCATTAATTTGCTGCGCTACAATCTAAAGATTAGTACCAATGTTCTAGCATCGACGGAGCTATTTAACTTTATAATTATCTTTTCACTTGAACATTTATTATCTTTATTATTTTATAGATTAACTTTTTCTATATTTTCACTTCTTAATGCTTTTTTAATACTTCTTGTACAATACTCGAGAAAAATTTTTTATATATAATTATAGATAAATTGGTTATATTATATAAAATTATTCGGTCTTACAACGAAAAAAAATGAGTGGATAATAAAGATTGTTAAATCGTAAGGTTCTTCCAAATAAATAAACAAGATATTGTCGAATACATTAATACACATATGTGGCTATTAATGCCTGATATACTCAGGTATAGTGAGAAATAGTAATTACAACGCTTGAAAAGTGAATTTTCGCAGAAAGTATGGCAATAGTATATTGTGTGACAAGGGATGAAACAAAACGATTTCAGACCAGAGTGAAGTTGCCTGTCCGAGCGAAACGAGGGCTGGCATCACTCGATCTGAAATCGTGTTTCATTCCGCGTCGCACATCATATTTTTCATATAAGTTGCATTAAAAATGCTAGTTTCAATGTCTGGAGCCAAACAGAACTAGATAGTTTCAGACGAATAGCGAAAATACCATTTTATCATAAAACTTATAATAAAATAGAAAGTAATGGTTTATTTTTTATTAAATATTATTTGTAAATTGAATAGTTTTCTTTTGTAATTCTTATTTATGCTTAGTAACAGAATTATAATATGTCAGTACGGTTAACGGTTAGAATGACAATTATAAAAGTATAAAACAAACAAAAAATACTCTGATAGGATTAAAAATAAAGCTGCAACTTCATCTCGCGGGCAGAAAATCTTCATTTTCTGTCCGCCGGGAAGAAATGATTGATTGCTGCCTTCAACAGTCGCATTGGTCCGAAATTTTCTAGTTTCGGTTGGCTCAACAGGCATTGAAACTCGCATTTTCAATGCAGGTTATATGAATAGTATATTACACACCTAGGGAAGTAAAGTAAGAAATGTCCCAGATCACATGTTTGTTGACCTCGGCTTCGCCTCGGACAACAATTACATGTGATCTGAGACATTTCTTACTTTACTTCCCTAGGTGTGTAATATACTATTTTCTCGTTTTTTTAATCTAATATAAAAACTAGAAAACAAAGTTTTTCTACTAACATACCATAATTTTCATTTACAGAAAATTCAAGTGAGTTTCAAAATTGTCATCGCTTAATATTTTGCAAATTTAGCAATTCTTGTAGAATTGAAGGCTAAAGATAACATCGTCATTTTGTATTTAGCAATATTTTAACAATAGGGGAGGGGGGGGGGCAAAATGGGGTAGGGGTGGCAAAATGGGGTACCCCCAAAATTTCGTAAAAAAA
>CAJNRD030001121.1:13021093-13036098 GCA_905319865.3 Cotesia congregata | reverse complement strand
TCAAGCGAAACTCGTCAAAAATTACGACAAAGTTTTAAATTTTTTTTTACTATACCTCAATTTTGTTAGGAATATATGCTTCAACTAACAATGTCTCTTTTTGGGTGATTTGTTCCTCTCTTTGGGTTCTTTCGTAGACTTATCGATAAGAAAATGTTATTTTTTAACGATATTTCATTTTCGGATGAAGAAATTTTTTTTCACTCTTTCAGGGAGTACCCCATTTTGCCCGCAAAAAAAAAAATTTTTTTTTTCTACGGCAACTTGAAATTTGATTATTTTCCTTTAATTACGACTGAAAACGAGAAAAATCAGCGTATTTAAGTCCTTAAAATCATAACGATTGCTTAAGTACCCCATTTTGCCCCCCCCTCCCCTAAATGAGGAGCTTATTTTCAAAAGAGTATCTTTTGATTTTTGATTAATCGAGACAAAAAACTAGTTATCTTCAATTATAAATATTTGTATTGAACTTTTTTTAATTTAGCTATGAAGTGCAATCGGTTATGAAGCTGCAATTCGATTTTCATTTATAAATGTTCATAATTCTCAAAGTAATTAGGATTTAAAAGTTCAAAAAACTGGTATTTTAAAATATGAAAAAATACCCTTTTGAAAATCAGCTCCTCAAATAATCCTCCAATCGTCGTTACAAATAGAAAATAAAGCCAAATAAATAGAACGAAATCCATTTTTTAGCCGCTCATTAAAGTTAAAATGATTTTGTCCATCAAAAATATTTTTGTTTATTCTAAATCGCCAAATAACTGTATGATCAAGTTAGTACCTAATAGAGAATGGGTCACGGTTTTTTAATTTTTTCGCATAGGTTAAAGGTAAAGTATTTTTTTATAAGAATATTTTTGTATAGGATCTGTAGTCATGCAACGATTGGCTATAGATGTTTAGGTATAAGGTTGTTTTCCAAATAATTCGACTATAGCTGAAACGGAAGAAGTAAAGTTTTCAAAGTTACGTCGTAGGAGTATCAAGTATAATGTAGTTTAATTTCTACGAAAGATACTTTAAAACAAGAAAAGAAAAAAATATGAAAAGTCTATGTTTACTTACCCAGGTGGACTAGACGGTAATATCACTTGATGAATTTTCCAAGTGGCTACACTTACACTGTGTTCATCAGCCGCATAACATCTCCAAAGAGCTTGAATAAGAGTAGCAGCCGGTTGTCGTCGTCTGATCATATGCTTCTGACGTTGCTGCTGTTGTACTTTAAGAGCAAAACCCGAGCCAAGAATGCCCTAATAAAAAATCAACACAATAGCTTCATTGATTAAATTTCCGATATTCTTAATCTTATTGTAAAAAAACAGGACTAAAAAAGGAAACAAACTTACAGCAGGTAATGCAAAAAATGAAATCCCTAATAGTGCACAAAAAGATGCTATAATTTTTCCTTGCCAAGTTTTGGGGACTGCATCGCCATAGCCAACAGTGCATAATGTAATCTGCAAATTAATGTCAATAGACTTAGTATGAAAAATAAGAATAATACTTAATTTTTTTACTCAAATAATCTTTTTTTTATATTTAATTTTTCAACAGAATCTCAGAAACTAATATAAATAGTATTTTAGTTTGTTAAAATAAAAAGCAAATTGGCAAAAATTTAAGTTTAGAAAATTGTTTAACTCTGACCAGTTGAAAGTATAATACGAAGAGAAAAATATAGTCAAAATAGTTATCCAACGTAACATCGAATGGCATTTCCTTAAAATAATAATCCGGCTATCTGATTTAAAGGTTAATTAGTTTAACTCAAACATACTGTGAAGAAGGTAGTAGAAGCGAGGATGAGAGCAGCAAGAGCTAGCACCATGGGACTCACCGACGCAACGAGCGATCGAGCGACGGACGCGAGCTATCACTACCGCGACCGCGTCTGATTGCCCATGTCACGGCGATTTAATTATTTGAAGTGTTACTATTATTATTATCAGCTTCATTATCATCATATTATTATTCCTAGATTACTATTTTTTCTGTTATTATTATTATTATTATATTATTTTGACGATTAAAATTATTGTAAGTTATGATTTTAGTATAAAGAGTGTGAAAATTATTCTAAATCCCGAGCGAAATTAGTGAGGAAAAGGAAAATAATTTTTAAATAAATTAAAATACTTAGAAGTTGGCCGACCAAATGGAAAGAAAATGAAAGAATAGCGATTGAGGCTTAGAATAATTTCGAGCGACACGACGAAAATATTTTTCGATAACGAAAAATTTAGAAAAATCGGCGAGCTTGCGCAAACCTTGATAAAGGGCCCCGAGGAAAAAACTTCTCGTGTCGACGTGAGTTTAGATGACCGTTAAGTTCCGTCGGGAAAACCCCGGTAGTCAACCTTTCTGTGGGTGAATTTCTCGACCGGAGACTTCTAGCCAAGAAATTCAAAAAGGTCTACTCTAACCTGGTGCGTACTACGACGCAGGTAAGTGAACATTTTATCCACGGGGAAAAGGCGATTCTCCACCTAGAGGCCTTCAGCCAAAAGGTGGTAGTAGGTGACCACAGCCGAGTAGGTGGGAGCAAGGTGGGTATTATTCACTTTCCTCTTGAGTATCGCGGAATAGGGCCTGTGGAGCGACATTAGC
Source organism: Cotesia congregata (assembly GCA_905319865.3). Lineage (NCBI taxonomy): Eukaryota > Metazoa > Arthropoda > Insecta > Hymenoptera > Braconidae > Cotesia > Cotesia congregata. The sequence continues at coordinate 13,033,482 of CAJNRD030001121.1, read as the reverse complement.
TACCCGTCAGGGACTGGGAATTAGAGATTGGTAAATATTAGCCACGTGAATTGCTAAATCGACGGGAAAATTATATTACCGACGACGGTATAGTATATATATTACAGCGTATAGCAAAAACAGGGATCTGTATTCTCGTTCTGACATTATTTTTCTCCCTGATAGCCACCTTAACTCAAACTTTTATTCAATCTACTGCCGAAATTTGTAGCCAACTTGATGAAAAAAGTTGCAAACCAAACGTTTTTACTTAAGTTGTCTACAAGTTACACTGCAATTTGACGTCAAAACTTGCAGTACAAGTATTTTATTCAAGTTGTAGTAAAATTGTAGTACAATTTAACCAAAAGTTCGGTGTTTACTTGTATTCAAATTGGGTCTGTATATTTTAGTCAATTTGTTTACAACTGTTGTACTGTAAGAATTTACGGCAAACTTGATGTCAAGTTAACGGTAACTACTGAAATCAAACTACTTTTAATCAAAGCATGGCAATCAGGGCTCTTTGTGTAGAACAAATTCTTAAACGCTTTGCACATGAAGCGTGTAAAATTGTTTGAAATGTGCAGAAACGATAGAACAGTTTAATTTTTCCAAAAAATAAATTGGTATATAGTCATTTATATCATTTTAATTCAATAGTATTTCTTGTTTTCAAATATTATTAATTATATTACAATAATTGTGCTTAACATTGTTTGAAATAGAAATAGAATTCCCTTAAATTTTATAGAGTATATGTTTGTAGTTATAATTAATTACAATTATAACTTTTTTATGGATAATCATAAAATGGGTAAATTTTTTATTTATTCTTATAAAATGCATTTTATTTCGCAAAAAGAATTTTATCATAGAACCAAACTTGAATGATTACGGTAATGATTTTAAAGTGAATATGCTTCAGCAAAATTAATACAATTGTGAACTGTAAATACAGTACATTAATATTCGTGTTATGAAAAAACTTGGCAGTACTTATTTGTACACTATTATTGCGGAAACATATTGTTGTTTTCATGATATAATATTATATTCACTAAATACTTTACAATATCAAGTATTATATGTAAACGCGCTTATTCAAGTGTTCATTATTTTCGGAGTTGATTTTCTTCCAATCTCTTAAACGTTTATTTTTTAGAAAGCTGTTTTCAGGACCAGTTTTTCAACCCTGTACATATTTTTATCCCGGATAAAATTTCATTTCGACTTTAAAAACTAGCTATTAAGATAATGGATAACTCTGGATATTTAAATGGAATCTTGCAAACAATACGTTACATTTAAGCCAAAAAAATTTTTTGTCGAAATGATCCCGAAGTTTCATCAGAAGATACCAAAATATAGATGATAACGATAATAATGTTGACAATTGGCTGGTTTCCAACTCAAGTGTTATTTATTCAAGAAACTGATGATTTTAAATGAACTGTTCTTGTATAGTAACATAGAAACTCTGAAACTTTGAAAATCAATTTCTATCAAGTTAAGATATTCCTTACCACTCCCCACCAGAGTGCCTTTGCGTAGTTATTGAAGTGCTCATCATCACGCTCAGCTAAGTAAACTAGGAAACTTGCAGATATTAGTCCAAGGAAGCCAATATATAAAGTTGTAAAAAGTTCCTAATTAAGATTCATGAAATATTATTAATTATTAAATTAATCAGTTGTAATTCACTTAAACTAGGCGTAGTGAAATTATAACATTACTTGACGGTGGGCATAGACAACGCTGCCAAGTAATTTCCATGATCCTCCACGACGGTCCATGCGAACCATTCGTAATATCTGAAAAAATCGAAGACCACGAAAAGCGCTCGCTGCAAAAACTTGACCGCTGCTTCTCATTGCCAGAACTACTATACTGGCCATAATGGTAATGACGTCTAAGTAAAAAATTTAATAAATATTTATTTTCTTTTTCTTGAAGAAAGCCAAACGACTTTTTGGACAAGTTAAAATGAGAATGAAAAAGAGAAAAAAAAAATTAAAAAAAACAACTTGCCTATAATGCAAAAAGGTCGCCGAAGAAATTTTAGTCGGCCCATTATTGTTTGGTAACGGGAACGACATCCTGATGACCAGAGCCTTTAACAAAAGAAATGTGTATTATTATTATTATTATTATTAATAATGTGAGTTTACAATGTTTTGAGAGTCTTCTACAAAAATCATGTCAATAGAAAATTTTTATAGATCGCTCATGACTTAAAAAATTGTGAAAAATTGATTTTTAGTAGATTTAATGGTAATTTAACTGTTGCATTTGTCCTTGTGTCGTAACTTTTGAAAAATTTTGCTATTTTCTGACTTAGCTCGTCGAACTTGTTCAGAAAATACCATTAGTTGAAAAATTTATGTACGTATTAATAAGTGTGTATTTATATATTTATACGATATAACGCGGCTTATCCGACGATAGTGTTTACAATTCATAACGTATATTAATGGAACTCAACACACTCAAACTTTGGACGTTAAATCTATAATAGTTATGCTAATCCATAAATTCACTGTAAAATAATTTCATAGAAATCTAACTATTGCAATGGTCTTCATGACGAAACTTTTGAAAAATTTTGCTATATTCCGACTTAACTCGACGAGTTGAGTCAGAAAATACATATGGTTCAAAAGTTTATATATGTATGTATGTATATATATACGATATAACGCGGCTTGTCACCACGATAGCGTCGCCATTTTACTATGGATCTTTATCAAACTCAACATACTTATTCCACAGATAGATACCGAGGTCAAGTTCGAAGATGAGCTTAATCGGTCAAGTAATTTAGAAATGCCATGATTTCAAAATTTTCAAAATCATGAAAAACCATAAAAATTTCCATTTCTTCATTTTCGTACTTAAATAACTTTTGAATGGGATAATTTATCGAATTTCTGTAAAGTGCATATGAAAGCTCTTTAAATAAGCTTCAATTTGAGTACCATATCATATGTGTAGTCCCAAAATTATGTCCTATTCCGCTATGCCAATTATGAAATTTGCTATTGCAGTCGTTTTTTTTGTTTTTTTTCTTTACTGTACACCAGCAGTAAGTAAACAAATAACGGAGTTAGGGTGAAATAAGCTTTTAATCGCCGGTTTACTAAAAATCAATTATTTTTTTCTATTTATGATGAAATCTACTTCCATTTCGACTGCCGAATGGTCTTTTCTTATTTGTTTTTAATTGCGATCTAATTTTGAAGTCAATCGGTCTAGCTTTTCGATGATTCTCAAATAAACGAAAACAAAAAAATTTTTTTAAAGTTTTCTTAGGATAACTTTTAAATTTCTTTGACTAATTGACTATAATTACTATACGTATAAACAGGTTTGTGCTTGAAAAGCTGGGTTTAATGTCTGACAAATTAAAATCGAATGACGCGTTAAAAAAATATTGCTGTTTAAAAATCTCAATAACATTTTGATCTAAAACAATTGTCAGATTTTTAAATTAAAAAATTAACCAATTTTAAGTAAAATTTTCTAGAAATACTAATTATTATTACCTTATTTAAAATTATATTTTTGCTCGTGTAAAATGTACTCGTTAGCTTTTTACCTTAAAACCTCCGTCAGGTGTAAGTTGAACAAAATTTTCAGCTTCAAAATAAAAATTGATTAAATTTGTAGCCAAAAACTATAATATTATTATCATTACTACTAAAATTCATCATTTTCCTTCTATTCCAAAATAATTAAAATGAATTGAATGCTTTATAAATGATTTCAGGCTTCGTACAATTATGATCTTAGATAGCCGTTCTTGCCAGAGTCGTATAACTAATACTACAAATGCGTATTCATAGGAAGTAGAAAAATTTGGTATTCTGAATGTGACATTATTGTACTTTGCAGCCTGTGCTGCCAGATCTATGGGATTTTCAGAGTGCGTGTGGTGCTTGGGAAGGTAATCGGAAAAAATAGACCGGAAAAACTAGACCCGAAAAAAATTTTAAAGTTATGGATAATTAATATTATTTTATTAAATTTATTATAAAATAATAATACCCTTTGGGAAGGGGTAAAAAAATTCCACAATCTGGCTTCATTGTTTGTATTTTTTCAATGAACATGTTCCTTAGAAACTTTTGCTTACCAAAGATACATTTCGAACTATTATAATTTTAATGAATTACAATTTTAATGGAAATTGTAATTTTTTAATGTTTGCAGTAATTTTTTTATACAGATCATAATTTTTAATTCTAGAATTTTTTTGGAAACATAGTTGTATTGATTACTTAATTTTTCTGTGCTTATGAAATTTTTTAAATTTGGAGTGACCCCTAAAAATTTAATAACAAAGCTAATTTCTGAAAAAAAATTTTAAAACATAATATACACAAACATATTTTCATAGAAGACTCGAAAATATTATTTTAAATAATAGTATATTATACCCCTACGGAAGTAAAGTAAGCAATGTCTCAGATCACATGTAATTGTTGGCAGAGGCGAAGCCGAAGTCAACAAACATGTGATCTGAGGCTTTCTTATTTACTTCCCGAGGAGTGTATACTATTTTTTCCCCGACGAAGGCGGAAAGCGGCAACTTCGTTTAGCGCAGCGGGGCTAAAGTTGACGCTTTACGCTCGGAGGGGAAAAAAACACTTTTGAATGAATTAGTAATTACCGAAAACAGAATTCCCCGCTGAACCATATTAAAACAACAAGTTCCATATAGTAAAGCAGTAAACCAGCATCTTTTTCGTATTCGTCAATAGTACTAAAGACTGATAGTACTAGACACATGAAGACCATAAAGAACCTAAAAAGTTTAAAATTTTTACATACAATTAATATTTTCATAATTAATCTGTATAATAACCTACATGGAAAAAATAAATGTGAACACCCATGCAAACATCTATGAAAACATATAAGCAAATATATAAAAAATGTATACGCCACATATATCTAATTTATATTTTTTTTTTTTCGGCGGAAACGTATATGAGAGATTTTCATACACTAAAATAAAGTTGACTTGATTCAGGAGATACATTGTTGAAGCGAGAAAATCTTTTTGAAGAGATTATTATCATCTTGATTCAAATAGAAAAATTTTTCTTAGCAATCGAAAATTTTTCTTAGTTAAGTTAGTATCATCGGTTAGAGATTTACCGTTCAGAAACTTGACATATTAGTAAATCACGCTAAGATAATAAGTCCACTAAATTTTTGAAGAGCTTAAAAAACCAGTAAAAATATTGAGCTTTTAAAGTTTTTACACATTAAGTCTTATGAGAAATGACAGTTTTTATTTTATTTTACAAAGAGTGACGTTCAGATTTCAATAAAAATAGTAATTGATGAAAGTAAATAACATATTGAATACTTTGCGTAATTAAAAGTACAGATTCAAAGGGTGTGATAGTAATAATTAATAAAAAACTCAAAAATGATCTCTGTCTCTCTTTCTCTATTATAATGATATTTTGCATAGGAAAATCAATTACGTAAATTAAAAAAGGCTTTGTATGGAAATTTGACACTTGTGGTATTTGTGGTACTACCTTAAGAATTTTTTTTTTAATCAAGTTAATTTTTTTTTAGTATATGCTCGCCTATATATTTTCATACATGAAAAAAATTTAATTCAAGAAATCGTTTGATTTTTTTGTAAAGCGAGTGTAGAGCACAACCTCATACGCTTCGCTTATGAGGCGTGCAATATAAATTTTTGTTATCAAAAACGGACTAAAACTAGCAAGTTATTTTGAAAAAGTAATTTACTTCTTACCGTTTTTCGGAAAATTTCAAAGTTTTTTTCAAATACAAACGGATATATGAAAATATATAAGCAAACATACAAAAAACTGTTCATATTCGTTTTCTGTGAAAAAAATTTAAATTAGATATTTGCTGCATATAAATTTTAAATCTTTGCTTTTATGTTTTCATATATGTATGCATATATGTTTCATATATATTTTTCCCGGGGGGGAGATCATAATTAAAGGTAGCCAGACGTTCTAAATGACTAAATTTGACGAAGCTTACACGATCATGTGGTAAGTGATAGCATAAACGCCTCGAGGCCGCTCAAGAAAATTATAGAAGTTGGTCTGGATTCTACGATACCGGGCGTCTCTGCGTGTCGCCCTGTAGTTTATCGGTCGGCCCAATAATGACATTCTCGGCGCAGTCAGGCGTCCTCTTCCACCTCCTTCGCTTCCTCTATCTCCGACTGTCCCTCGGCCTGTGGTAGTTTCGTCGTCGAAGTTTTTACCGTCGTTTCTACTCGACATAAGGAAAAATACTTTTAATAAATATAATATTGGATAAGTAACAATAATAAAAACAACGAAGACAATAAATAAAAAAAAATTTTTTTTTTTAAGACAGAGAAAAATAGATATACTCAACCTTTCCAGCGTTTCAATTGTACGAATTGTCGACTACTTTGTACAGTATAAATACAGTGAAATAAAATATTATTCGTATCAATAATAGGTATCTCATCATCATAAATATAAAATCAAAAAGTAATAATACATATAGCTACAGTGGAGTAGAAAGACCGCGATTTGTAAGAGAGCCAAACCGCCATCGATCTCCTCATACCTCATACTTCGAATTTTATTATTATATTATGTTATATATACATCCGATAAATGTATATATTGACCCAGAATGTCAGGTCATTTTTATTTTATATAATAAATAATGATGGCCTTTCATTCCTACAATTTAAAATACGTTTGAAGAAAAATAGATTGATTCTCCTTGATCAATATAAATTTCGATATCATCAAGTGCTCAAGTGTTAATTATTGTTCTTATAAACAAATTAATTGAATAGTTGAATATCAAATTATTGTATCAGCAAGCAAGCAATTAAAAAAAATTTTAGATAAATCAAATGTGCACGACTCATTATCCTTATTTCATTTTTAATAAAAAATATACTCTATTACTGGATAAAGTAAAATTTACGTCATTTTTATTTTAAATATTTTCCGATGATTCCGTTACTCATTAAACTGATTTGAATTTACTAATATAGATACATGAGACTTGTCAAATTTATTTTTTCATTATTATAATTAAACGACACCTACACGAAAAAAAAAAAAGGAAAAAATTACATTATATAATGTAACGTGGCGCTTCATATAAAAAACTGAAAAATTACATCAGTTTCAGATTGTAATTATTACAGATTTTGCAAGAATTACATTGTAAAATGCAAATATTACATTGAAAGCTCTGAAAATTAACATTCAAAGTTTGAATTTATAAAAATGTTATTTCAAACTGCAATTTTTCTAGTTTTTTATACGAAGCGATGCTTATTACTGTTTATAATGTAATTTTTACATTTTTATTTTTTGCGGGTAATAGTAAGTTAGCTATTTTGAATATTGCTTTTACCTTGATAAAACATACCTGTTTAAAAAAATATTACTTAATTAATGGATTTTGTACAAATGATCGTGCTTTCATAGTTTTATATCCGATAATTGCCATGAAAGGTTTTGTTTTTACTATTTTGACTTTTTTATCGTTTCTGTCACAGTAAATCTCTTTTCGAAAATAATAAAATTAATTTTTATTCAATTGTCTTGGTTTTATAAACTAACAACAGGAGTCATTTAAAAAATTTTTACGTGTAGGCCACACACGATAGAAGCAAAATTTTTTGCTCATTATATCAAGATAAAATTAAATTTTGATTTTATGTTATTCGGATCTTTACGAATATGTATAAATAGTTTTAGGAAGAAGAACGTTTTTATGTGAAAACAATTATAATTTAGTTATGATTCATTTTATATGTCATGGTATATTAATTTATAAAAGTGTAGGTGATGAACATGGGCACATGTACTAAAAATTTTTATTGTTTAATTTATTGTAATTGATAAAGAAGCTGAAATAGAATCGACAGAACTTTTAAAATGAATCAAAACTACTTTCAAATGTTTTCACATAAAAATCTTCTGCTTTCTACTACAAAAATAATTTATAAATTACTAACTTTTTTTTTTTTTTTTTATTAAACAAGACATAATCATTGAAAATTGTATAGAAAAGGTAGCGGGAATGATCTCAAGTAAATAAAAAAAAAATTTACCGTGCAGCTGTCGATGTCTGCACGGAAAAAATTAAACATCATTGGTTACTATTTTGTACAGTAGTCAGTAGTGTATTAATGACATTAAAGGCTAGGTGTATTAGAAGAATAGTGAGGGCTGTGCAGCAAACGACTGATTATTATCTGCACATAACTAAGTACTGTTCGAAAAGAACTCAATACTGTGCCGAGTAATCTCAATCGTGTGATAACATCAACACACGACTGAGTACTCTTTGCACAGTACTCAGTTGTGTGCAAACAACATCCAGTCATTCGTTGCACAGCGTTTACTTTTGTCCTAATATAACCCACCTTGCCTTTACTATCATCAACACATACTGATTACTGTTTTATATACTAACCAATAATGTTGTATATTCTTCGTATACTTATCCGTCATTGAGGTTGAAATCTTTGCTTTTAAATGATATTTTGAGCCTCCGAAATCTCCCGAGTCAAAATCTAAGTTCTGTTTTAGTCAAATTTTTTCTCGACTTAAATTAATTCCAGAAAAATCTACGGTGAAAACAGACTTGGTGCTATTGGGTACTGTATGAGCGTACGTCTATAGTTTAATCATAATTCGAGGAGTTATGTTTTTTAATAACGAATTTACGACGAAACCAGACGTAAAATAATAATAATAATATTGAATATAATAATAGTAAAAATAATAATATTAATATTATTTCAGATCTGAGGACGCGGGTTCGAATCCCACTCAGGCTCATTATTTTTTAATAATAATTATAATAATTTATTCTAAAAATATAAAGCTACTAAAAACACATCCATACGTTAGAAAAGATACCACTGTTCTCATCATGATAATTATTTATGAAATTATAATTATTATATAATTAGAGATATATAATGAAATAATTAAATTTGACTCAAATACTATAGAAAATATTAATGAAGAAATTTTTATTATTCTAAAGTTCAAGGGACTCCTGAAGGTAGAGTCTTAAAGAGGTAGCAGAATATCTGTTAGATTCTATGACTAACTGCATTTATGTTACTCGCCAACTTAAGGAAATTCAATACCAATTTTCGAAATAATACGAAAGTTTGAAATTTTTTTTATCGAAACATTTATAAATAAATTTAAACTTTCGAATCAATTCACTACACCATTTTTGAGAAATAAGTTTTCAAAATTCGTTCTTATACACGGGCGTATATAGGAGTAATTTTCGAAAGTGCACGGAAAAATTAAAACCCGACTGATTCGTGTTTTACACCAGACTCAGTCGTGTGCAAGAAAAATTAGTTTACACCAGACTCAGTTGGGTGCACACACGACTCAGTCTGGTGTAAACTAATTTTTCTTGCACACGACTGAGTCTGGTGTAGCGAACACGAATCAGTCGGGTTTTAATCTTTCCGTGTGCTATTGTTTTTGCTATAATAATAATATCATCACTATGAATTATTCAGTACCAATAATTAAACTTTTCTGAACATATAATTATTCTATTTTGAGTTTAACAATGAGTTTGTTACTTAATTATCAGTATATAATAAAAAGCGAATTTTAGTTAATGACTTCATATGTGTCGCGAAGTCAAGGAAAGATAGCAACAGCGTAAAATGACACAACCGCGGGAAATTTGAATGACTAATTATCATTTATAAGCCTAAAATTTTTTTTCGCTGATCATTCATTATGATCTAATTTACCTCTCCAATATTTTCTTTTTTTAATATTACTCTCTTCCATAATTATTAAAAACAAAAATCACTTGATATTATTTTCTGTTTACGTTGCGCTTACACACCAATGAACACTATCACACAACACTCGAGTTGGGCCTAAGCTCGAGCTAGTAATAAACTTTGTCACCAACAATAGTACACAAAAAAAATTACTAAAGACTAGCGCACTGTTGCCGTATTTCCGCGTCCATTTTTTAATCATTAATTTCATGAAAAATAAAATTGTTTTATGAAAAAAACAATTTTTTTAAGATTCATTATAATTGTAATGAAAATATTTTGTATTAATTCTTAAAAATAAATCAATTTATAAATTATATTGTTAATAAAATTTTGGTATATAGGAGTTACATCTTGCAAAAATACAATAAAAAATCTACAAGATCCACTGGAGAGGTACGTGGTACCGAACGTCCTTCAGAATACCGGAGAAAGAATTAATTGACGAAAATCGCAACACCCGGGATTCGAACCTATCGCCTACCGCTCGTTAGTCTCATGCGCTAAACGCACCGTTAAGAAACCGATACCCGACTAACCCTTCTAATAAGTTCATAATATAAGCGAGTCATAAGCCACGCCTCTACAAATGATGATCCATTCGGTCAAATATTTAAGGGAGAGGAAATAAAAAGTCACGATCACATGTGAAATTATTATGTGCATACTTTAAAAAATCAGGAGTGAATTTTTATTCTCATCACTCAGAGTTCTAGAGTGAAGATATAAAGCCCTCCGTGTACAAAGTAAATTTGGAGTTTTTTTCAGCGGAGTAATTGCGTAATTATAATTATTGTTATTTTAATGTTTTTAGTAGTGCTGTACAATTTGGCTGACTAAACCAGCCACAAAGTTTAACCAGGTTAATTACTTCATCAGCCCACTAATAGCTTATTTAAATTAATCGGTTAACTTCATTAACCGATTAATCGGTTAAATTAGTGACTGGTTAACCGATTGTTAACTGGTTAATCGGTCAAACAGTGAAATTGATATTTTGTCATTTATGAGCTAGGAATTATGATTAAATCATATGCTATTGACGTATGTTGAGAAATAAAATATTTATCAGGCAATTAAGATTATATAAGTTATTAAATTGAAGTTATTGATTATAGATAAATAATTTAACAGCAGATAACGATTTTATTGATTATTTACAACTAAAAAATATTGTTTTTAAGCCATCATATTTAAGAGTTAACTGTTATATTTTTTAGTCATTGTTCGATTCTGACAAAAATATCAGTGAATTAGCTGAATTCGATGATAGACAACTCCTTTTTACTGTAATAATGTTTCCTACCGTAGAGAAAACGAGTTCAGATTGAGTATTTGATTGAGGGTATGCATAAATATTTTTTTGCCAATCTCGCAAGTTGATGAAATTTATTTCATGTATTTTTTTTTCAAAATATATTATCAATATCATCTTCAAAACTAACACTTCTTTCGAAACTTTGAGAAAGTGTTTCAGGGTTAAAAAGATAGTTTAAATCTTTTTCTCTCTTACCTATTTTCGAGAAAGATTAGCTGTTAGCTTGAGTATCTCACCTTCCTTACTTATCATGTTTACCATAGTCGATTCAATTTTCGAGTGATACTCAGCAGTTTCTTCTTTCATATCTTTATATCGAAAATTTTAATATAAAATATGAATTAAAAAATGATTAGCTTTAAACTTTACCCGAAATTTTAATTGCGCGCTTTAATCCTAAACCATAAGGAATCAGAGTCCATTCTTATGATTAGTATCGAAAATTTCGAAACTAAATTCACTTCCCTTTAGTCATCAATTTTATATTTTCTTTAAAAAGGAAATAGTGCTAAATACTATTAATTGGAAAATATCAAGGGATTATTCTACACGGGAAGAAAATTGAAGGAGTTATTACTATTCTACTATTGTAATTTTTACTAAATAAAATAGTAACGGTGGACTATACTTCTCATTTAGTAATTTTTACCATCTACTATTGTAAATTTTATTCAACAAATAAGACTAACAAGAGTTTTAAAAAGTCGAATACTATAGAGCAAATTATACAATATGTGTTTGTGAACTTTACAATTCAACTATTGTAAAAATTCACAGTTGGTTTTTTTAAAAGAAATATTAGGGAGGGAGAGAGATAGAAGGTTGCACAAATTGGTACCTGTACAGTAATCGAAAAAAGAAACAAATATTTTCGTGCTATCTGGGAATCAAACCCAGAACTCTGTGTTGGTAGCCAGAGACTCTCCCTTTAGGCTATCCGCGGTAAACTAATATAAGACCCACGTCCTTTAACATTTATATAAACTCAGAGTCTAGCGCTGTGCACGGCAATCACTCACACTAATTGAGAGACATTCATCCAATTCAACTATTGTAAAATTTGCTATAGTTCTATTGAAAAGATACAGAGGCAGCACTGGAAATTTTCAATACTTTTTACAATAGTTATATCGTATTTTTTCATGAATAAATAGTATTTTTTCTTCTAAAATATTTCATAATTAATAGTAATAAAGGTATAGTCCAGCTTTACAATAGTTGTAAATTTTCCCAGAAATTTTTTCCCGGGTA
>CAJNRD030001121.1:13005678-13020364 GCA_905319865.3 Cotesia congregata | reverse complement strand
TAAAGTAGTCATGAAATTGTCATAAAGTAGTCATAAAAGTGTCATAAAGTTGTCATGAAATTGTCATAAAGTAGTCATAAAATTGTCATAAAGTTTTCATAAAGTAGTCACAAAAGTGTCATAAAGTAGTCATAAAAGTGTCATAAAGTTGTCATGAAATTGTCATAAAGTAGTCATAAAAGTGTCATAAAGTTGTCATGAAATTGTCATAAAGTAGTCATAAAAGTGTCATAAAGTTGTCATGAAATTGTCATAAAGTAGTCATAAAAGTGTCATAAAGTTGTCATGAAATTGTCATAAAGTAGTCATAAAAGTGTCATAAAGTTGTCATGAAATTGTCATAAAGTAGTCATAAAAGTGTCATAAAGTTGTCATGAAATTGTCATAAAGTAGTCATAAAAGTGTCATAAAGTTGTCATGAAATTGTCATAAAGTAGTCATAAAAGTGTCATAAAGTTGTCATGAAATTGTCATAAAGTAGTCATAAAAGTGTCATAAAGTTGTCATGAAATTGTCATAAAGTAGTCATAAAAGTGTCATAAAGTTGTCATGAAATTGTCATAAAGTAGTCATAAAATTGTCATAAAATTGTCATAAAATAGTCATGAAATTGTCATAAAATTATCCTAATATTCATAAAAGTTTCCTAAAACTGTCATAAAAGTCTCATAAAATTGTCCTAAAGTTGTCATAAAATTATCATGAAAGTATTCTAAAATTGTCATAAACGTACTCTTTACAACATTTTTTTTTTTTAGTAAGTGCTCTAATATTTTTCCAAAATCCAAATTTTATTTCGGCTTGGTGTCATAAAGTTGTCATAAAAGTGTCCTAAATTGTGTCACGTTTAGGATCATAAGCTTATGACACTTTTATGACAAGTTTTTTTTACACGGGTAGATAGTAGCTATTATTATTACTGATGGTAACTGCAACCATCAAGATATATTAGTAATTACGATTTTGATAATAGTAGTAACTAATTAAAATAATAACAGTTATTATTACTGATTACCATCATTATAATATTAGTAGTTACATTCAGGATGGTAACTACTACAATTCAGATGGTTAACTTAATTATTTAAATAATATTCATTACTATCGAAGTCAGCTAATAGATTTTATCATAACTAGATTATAAACTCTACACAGAACCAAGAACATACTTTTCTTCCTAATTATTTTCTTGAGCGAAAAAGAAATTTTTTTTTGACACAAGAAATTTTACTTATTCCAACAAAATTAATTCTCTTGCTTTAAGAAATACGTATCTTGATCCAAGAAAATTTATTTAAGTCAAGAAAACCTTCTTGTTTTGAGACAATTCAGCCTCTTGCTCCAAAAAATTTAGTTCTTGATAGAACTAAATTTTCTTGTCTTGAGAAAATTTCTCTCTTGCTCCTGTGACGTTCCAGCTAATTTTAGAATTATTAAAAATTAACAATTAAATTTAAAATCTAATTTTAATATTTCTTTTAATATTATTGCTGCTATGTAATTCATAGTCAGCAAAGTTCCAGGAATCTTTTGATAAGAAAGTCGCCGGACTCAGATCTAAACTCGTGAGATCGGGGCTCCGACGACTTCTCTGGCTAGGGTAACCTGAGATGCAACGTTTGCACTTTTAATTATTATAATTTTATTGTACTGGATCTGAAGAATCAGAGCAGGCAGTCAGCCGACAAACATCTTAGGCCCCGGACGTATGTTCGGAGACTGACTGACTCTTCTAAATTTAAATATTTTAATATACCACTTAATAATTTAATTGACTTTTTGTTATTTAAATGAAAACCCTAGTAAAAATCCTTTTAAAATAAGAGAGAGTTCAGCAATAGGCCCACCTGAGATCAATCGATCATCTAACGAGGCCAGCCTGGAGTTTTACAATTATAAAATTATATAAAAACATTTAACTGGAAAAAACCCCAAAAATCCAGAACGTTACACTCCAAAAAATTAAATATCTCGACAGAAGTAAATTTTCATTAATATTTTTATTGATTAACATGTCAAATGAGAAGATCAAATAATATTGAATCATTTTTTTTTTTCATTTAATATGGATAATTGCACGCTAAAATAATATAAAATGGGTATCAAATATTCAAAAGAAAAAAGAAAAATTTTCTCAAGGTGAGAAAATTTTTTTCTCAGCTGAAGTAGGTGGCGCTGCTACCCTAAAGTATCTAAAAATCTTGATCAAATATAAAAATTTATTGTATCAAGTATTTATGATAATTTGAATTAAGAAAAAATTACTTCCATCAAGAATAAAATTTCAAGAAAAATTTTTACTTCGGCCAATACAACTTTGGTCTTCCTTCAGGCACTGAAAAATTTTCTTAAGCCAAGAATTTTGTTCTCCAGTCAAGAATTTTTTTTTCTGTGTACTACAAAATTTTCTCCGTGTAAACGCTTAAAATTTCACTGATTTTGTTTTTGAGCTCTTCGAGTACCTCAAAACGTGGAGATCTGATGAGAGCACAAAGTTATTTTCATTGCAATTACATGTCATGAAGAGATCATTAATTTAATAATTTAAGTAATTTTAATCACCTGATAAATATTTTTTTCAACATACGTCAATAGTACGTGATTGAATTCCTAGCTTATAAATGACAAAATATCAATTTTACTGTTTGACCGATAAACCAGTTAATTGATTTAACTAATTTACCAATTAACTAAGTAAATCGATTAATTTGAATTCCCTGATTAAAAAATCTAATTTGAAATGATTTAAAAGTACCTGATTTGATTACTATATAGATATATATTTAACATGGAGGTAATAATTTTTAATCAACTTTCTGAATCAGGGTTAGCTAGTTGGCTAATGAACTGGTTAAACTTTATGGTCGGTTTTGTTAGCCGAATTGTACAGCACTAAGTTTTTAGTGACTGTGATTTTTACTTAATAATTCGTGGGTATTAGCGCCAGTGCAGTCTGTCTGGTCATATATTGATCAATTAATGTGAATGAAGAAATTTTATTTTCACTATCAGTCAAAACGATCACAGTAAAAAGTATTGTGTAAAATCAACACAATTTCTGTGTTAAATACCGTCAACACAAAATTAGTGTTAAATTTGTGTTGTTTCAACACAAAGCTTCCCGACTAGAAATTTTAATGTAAGACCAATTGGGCCCGCGTTGGGTTTCCTAATAGGGACCGCACATGGGAATGTCACGCAAAATCCTATGCGGCCCTCATGGGGCAATTCTTTTTAGGTCCCAATGGGGAAATCCCCATCAGAACCCAATCTAAATTTTGAAAGAAAAAATATTATGATTTTCGAAAAGATTAAAAATAATTTAGGATCAGATACTTATATTATATTAGACCTCATTAGTAAATTTAATTTGAATTGAAATGAAATCGTTGATCGAAAAAATCCTTGTCGTGAGTTGGGCTCGAACTTGCGTCCTTAGGGTCCTCAGTCCTTGACGTTACCGCTGGTCCAAGCAGAAGTGCGGATGAGGAAAGTTCCTATCTCGTATACATGCACTTTACCGGTTGACTGAGACATTATTCATGTTATGCTCAAGCTTTAAGAAATTGTTTTTTTTTTTTTTTATTTATCCACTTTACTGACGTGAAAATACAATTTTTGTATAAATTAAATAAAAAATTGAAAAATAAAAAAAAAAAATTTACCGAAAAATGTAAAAAAATTGAAAAAATAATATTCCTTAAAACTGTCCGATTTATTTTGGAATCCCCCTTATACGAACACAAAAAATTTTTTTTTGAAAATTAAAATTTTTTTAAAATCCAAGTTATTTTTTAAAATTTTATTGTATGGATAAAAATTTAACTATAAAAAAGTTTAATTTTTTTTTACAATATAAATTTTTTGCAAATGTGAATCCTCAAAAGTTGGATATTTTTCAAAAATTGAATTTTTACCTACTGATAATAAAAATTATCTTCTATTAAAATTTTTTTTTATACTGAGAAGAAAAAATTTTGAGTATAAATCTTGTTTCAGCAACATCAAAATGTATTTCAATCTAAAAACTCACACAGAAAGAAAAATTTCTTTACTGGAGAACAAAATTCTTGGCTCAAGAAAATTTTCGGATGCCTGAAGGAAGACCGAAGTTGTGTTGGCCGAAATAAAAATTTTTCTTGAAATTCTATTCTTGGTGAAAGTAATTTTTTCTTAATTCAACTTATCATAAATACTTGATAAATTTTTATATTAGATCATGATTTTTAGATACTTTAGGGAAGCAGCGCCACCTACTTCAGTTGAGAAAAAAATTTCCTCACCTTGAGAAAATTTTTCTCTTAAATATTTGATACCGAATTCGTATTATTTTAGCGTGCAATTATTCATTTTGAAAAAAAAAAAAGTGATTCAATATTATTTGATCTTCCCATTTGACATGTTGATCAATAAAAATATTAATGAAAATTTACATCTATCGAGATATTTAATTTTTTGGAGCAAGAGAGAAATTTTCTCAAGATAAGAAAATTTACTTCTATCAAGAACTAAATTTTTTGGAGCAAGAGGCTGAATTTTCTCAAAACAACAAGATTTTCTTAACTTAAATAAATTTTCTTGGATCAAGATACTTATTTCTTTAATAAGCAAAAAAAAAATTAATTTCATTGGAATAAGTGAAATTTCTTGTGAAAAAAATTGAAAAAAATTTTTTTTTTCGCTGAAGAAAATAATTAGGAAAGAAAAATGTTTTCTAGGCTCAAGTGAACCTTTTTTTCTGTGGAGTACTTGAATTTAATTTGAAATTGATTCCAAATTAATCTAGAATAACTCCGCTAAAAAAACTTCGAATTCACTCTACACGCAAATTGTTTAATTACTTTACTCCAAAACTCTGAGTAATGGGATTAAATTTAAATTTGGATTAAGATTTACTCCGAATTCATCCCGATTCTTTACAATGTATTTTTAATCTCGTAAAATTAAATTTTTCAAAATATAAGGTTATGTAAAATTTGATGAAACTAAACTTTGTAGTTTTTATTTAACAATGTTAGATGAATTTTTTTCCCAATTCCTTTCCATACTTGACGGCTAATTTTTAATTTTATTTCTAATTAATTTACAATGAATATATGCGAATAATAGCTCACAGATCTTTGGGTGATTGATTGATTATATAAATAAACGATTGTCTAAATTTAAAGATTATTTCTTCATGCATCTACTCTCAGGTTGCATTATCCCAATTGGATCCTACTACGAGCCCAGTTAGGAAAACCCATCGATGCCTTATTTACATTACGTTGGGAAAATCCTCTTCAGTCCCACACCGATCCCACTTAGGAGAACTTAGCAATTTTATTATTATTTTTCGTTGGGTTATCCCTCTTAGATCCCACACAAATCCCACTGGGAAAAATTTAGAAATTGTACTTTTTTTTCCGTTGGGTTATCCCTCTTAGGTCCCACACAGGACCCTATTGGGAAAAACTGAATAAAAATGTTTAATTTTGCGTTGGGATTTCCCATTTAGGTCCCACACAGGGCCCTATTGGGAAAAACTGAATGAAACTACTCATTTTTGCATTGGGATTTCCCATTTAGGTCCCACACAGGGCCCTATTGGGAAAAACTGAGTGAAACTACTTATTTTTGCATTGGGATTTCCCATTTAGGTCCCACGCAGGGCCCTATCGGGAAAAACTTAGTAAAAATTTTTATTTTTACGTTGGGATTGCCCGATTGGGGGCTAATTAGGCCCTTATAGGGATTTCCCAATTGGGCGTGCCTCTTCGGGACCCAATCAGGTCCAGATGTATACGCTGGGTAATCCCAAAGTAATTTCTAGTCGGGTTGTGTCATTTTAACACATAGTTTGTGTCATTTTAACATGAAAGTGTGTTGAATTTTAACACTAATTTTGTGTTGACGGTATTTAACACAATATTTTTTACTGTGGATATTGTTGCTTTGTCGTAGATCAATACAACCCAATCCATACTTGAAAAGTAGTAAGCTGAAAAATTGATCAACATGTGACTAGACAGACTGTATCGGCGCTAACACCCGCTAATTATTATTATGATTATTATTATGACTACATGGAAAGAAATTTTCTTTAAAAATTACCGTTAAATTCATTGTAATCGTGGGCCATAATGTGGCTCTTTTATTTATTATCATTTTTGAAACAAAAATTATGAAAAAATTCATTTATTTCATGGTAGACCTAATAAAATTTACCGGAAACATAAAATTTACGGTAGACTACGGTAAAATTTCCCTGATAGCCACCTCATACTATAAGTTCTTGTAGCTAAGTTCTTGTAGATAAATTTAGCGACAAGTTATCGTTAAGTTAACGTCAAGTCAACAAATGCTCATTCTTATATACAAGTTGACAATAAGATAGTGCCGATATTTAAAAACAAGTTATCTATAAGCTTATAATCAACTTGAATAGAAAATTTCGGTAACTTAACGACAATTGTTTCAATACAATTCGTTGAAGTAAAGTTGACCATAACTTTACGATAACTTGTAGATAAAACTTATTGCCAGCTACTTTTTGTCAAGTTATCTATAATTCGCGACCCTAGGTTATTTGAAAGTTATAGCATGAAATGGCTATCAGGGTTAATTGTTAAAAAAAAGTTAAAAATTATCTCACTTACCGACAAATGATTAGGTCATGTCATCTGTCCCACGATTACTGTGAACTTAACGGTAATTTTTAAAGAAAATTTCTTTTAGTGTATGATATTTGACAATATCATTAAAATTCTACACCCGGTTTCATTGGAAAAAGATGTTAGAAAAATAATAAAAATTACAAATACACTTTTCACAAAAATTAAGGGACTAAAAAAACACTTGTTTCTAAATATTTCGTCGAGGATATCTCTCGAACCAATCAACCGATTTTTACGTTCTAGGCGACTTTACACAGAAAAAAAATTAACTTGATTCAAGAAAAAAATTCTTGAACCAAGAATATAATTTTGAAGAGGGTAATTGTCTTGAATCAAGACGAAAAATTCTTGAATTGAGTAAAATTTCCTTAAATCAAGAAAAATTTTCTTAAATCAAGAATTTTTCTACTTAAACTCTTAAATTCTTGCTCCTTTAATTTTTTCAAAAATTCAATCAAGTGGGAAAAAAAAACGGTTGGCTGGATTCAATTGAAACTTCGGACGGTTTTTGTGGATATATTGAACAGTAAAAGACACACTTAACATTAGTGGTTTCCGCGATATTTTTGATTAGGCACTTGATTTTCCAAAAAACCGCAAAAAGCCCTATTTTGGTTGCTTTTTCAAATTCATGTAATGATTGAAATAAAATTTTGTTTTCAAAAATCAATAGTCAATCCTTGTAGGAAATTTATTCATGTTTTCGAAACCAACCTTGAATTTTTTGTGCGATCATTGGTTGCTGAGATATTGCTAATCAAAGACAAAATGATCTTTTTCCATTCAAACACCGATATCTCAGCGAGAAATGCTGGTATCGAGATTTCTAAAAAACCAAATTAAAGCTGATTAAACAAGTTATCTGGTCCATACAAAGATTAAGTCAAAAAAATTTTTTCCCAGTCCGTAGAATAAAAAAAAAAACCAAAATAATATCGACAATTTTTTTTTCGGTGGTTTTCTTAAGATTACTCGAAAAAAAATTTCAAAAAAAAATTTTCAAACTCAGGTCCGAAAACTAGACTCTTAGAGCTACAATTTGCTTTTTTTTATTTGCTGTAAGACCATTTTTCTACAAGTTACAGCCTGTTAAAAATCCCTAAAAAATTTGGATTTTTTTCATGCTCCCTTAATATTTGTGAGAAGTGTATGCATACACTATTAACCACATGTGGTTAATAGTTACGATTATAACAGCATTTTGTAGGTCTGGGTTGGTTGTATTTTTAGTCTGCGTCATCTTGTACGGTCAAAACAGGCGTTTGGGAAAGCGGAAAATTGAACTTTAAAGGATTTTAATACTCTTACGACTAAAACGGACTTGAATTTCGACTCGGGCTACTAGGAGAACTTGTAGGCCAATTTTATGGTTTTATGTTTCGGTATTTTTTATCTTTTTTGTTGCTATTGCAGCTGATTCCATAGTAACCGTCGCAATCTTAATTTTTCGTAATGTTTAAAAATCCTCCGATCAGTATCAAAAAAGTTTTACTTAAAAATAAAAATAGTTGCGAAAAAAAATTTTTGATAGTAAAGCACTCTCTAATGATTGTTATTATGAGTCGTGCAGTATAAAAGGAACTTGAAATACATTTGGTAGTTAGAAAGGTGTGTAAAAATTGAAGGGGATAATAAACAATTGTTTGGAGCTTAACATCGGATGGATCAGGTACTTTATGAATAAAAATACCTGATTGACTTGTCCACCATGTCGAGAGTTTGAAATCTTACAGACGACGTCGCGTAGTAGGAGGTGACGCCGGAAGGCTTTCCGTCGCGAGTCTTGGAGTCTGGTTCTAAGCTCGTCGATCGTAAGACGACATGCGGGGTCAGGAGAGAACGATGTAGCAACGCCGGACTGCCACCCGTCGACAGTGGCTCCGACGTCATTATCGCTGGGCAATCATTAATTACAGACATTATTTTATTCCCCAAAAATTCTTAATTAATGTATATCAAATATGAATAGTCTTATACATTTTGTTATATATAGTATTAGAATATGTATAATTATTTAAATTTATAATATATAATGAACTATCCACGTATACAAAATATATTAGCTACCGATATCGCACTGACCCGATTATAAAGGTCAACCGAACAGTGCTCACCACTTGATCGTCAGCTGATCCTTCTTTTGGATCCGCTCTTAAAACTCATGTCTTGGTATAATTCAACTTTCTTCTCATTTCTTGTATATCTGTAAAATTAAAAATAAAAACAACCCCACGTATCCATAATCTATATTACTTTTATAAAGCTGGCCATCAATATTTGCCATACAGCGCTTTTGCATTATCACATTATCACTTCATGCATCATATATTGTAATTATGCTTTTTTTAATATAATATTCCACTTAAATGGAATTTTATAGAGCATAAATTATTAAAAATAGAACATGCGAATCGTAAGCTTTTTTAGAAATGGTATGGGTTAAAAATAATTGATATAAAAAATAAAAGCTTTTTCCAATTTATCAATTGTCAATCACAACGCCTCCGTGATTGGCTAAAAAAAAAATTTAATCAAAGAATATAAAGTGTACTCTTGTAATTTCTAATGAAAATTATTGTTATTATTTTTTTTAAATATTTGCTTTTAAATTCTACATGCTTTTTTGAATACATTAACAAGTATACTAAATAAAATAATGATATGATTCAAAAAAGACTTTCTCCAAAATTTTACTTGTTCCAAAATATACTAAAAGAATTAAAGTTTTGAATCAATTATTTAAAACTTATAACTTTAGAATGAAGAGCAAAAAATTCTCCATTTAATTTTACTTTCTAATGAAGTATTTTATTATTTAAAAAAAAAATATATATATATATATATATATTATAAATTTCTTCCACTAATTTATTTCACTGGGATTAAGACAGTAACGATGCTAATTTGAAAAATGTTGACTGGTTATCTGATCTTAAATCACATTCAAATTAAGCAGTTCTACCTAATTTGGGAAAGTATGAGACCTGTTTCATTTAAATTAAGCTACTTAATTTAAATATAAGGTAGAATTTTCTAAGAAAGTTAAAAGTTGAGAAAAAAAATTAGTGGTTCTTTTTGAAAGAGTAGAGAACCCTAGTTAACATTTATGTTATTTGTGTTGTTTTGATCAAAACAATAGTGAATTATATGAAATTAATGTGTTCCATTTGATAGTATATAAATGGAAAATAGGCAATAGCATTGGTTGAAGATAATACTGAGTTTAAGTATGCACTGAAAAAAAAAATTTCTGCTTATAGCTACAAGTAGCAGCCTGGATAGCTGACCGTCGCAATCGATTCGAGTGCCATGCACGATAGTATTGCTACCGTTAGAATACAGTTTTCCTAACCTCACTATCCTCTAGATAACAATGTGTGTATCGTGACAGTAGCAATATCGTATCGTGCATAACAGAAAAATTTTTTTTTTAGTGTGCCACTATAGATACGATATAACGTGACTGTGAACTGATTGAAAAGTTAACTTGATTCAAGAAAAAAAATTTTGGTTTGAGAATTTTTTCTTTTCACTAAAAAAAAACACATTTACTTCAAAATTCAACGCTTTTTTGTAAAACTGTTTTTCTAACTGGTCTCCGAGAGATCTCAAGAATGAATTGACTTATGGTTTTGAGTTTTTAAGGATGGATTGATTAAACACATGTATAGATATCGTCTAAATTATGATAATGCGGAAATTTCAAGCCGTTTTTAATTTTTTTTTTTTTTTAACATAATCTAAAAAATAATAGAGATAATTGACAAACTTTATTTTCAACATAGATGTTTTCGGAGTGGTTAGAACATACGTTGTAATGAAGATTTTCGTTTGGAAAATTTATACTTATTTTTAAAATATCAATAAATATACAATTAAAAATTCAAGCTTTTGTGTTTTTATCACTCGTAGAAAAAAAAATTTTTCAATAAAAGGTGGTAAAAAAGCGATTTTGGAACGGGATTATATTATCTAATTTTAAAAATGCTTATCGTCAGATGGACGGTGTGGTTTAATGTATATAGAACAAGCAAAAACAAAATTTGATTTAGATCGGGTAGCTCGAATTGTAGAGTAGCCGACATGTCTTCGGAAGGTTCTGGATTCGAATCCCAGTCCAAGCATTATTTAATTTTACACCATTTTTTAAATATGGTTTTTATACAGTCATTTTTTACCACCTTATTACCATAAGTATGCCGAATTTTCAGCGTAAATACATCGCATTTTGAGCGTAAATATTCCGCATTTTTGGCAGAAATATTTCACATTTTGAGCGTAAATTATTCGTATTTTTACGGTTAATGTTCTGTAATGTTTCGATGAAAAAACTGACCAAAACAACTGAAAATATACTGAAAAATACAGCATTATTACTGTATAACTGCAACATTTTTTTGGCACTTACAAACCGCTAGGACAAACAATAAAATAAAAGTAAAACTAGATGTTTCATTAATTGATTGCATTAAATTTTTGAGTTCTAATCTATTATTTCAGTAAATCATTTTTTTTTTTTTGACAACAAGAAATAGGAATACTTGAATATAATTACAATTTTGCACAATAGTGTGAACACAAGATAGCGATTTTCAATTAATCATCGGATTTAACGGAAAATCCAAGAGGTACTTATTTGAATCACATTCACCTTATGAACCATACCAAATAAAATTATTTTGTAGTATTCTCACATAGAAAAATATATATGTCAAAAATAAACGTGGCATATATAAAATATATGCCACATATATTTACGCAAAAAAACATATCTCGCCTTATATTTTTTAATACACAGATAAAGAGGCTGAAATATATTTACGTATAGATGTCAACATAAATGTGTGCATATATGTTGACATATATGAGTATGTAGATGGAAGCATATATCTTCTGGTCAAGTTCAAAGATGAGCTTAATTGGTAAAGTAGTTCAGAAATTACAGGGTTTCAAAATTTTCAAAATCGTAAAAATTCATATTTTGGCAGTTTCTTTCGCAGATAACTTTTTAATCAAATAACTTATCGAATTTTTGTAAATTGCACTTTAAAGCCCAGCAAACGAGCTTTAATTTTCATGTCATTTTATTCTCCTCAACTGAAAATAACCTATTCGTCTGACGATATTTGATGAAATTTTACTATTGCATTCATTTTAACTTAGGAAGAAGGGATTCCATCAATGTGATTGAAGTATTTGTATTATTAGTGTTGTCATTTTATTTAAGTAGGAAATCTACTTCCATTTCGGCTACCGAATGGCACTTTTTTTTTATATTTGTGAAATGTATGAAATAAAAAAGAATAAAAACTGAAAAAAAACAAAATTTCAATAAAATTAAAAACAAATTTAATTTCCAGTGAATGCGGAGTGAAATTCACTCCTGATTTTTTTATAGTACGTAATATCCTCTAAAAGTTTAAATATGATATAATTACAGAATCTGAAAATATAAAGGTATAAAAAGTACATATTATTTGAATATATGAACAGAATCAATATTTTTCACTCTCTAACCGTAAAACACTCGGATTCGAGTTAGCAAAAGTCCAAGAAATTAGTCCACTGATAAAAATTGTTCACTTAATTCAACACGGAGAAAAAAATATCGTCAGAATGAGGATACGTATCATTATTCTGACTATACGCCGCATACTTATTTTTCTTAGAGATATTCTGTAGAGCCAATTCAGCTATCAGCGGATAGTCAAAATGATGATCCGCATCATTATTTTAGGCATAACATTTAGTTGATGGCTCAACTATACAGATCCTTACGTTAACGAAACAGTTGCCTGTTTTAACAAAACTATACATACATTTACGAGAGCTATTCTCTGTAATATCTGTAATGCTTACGGGAAACAAATGAATCCTTAAATCAGAAATCTGGATTGTTATTTTAAGGAAACGTCATTTAAGAATACGTTGGATAGTCATTTTAACAATATTTTTTTCTCCGTGAAGAGAAGAAATTTTAAGCCAAGAAAATCATTTTGAAAAAATTTTTGGCTTTAAATAAATTTCACTCAGTTCAAAAATTTTTCTGTTTTATTGACGGAATTTTTAGGAATTTTTGTAGTTCAAAGTTTTTTCTTTTAAATTAATTAAGTTAACTACTTTGTTAGAGTGCTGTTAAAAAAAAACTAACCGATTGTTAATTGTAGATTTTTTGTTCTTTGTATACTTGTTATATATTTTCTGAGCAGTAACAAAATTTATTTTCACTTTTTATTAATTAAAACTGCTTTTCAAGCTAAGCGTCAACAACTTCTAATTTAATTGGAAAAAACACACTTATTTTTTAAATTTTATTTCTGCTAGTTTGCAGTTGCAAATTAGTGAGACATTCCAGTATAATTAATCACTCAGTTATTTTCGAATTTTCCTCTTTCCTGGCATGTAAAAATTAGATTCTTCTATGCGATAAATGTTTCACAGCAACTAAAAATGAATATTTTACGAATTTCACGCGAAAGTTGATAATTATCATAATAATTATAAATATAAAAGAAATATTTTTATAGATGTGTGTTAAAATCATTACTAAATTTAAATTTTAACATCAACACTAAATAACAAACAAGTCTTTTTCATCGATAATTAAGACAATAAAAAACATTTTCTCTCTGGTGTATTTATATGAAAAAATGGGTTTTTGAAATTTAATATCATTGGAAAGGTCTTGGACTGAATTCGTATCTTACCAAGTTAATTTGTTATTAAAAATTTTAGGAGTAGTTTTAACATTATGAGTGGTCATTCTAAAAAGATTTAATTTTCCCCTGGTCAAAATAATTATGTTATTTCTTAATTCAATGTTAGTTGAAAAAATAATTAAATTTTTCTTTAAATTATTACATACATAGTAATCAAATTAGTAATTTCTTCCCATAAAATGTTTATTATAATGTTATTATTAAGAATAAACATCATTATTGTAAATTTTTGGATTGAGTTTTATATTTTTTTACGATTTACTATTCACTGTCTACACATTTACCCGAGCTGTTTTCTACGTCGTTAATTTTCATAATTTTTTTTGCCCTGCGATTCATTTTTACATATATTATTAGGAGATTTCATAGACCAATCCAGAATCAAAACTCATCTTGAGTTGATAAGTATTCTTTGAAATTCATTGAATACTGATAACGTTTATTTGAGGCTTTTGAGCATCATTTGAGACTAATAATGAATGCTCTTTGAGCTTAGGGCGGCTAGATTGAGGCTTACTTGGATTTGTTGAGTACTAATTGAGGATAGATATTTCGACTCGGGATCGTGCTATACAAAATTTGTTTATTCATTTATATTGTTTTGTACATGCACGGAAAGAAGAAATTAACTTAAATCAAGAGAAAAATTCTTAAATCAAGTCAAATTTATTTAAACCAAAAAAAATTTCTTAGTTAGAATTTTTGTACTTAAATCAAGAAAATAAAGTTTTTCAAAATTATTTACTTGATTAAAGTTAATTTTTTTTCCTGTGTGTGAATGTGGTTATATGTAAAATATACATCCATGTTATAAGGTACACGGAGAGAAAAATATAGAAATCATTCCTATAATTTTAATGAAATATTTTCCTATACCATTATAGGAGCGATTACTTAAATTATGGGAATTATACCCATAATTTTTGGGAAACGTTACTATAATTATGGGAATGGTTCCTATAATTATAGGAACGATACCTTTAATTAAAACTGTAATATCGGCATGATTCCCATAATATATAGGAATGGTTCCCATAATATATAGGAATAGTTTCCATAATATTATAGAAACCATTCCTATAATATTATGGGAACCATTCCCATAATATTATAGGAATGATGCCAATAATATTGGAGTAATTTTTTTTTCACACAACTGTGGTATTTAATTAATTACTTTTCACTAGATTTATTTTTTTTTTGATTAAGTGATTCTTTTTTTATAATATAATATATATATATATATATAAATTGATAAAAAAAATTATCAGTAATAATATTTATTATTATTATCATTATGAAATTAATTAG
>CAJNRD030001121.1:12875869-12982921 GCA_905319865.3 Cotesia congregata | reverse complement strand
GATGGTTATGACCCATCTTAAAAACCAGCTAATGCCATCACCCACGTGTCCTCAACTCCTACAGAAGATCGTAAACGCGTTGTTCCCCGGACAAAGCGAGTTTAACTACCTAGTAGCGCAGAATGAAATGGATGACATTCCATTTGTCACGGAGGAAGAACTGATGGAGGCTTGTAATCGTGCAGGGAACAATAAAGCACCGGGATTGGACGGGGTCCCCAATATTGCTTTAAAAACAACTATAAAAGCAGTGCCATCATTGTTCCTGGACGTCTACGACACATGCCTCAAGGAAGGGATTTTCCCTCGGAAGTGGAAGCAGCAAGAACTAGTACTACTTCCAAAAGGAAAAAAGCCACCAGAAGAACCGTCATCTTATCGACCACTTTGTATGTTAGACACGGCAGGTAAGATACTTGAGCGTATAATCCACCAAAGAATAGAAGCAGTTGTCGATCCACTCCTGGCAGACAACCAGTATGGTTTTCGGAAAGGACGATCAACCCTGGACGCAATCAACCTGGTTGTTGTAACGGCCAAGGAGGCAATCGAAGGGATCAGATGGAAGGGTGGAGCGAAGAAGTACTGCCTGGTGGCCACTCTGGACATCAAAAATGCCTTCAACTCCGCCAACTGGGACTGCATTATGCAAGCTCTGGAAGAGAAAAACGTACCAGGATACCTACGTAGGATAGTGGCTAGCTACTTTACGGACAGAATCCTGAGATACGACACGTAGAATGGTCCAAAAGAGTACGATATTACCGGAGGCGTACCCCAGGGTTCTGTTCTGGGTCCACTTCTGTGGAATGTCATGTATGATGACCTGCTGAGACTGACTCTACCAAGAAGTGTCAAGCTTGTTGCATACGCAGACGATGTAGCTGTCGTAATCGTTGCGAAACACCTAGATGAGATAAACCACATGTTCAGTATCACATTTGAGAAAGTTAACCGGTGGATGGATTCAATGAATCTACAACTGGCTAAACAGAAGACTGAGGCTGTGCTTATTACCAGCAGAAAAAGTGATAGAGACCATAAAACTGAAAGTCGGAGAACAAGAAATCACATCACAACCATATATCCGATATCTGGGAGTGATGCTTGATGCTCGACTCAACTTTAAGCAGCAAGTCGAACACGTGAGTGCAAAAGCATCAGCAGTGGTAGCTAGCTTAGCACGGCTGATGCCAAACGTCGGAGGCCCAAAGCAGAGCAGAAGACTACTACTATCATCTATAATCACATCAGTGCTCACTTACGGAATATCTAACTGGGCGGACGCACTAAAAAAGCAAGAATCATGGAGAAGGGCAGGACCAGTATATCGTCTGAGTGCCCTAAGACTAGCTTGCGCCTTCCGCACAATATCGGAGGAAGCAGTGTGCGTCATTTCTGGAACTCTACCTCTCAAAGTCCTAGCTGAAGAAAGACGGAACCCTTACCAACGAAAGAGGTCAACAACACTGAGCGCAGAAGAACTCAAAACGGAACAAAGACAGCACAGCATTGCACGATGGCAATCTCAGTGGGATGCCGCAGAAAAGGGTAGATGGACGCATAATAACTTCCCGATTTTTAAAATCTGAGATTTTTTTAGCGGGAAGTTAAAAATATTATGATGCAAAATGACGATCAAAATTACTGCACAGTAAAAAATTTTTCGCCAATGTGTAAAGTGTAAAAATTTTTGTGTAGCAAATTACACTCTAGTGTGTATAATTTTACATTCTCATGTGTTGATTTAACACACTTGAATGTAGAATTAACATTAGTTTGTGTAAAAACAGTCAGTAACACAAATATTTGTGTTAAATTTGACGAAAATTTTTTTACTGCATGTAAAAAAAATTAGAAAAAAAATTTTTTTTAATTAAAAAATTTTTTTTCCTCTGAAATTGTAGAAAATGACGTTAAAATATATTTTTGAAAGCTAAAAAAGCTTTTTGGGAAAAAAAATTTTTTTTACGAAATTTTGGGGGTACCCCATTTTGCCACCCCTACCCCATTTTGCCCCCCCCCCTCCCCTAAATTGCACTTTATTAAATTCCATTCAAAATTATTAAACAGTTTTTAACCACATACGGGCATGCATAATATATCGATTTTCTTTATTAATATATTCACTCTAGCATTCGATGTTTATAAAAATTTACATGTAAACACACGGACGTGCAAACGAAAATATTATTATAAATCCAGTTAATCCCTAATACGTGAATATTTGATAAAATCGCGATTTTACCATTATTTCGCATAATAATTATTGAAGATTTAATCTGACGTATACAATCAATTGGGATTGTTCATTGTTTATAAGAACAGTCAATATAAATTTTTATTTTTTTTATATAATGCTGTAATCATTTTTTTTAACTTTCAATTAAAATTATCACTTTATTTTTAACTCTAAATTGAATCCTTTAACTTACTAAGGTAATGGTTGGTTTATTTTACATTTAACTGATAGGTACTATTTCACCAGAAAAATTTCATATTATTTCTATTTTCTTCAAATAATAAGTATAAGGTATACTAATTCTTTAAAATTTTAGAATTAAATGTATGAATAGTAATGATTGAGAAAAAAAGATAACTTCCCGAAAATTATTTTAGTATTTTTTATTGCTTATCCGGGATAAGTATTATTGTAGCGCCCGTGTTTGCGGTTGAAAAATAG
This sequence comes from Cotesia congregata, assembly GCA_905319865.3. Classification (NCBI taxonomy): domain Eukaryota; kingdom Metazoa; phylum Arthropoda; class Insecta; order Hymenoptera; family Braconidae; genus Cotesia; species Cotesia congregata. Next base: position 12,980,238 of record CAJNRD030001121.1, on the reverse strand, counting down.
CTGATTGCCCAACTTTACAATTGCAACATGAGTTTCACGTAAATTAAACATTTATTTGAGATCAACAAGTATACTTGTCACACGCAAATTTTACTTGGCGCATGCAAATTATGTTTGGCGCACGCAAATTAGTGAAAAAATATACTATTACCTCATTGGTTGTTTTCGATAGTTTCGACCAAGCTCGAAATATTCAAGTCGACTTGAAGTAATGTTTTTTTTTTGTTAATATCAATGGTTTTGAATTCTTCAATAATTTTTTGCAAGCTCAAACAGTTTTGATGATCATACCAACAAAATATAGTGATTTTCGATAGATATGTCAAATGAGGGTTTTTGGTACGCTTGAATTTGCGATACGAGCTTTAAGTTATGATGTATCCGTTATTACGGAATCGAATACGTCGTTACACGGACGAGCACACTAATCTATATATATAACGACTATATAGATCTCTGTATAACGGTTATATGAAGATCAGTGGACGAGCAAAGCAATCCGGAAAAACATACGTGTTTCCGTAGCGGATAAAAACATAACCTTAAAGGTGAGATTCGCAAATTCAAGTGTGCCAGATTCCATACTTTACACATAACGTATCGAACAAAATTTTTAACTTCCCGATATAAAAATCAATGATTCTTAAAAAATCTGGAAGTTACTGGTTTTACCCCAGTTTTCGAAAGTTCTTATCAGATCTTCAAGTTTTGAGACCCCACTGAGAGAAAGATATGGTTTTTTGAACTAGAAAAATCAAATTAAATAGCATCGCCACTACTCAATTGATGTTCTCATACCTAAAATTATTTATATTATCGAACCTCAATATTGAGTTACTTAAACTATTTTTAGTTAAACATAGACTTGATAGTCATCTTAATTCTCTTGAACTTAGAAAACAGATAAAAGAGATCAGACACTCCAAAAAATGTTCAAAATGTATTCATTCATTCTTTAAGTTTTTAATTCGGCAAACTATTATTTTTGGCAATTTTTACAGATTTTTAGTTTGAAAAACTTGATCTTTCGAAAATTTTTAAACTCTTCTAGTTTAAAGTATAATTTTTTTAATTCTTTAGAATTTTATTTTCATTTTGAGATTTCGAGTTCAAAATCTGTCCATGGATTCAAAATGTATATCAATCTTCGATTTCGAAAACATTACTTTAAAATTAATAATTCCGTAATTTAGTTGATTCGTGAAAAAATTGTTACATCCACTGCAATCTGTAAAATATAAAAATACCGAAAAAAAAAAAAATTTTGTGAATTTTTAAACAACTATAACTTTCGAACGCGTCGTTTAATTTTCATTTATAAAAAAGCATTCGATGCAGTTTTTTAAGCACAAAAAATGTATACATGATTTTATTATGATTTTCTCGCACCCTTGAAGTTATTTTTAAAAAACATAAAAACTCAAATTTTTTTTTTTTAATTTCTTGGATTAACTCTCAATTTTAATCAGATATAAGTTTTGATAAACCCTTTCAAATGTCGTGTCTTAGAATTCAATCGGTTGATTCGTTTTTGAGAAACCGTACGACAAAAATTTATTTACGCACATACATCCACACGCACACACATACTCACGGCCGGACGTCTCGGCGGGAATAGTCAGAATAGCTTCCTGGGACCTCAAAACGTGGAGTTCCGATGAAAACTCGACTTTCGAAAATTGGACCGAAATCAATAACTTCCCTTATTTCGAAAATTTTCAATTTTCTAAGCGGAAAGTTAAAAAGTGATGAAAATTAAAAAGTGATGAAAGTTAAAAACGATGAAAATTTTCAAATAACTAATATATTAAAGATCTGTGTTGAAAAGCAGAAAGGGAAGATAGAAAAAACAAAGAGTAGAGGTTTTTCGATACTTGTGCACAGTAAAAAATTTTTCGTCATTGTGTAAAGTGTAAAAATTTTTGCACATCACCGGTTGGAATTACAAAAAAATTTTTAATGTAAAAAATTTCCAGTTTTCCATTGAATAACCTATTTATTTTTCAGATGAATAACCAAAGATCTTTAAAAATGGGGTAAGAATCGAGCTCGAAAATCTAGCAGTTGTTAAAAACATAACTTTTTTGAAAATTTTTAATTACGATATTTTTAATTACACCAAATACCGTGTTAAATTTAGGGACTGTGAATTAAATATTTTTACACCGTCGACCGTGTAATATATAGTATCTTGACTTTCGAAGAATTATATCTCAGAAACTATGAATTTTATTGGAATTCAGGTTGTTACATTTTTGGTAGGTAAAACAATGCTCTTTTGAATACAATCATTATTATTCTGAATTAAATAGTTTTTAATGTTGAACAATTTAATTAAAAACGAACCTATTTTCGAGAAAAATTTTAGGATAAAAAAAATTCTGGGGTCAAAATGACTCCCAGTGTACTCCAAGGGTTAATAACATTAATATAGTTATTAATTCATGATAAAAATTAAGTAGTTAAAAATATTCAATGATTAGTTGTAGCTTATTAAACAAAAATATATCGAGTAACACACAACGTGTGAAAAAAATAGTAGATTACACCTTGTTAAAATTACACGGATGAAAAATTTACACCGTTATTTTACACTACATGGCTGTGTAAAGTGCTCCGGGTCCATTTTTACACCGAAATCTTTTACAGTGTATATAATAATAATAATAGAAAAATAGCTTGTCATAATATATTCTTATTGTACTTACATAACGAATGATTAATATATAAATTTTTTAACTTTTAATTAAAAGAATTACAAACATTCAAACTGTAATTAATTAAAGTAGAATTATTTATCATATGTATAAAGACTTAACAATTAAATCAATAACGATTATATTTAAAATGTCAAAGTTAATGTCAATTAATTTATGTAATATTTACATGAAGAGTAAATGAAATGATCTCGCACAACAGATATGTATTTTCTACACTATATATTTCTACAAGAAAACTTATTCATACCCTATGATCTAATCATAAATATGGACCAAAAATAACTCGAAGATATTCGAATAAGAGATACTTTTATAAATGTACTTATAAATAAAGAATTTAATTACAGCTAAAGCCAGATAAAGATGAAAATATTTTTATGCCTTTAACTTGAATGAGCTAATTTTTTAATTTTTTTCTTAAATTAAATTTTGTAAATTAAAAAAAATTTGGGATCCTAATATTCTTAGATGTTAAGATTATAAGATCAATAAGTAAACTATGCTGCATGCTTACCAGAAAGCGTGTGTGTAAGTGCGTGTAAATATATTTTATAACTTTCGACAATGAATTCAAAGGTCTAAATTGAGTTCAAAAAAGTTTCACTCGATTGAGATTCATAAATGTAATTTAGGAAAAATTCTAAATCAAATTTTTAAATTCAATCAACTCTATTTTCTAATAAAACGTCAATTGTGTTCAATAACGAGAGATATTGTTAACAAAAAATTTATTAAAAAAAATTATGTCTTGGATTTATTATTTTTGTATATTTTGAACCAATTGATTTTGATAATTCACTTTTGAACTTAGTTTATTGCACTAATTGACATGAAACTCATTGAAATAAATTAATTCATTTTAAATCTTTAATGAAAAAATTTGAGAAACATTTTTTTTTCTCCATATTTCACCATACATATTTTTAATTAATTACAAAAATCATATCGGTTAATTTTTCGTTTAGAAAACTTTCTCAAATAATTCAATATCATATAGATTTCTGAGACATTTTAAAAGTGATAAAGAAAATAAATCTTTTTAGCAAAAAAAAAAGAACTTGTGAAAAAATTAACAGATAAATCTGATAAGCAAATTGTAATTTATATGCGACTTTATTAAAAAATTGTTCATTTTTAAATCCTAAAATGTACGAATAAAAATATATTTACATCATACTTTAATGTCAACCTACAAAATACGTTTTTTTAAGAGATTAGTCTACGTCGTGTGCTTATAAGAGAAAAATAAAAAAGACCTTGCAATTGAATTGTACAACAATCTCAACCGAACACTCTTCTGCGGTATATTTTGAGTAAAGTTAATGCCGACGGTCGACACTTTTGTATGTTTATTTATACTCCATCTAACTCTTAATGTTGCAATGTTTTGATTATAACTCATAATTATTACACATATAAACAACACTTAAGTTTTGTTTACTTTTAGTTGTATAAATTCAATTGATAATAAATTTTGTTACAAGTTTACAAAATAATGTCATGTACTTAAATATATCTATTGCCTATATTCCAAGATATTCCAATTTATGTGATGCTATGATATTTAGATAATAAGAGAGATTGTTAATTTATGTATCTACCAAGCTTATTTCTAGGCCGTCAGGCTGAAATAAATAATAATAAAAATATATCTATCACCGAAATAAAGTAAATAATAATTGTAGTTATTAGCTATACAGTTTTTCAACCGATATCTTTTAAATTATCTCTTCTAATATGACAAAATTTACTTAGATGAATCGTTACAAAAAACTAAATTTCAATTAACGATAAATTTGAACCGGTGTCATAATTTTTCTTGAAGTACTTTCAAATAAAAATAAAGAAAAGTACTTTTTGGAAGTTAACATTAAAGCTATATTAACAATAAAATTCTCGTAATCCTACAAAAAAATTTGGATCTAAAATTAAATTTCGGAAAGATCAAATTGTATTTTTAATAATGACTATTGAGCTATCCATCAGATTTTTTATAAATTTTTATGCATAAATATATTATAATAAAAAATGTAAAGATTTTTTTTTAAGTTTAAATAGTTTCTATTTTTGGTTCCTTAAGGGTTATTCTTTGGTATTCTGCAAAATAAAATTTTGGTATTCTGCAAAATAAAATTAAATCAATCAAGTTTTGATAAGTAGTAGATAGTAATTATAATTTATTACAACAATATAATATTGCAAAAATTTTTTCTAAACTGAGCATTACAAACAAGAACAACTATATCCCATTGATTTACTTTCACCAACTTTGTAATAAAACGTAACACACAATTATATTACCAAAGTTAAACAAAGGTATCATCGATTGACATTAATGAGTTTGAAGTAAACGTAACCCAAGGAGACTGCATGTACAAAGACAACGTCTATGTCAATAACAGAACACATTTGTCACACAGACAAAACTATACCAAAACTTAACAATAACTTTTTGTTAATTTAATTCTTCGGTCTATTTATTTTAACAAGTTCGTAATCCATATCTCGAATAGACTTTCAAGAAATCAATTTCTCATTGAAAAAGCTTGCATATTATAGAGATATATGTCTATATCACCGCATAAAATATGAAGCACATCGTACCCTAATATAAATATTTTCTATGCCAACATTTATTCAAATGACAAATAACCGATAAAAACTCGATCGAAAATTACTGCTATGCATATTAATGTAAATGGATGAGCTATATTGTCCACATACGAAGAAGATATAAGAAAAGAAAATAAATGTTTGCATAGCGTGGATGATCTAAATGCTAGTAGATATAGATAGATATAGAAATTTAAACATTACTATGATCTTGTTTTGGCAATAAAAACCGTAAAGAAAAAAATTTAACAGACCGCCGACACATTTAACACGTGATGATTATATACTGTTCCTAATCGGGAATTTATGTTTAAAAAAAAATTTCAGCCTAATTATTAAACGGAACAAATAATCGATTCAAATTACTGACATTCATTTTTTTATTTTACGGCTAATTGATATCATTTCAAGTTAAAAATAAATAAAAATAACAGTTAATAAAAAAACATCTCATAACTTTCAATTAACACACCAACAACATGCAATAAAGAGTAAAACGACGCATACCATACTAATATGTTAAAAGTTAATTATGTAAAAATTTATTGTAACAAAAAATCTCACCTATGCGAAGAGATTATGAAGGCCATAGGTTTTCCAGTCCCCACGTCGTTTTACTTCATTCATTGCGCTGACGTCACAATATAAAATTATATTATTCTTTACAGATAAACATATCTACGTCATAGTTTTTTTATCTTTTTCTATTCGTGGTAAAGCTGTTTGCTCTTTTTGTACATTATTTTTTTATTATTCATATTTATAGATGCATATAGTCGAATATAAAATTTGCAAAGTGTAAATCATAGTGAACTTTGTATATAAAGACGTTAAAATATAACTTGGCACATGTACGGTGCCAACGGTTGAATCGACTATTCAACGAGAAGTGCTCCATCGAAGTTTACTGCTAAGCAGAGGGGAAGAGAATTAATTATTTTTTGACCAATACATAACACACGCTGCACGTGTTGCACTGTGAGCCATGCAAAGCGTGTAAACAGACTAGACCGGCTAGTCCGATTATTTTATATACTACACCTACTTAATTTATTTTTTACATTCATTCTATTAATACCTTTTAATTTTTTATCACTAATTTACACTATTTATTTTCTCAAGTATTATTGTACAATTTTAAATCATACTTGAAAATTATAACAATATCACGAATCATTTTACCAAGTCGTGGTTATAAATGAAAATTTTTTTTAACTAATAATTAAATAAAGTAAAATTGTACTGATTATTTATGACAAATATATTATTGTTATTATTATTATTATTAACATGGCCACTTTTGTTAAGTAAACTTGAGTAAAATGTAATCATTTGATCGTATGATTACTGACGGCACCGTGAGCATTACGTGTTGCTTTACGCCGTCACGTCAAGCGGACGACTACCTCCCTCGAATTCCTCAAGCAAGGGGGCGCGTTTTGTCCTCTTGATCCTCTTCCTCCACTGCGTCAAGTCACACGAACCTCATGCGCTCGCTTCGTATTCGAGTTAGCAACCCTCATACTACTCTGCCCTTAAATTTTTCCTTTTTCTGCTACTATCCTTTATTTACATTTTGTACAAGAAGAGTTTAACAGACTCCAAGATACACCATCTTTGTACACCTAATCAATTTCTTTTCTATATAATTTTAGAATGATTCTGTTTTTAAATTTAAGGAAGTACGAGCACGAAGGCAACTTTTGATAAAAGGCTTGATTTTTTTTTTTAATACTTATGAAGTTTAAATATGTCTAAACAAATTCCGAAAATTTGAAGGAGATTGCCCGATCATTTGAATAAATAATTAACTTTAAAGTTGAGCAATTTAACATTGGTCTTATGGGATAACCTTCAAACATTGCTACATTTCTGTATTTTTCTCGTAAAACTGTCGATGAATATTTTTAAAAAACTTATGGATGAAAGTAAATATATTAGTAATAAATTTAATTGAAAAACATTTACACTTGTCCGATTAATTAAAGGGTATTAATTAAAGGAAAAAAAATTGCCGCCACTAGCCAATATTAAATGTATATCTATATATTGAGAAAAATTATATGGTTACTGCGTTCCCCTTACCGCGCTAGAGTCAATACCTATCCTCACCCCGCCTGGCGCTCGTATTTCCTTAAACGGTGAGGGAATTCTACGTTTTTTAATTCAGGAAGTTATGGTTGTTAGTTTGATTTTTAGAATCCGTGTCCGCTTAACACATACGTTTGTATAAACCTTGAATATCTTCTGAATAGATCGATCTTTTCTAGTCGATCTGGCTTACAAAGGAAATTGAATTTTGAATTCCCTAAAATTTGAATTTAATCGGCCAAGTTAATTTTAAGTTATTTTCAAACACTATCGATATAAGGATGGATTACAATCTCTATCATAATCAAGAGAATGAGAAAAATTTTGTTTTCCAGCGTAATTATATATGATAACATGGTTGTTTTTTTTTTGAGTTAATTTTAATATCATTGGAGACGTTTTGACCTGAATTTGTGCAGTTTCATAATTTTATAAATTTTTTGGTAATAGTCAATGGTCCTACTTAAACTTACTATAAGTACCAAACAGGAATAAGCTTAGATTACCACATTGCATTGTTTTCTTGTAGATATCCTTCAGAGAGAATACAACCACTTTTAGTTTTGGTACAAAATCTGCTAAGAACTTAGTAAACTCGAACGAGGCCAATTCTTTATGTTAAGTTTTTGGAGCAGTTTTGAATAGTTTTTTGGTTGTATAATTTTGCTCCGTCACATTTTCCGTTAATTAGTGTTAATTAATCCTGTCACAGCAATGTTATTTTTTTAATTTATATATCAGAAATACCCAAACTCTTTACATTGTATTAAAAATATAAAAAAGAACCATTAGGCCAAAGGTTTTTTATTGATCATTTGTAATTTTTGGCTACTACAGAATGACTAAACACTTATTTACAGGTTACATTTACTTATACTTATTCTAATAGTTAACATAAAATATTTATCAAGAAAATTGTTAGTTTATGTCGAAGAATTAAGTTTGTGTTTGTATAAGTTGGTTTCATGGTAAAATGTTCATAAAGTTATCCGTAATTTATCTTAGGATAGCGATATTACTTTTTTCATTTATTTTATTCTTACTCTAATTTATTTATGTAGATTGGAATTGAAAATATCGGAAAATTATTGAGACATACTTTTTGAATTGTGTTTCAATTTTTGCCAGTCATATTGTGACTATATAGGTTGCTAGTATTTAGTTAATTGAAGAGACAATATTTTTTGAATTATTCATAAATATTCAAAATTGTTCTCATAAAATGCTGTGACCCTTACGTATATTTTACATAGTCAACTATACTACGTAAAAAAGTCTAAGTCTTTGCTGTAGAATATAGATTAATGTAGAGAATATTCATCACAGCTTCAGAATAAAGACTAAAATAATTCAAAGTAAAAATTTTCTTGTCTAAAAAAACTTTTTACTTTCTCGAAATTTCTTTAGTTCCAATAAACTTTTTCTGGGTGAATTAAAATACTTTCTCTATTACTTATAGTTTTACACGCCCGAGTAAAAAAGATTTTATATAATTAGATACAATTATGTATAAATTATATATAATTATATAAAAAAATGGCCCGATAGTATTTGATAGAAATGGTATATAATTGTATAAAATTATATAGAATTATATATAATTATTTCCATAGAAATAAAAATATCTGGCGTGGGCAGGGATCGAACCTGGGACCTGACGCTTGGAAGACTGATACACTACCTATTTACCTACTAGAACTTACTTGAAGGACTGAGTGTGTAGCAGAAATTTCTTTCAAGACCATGAATTCTATACAATTATACAAAGTTGTATACAATTATATATAATTGTATCTGATTATATAAAGTTATCTATAATTGTAAAAGAGAATTCTGTATAAATGTATCTCCATATATATAATTTTATACAATTTCATAAAATTTTATAAAGTTGTGAAGGCAAATCACATAAAATTTTATACAATTTTGTCTAATTAGATACAATTCTATACAATTGCATCTAATTATATATAATTGTATAAAATTTAACAAAGTTGTGAAGGCAAATCACATAAAATTTTATATAATTTTATGCAATTGTGTCTAATTAGATACAAATTTATACAATTGTATCTAATTTTATATAATTGGATATAATTATATAAAATGATATATAAATTATATCCAATTATATATAGACGATATACAATTATATATAATCGTATCTAATTATATAAAATCTTTTTTACTCGGGCGTTGAAATATTGTATCGTGAGTTACAGCAATTCTTCATGATAAAATTGATTTATCCCTTGGAGATGTTCCCTTATATTGTAGCTTCATGAATTTCTTTTAGACAAATACATCATTTGTGATTTTTCTTTCTAGTGGAGCATTTTTATGAAAATTTCCACTCAATTTCTAAAAATTTGGTTTCTAAATTTGCATTTATTGTAGAAATGCAACAAAAATATAGTTCGGCTATTTTTTAAATTATACGAAAACTTAAAAAAATTCGATCATTGATGATCTTCGAAAGGATTTAGTTTTGGACAATACTAAAGCGTATAAAAAAAAAAATGGACTTGATCAGTTGAATTTTTCGGCAGTTATCGTGATCACGCCAGTTCCTATATACATACAGGCACACACGGACGTTCTCGGAATAATTAAAAAAAAAACCTTTTTTTTATTTATTTAAAAACCAAAATATTTTTTAAAAATGTCATAATTGTTGAAACTACTGTTTTTCCTACTATTATGTCACATTAGAATAGTATATTACATACCTAGGCCAGTAAAATAAGAAAAGTCTCAGATCACATGTAATTGTTGGCCGAGGCGAAGCCGAGGTTGACAAACATGTGATCTGAGGCTTTACTTTTTACTGGCCAAGGCGTGTATACTATTTTTCTGCTCGACGTAGCCGGAATGTGGCAACTTTGTTTAGCGCAGTGGCCAGAAAGTTGCCACTTTCCGGCCGGAGGGCAGAAAAATTAATTTACTGATGGTTCTCTTTTACGAACTGAGATCGATTCTATTATTAGTTTAAAATTGAAGTCAATAGGAACATCTTATAAATATATCACGTTACAAATGCCATAAGGGCGTACCAAAAAATTTTTTTCGGGAATCAATGTAGTTATGCCTAAAACGGGCAGAAATGCAAAAAAAAATTTCGGTACGCCCTTATGGCACCCAGGGTACCTATCGGAAACCATAAGGTAGGTACCCTGGGTGCCACAAGGGCGTACCAAAAAATTTCAAATTTGAAAAAAAAATTTTTTCATCATTTCTACGCGTTTCAAATAAAAATACGTTGTTTCCCGAAAAATAAAATTTTTTGGTACGCCCTTGTGGCTCCCGGTAGATACCCTGGGTGCCATAAGGGCGTACCAAAATTTTTTTTGCATTTCTGCCCGTTTCAGGCATAATTACGTCGATTCTCGGGAAAAAATTTTTTATACGCCCTTATGGCTTTTCAAGGTCATTTTTTTTCGCGATACGCCCTTATGGTATCAGTAACGCGATATAAAAAAAAAATTCTTATCTAAACATTAAAATCTCTTGAACGGTATAAATGCACTTTAAAATGAAAGTAACGTGTACACTGGAATTCATTAACGGAAAAAATTCTATTTATAATTGGTACGGTGAATGATTTTTGTGTAATTCCCGGATTTTAGGCAAAAAATTCTCAATCTACTCCCTATTTTTAACACCCATAGTATACATTAATATATAATCGATAGGAGTTTTTATTAATCTTTTCTCGTAAATAATCCCAGAAGTGAGTAAAAACAGTTACGAACTTTAGTTAACAAATTTACGATTTCCCGAGTGGAGATGAATTTTTAATTTTTAATAATTTCTTTATGGATGAAGCGGTTTGAAACTTGTTTGAAGTTTTCGATATACCAGTATATATAAATATATATTTATATATATCTATATATAAAAGTTGAATAAAATCTAACATTAGACGTTATTTAAAAAATTATGCATGAAAAAATATAAGTTAAATATTTTATTACAATATTACAGGTGCCAATTAATATTATGAATTATATACCGAAATGCTTTATAAAATAATCACGAAAACTGATAAGTAATAACTTAAAACGAGAATACTATAATAAAACTTTAAGTAAATAAAGTTGTATTTATAATGCAGTGAAAATATTACCACTGATAATAAAAAAGTAAAACTGTCTATCTTTATCACAATATACAAGCATTTTTTGTAATTATATTTCCGTGCTTTACAATGAATGGAACTAAAATTCAACAAACTATCAACTTTTATACAATTGAAGTTTATTAAAAGTTATAACTCGTTTTCATTGAAAAACTAAATTTTCATCATTTTGATTTGAAATTCATACAAATTCGATATATTCTAAACCTAATATTATGTTGATTATTAATAAAAATTTTTAATTAAAACTTCATTATATTGTTATAACATATATATGTAATATTACAGAATTATTATTATCATTTAAACTTTGCCATGCTTATACCTATATAATTAGAAAGTGCCATTTTATACATCAGTTTGAAATTATGTAAATTTAAAAAGCATTTAATACTGTGTATACCTCTGAATGACACTCATTATAAGCGTTGAATATTGTGAATCATTTTAAGACCTTAAATTTAAATGAGCGAGAACCTTCAATCAGATTAAATACAAGCGGGACAATGTAGACTGCATAGAATAAAGTAAATTTATGCCCCATCAAGTTGAGTAAATACAGAGATTTTTAAATATTTAATATAATTTAACTGAACTAAATCTGAAATTGTCTTTGAAATAAAACCTCTAGGTCTCGAAAAAAATTTGATAGATTCAATCAGATTTGATGAATCTCTATTTCGTTCAGATTAGATCTCATTAGGCTTTATTGGATTTTATTTTCTCTCAGGCTATTATTCTTTAATCATTATGTGATACATTTACACTATATATATGTGGGATCAATAAAGCTCTAAATCTGTAAGGCTCCTATATAGTTATATATTTTTAGCTTAGCACTATAAAAATTGCAAGATTTCTCAATTTCGTTACTTTATTAATTTTGTGACTTTGACGCTATGATGGATTGATTTTTTCAAATGAATTGTTTATTGTTGTTTAAAAACAACGTTGATTACTGCAAAATTGATCAAAATCAATAGATTCATTAATTCGGAAGATATATAATTACCGTCAGAAATTTTGAAATAATGAATTATTTTGTTCAATTATATATTTTTTTATACCTAGATATAATTTTCATTAACAGGAAATTCCATGGATGACATTTTCTTAGTCCTGTAATTAACTACCCCAGAAAAAATATTACCTTAGGATTAGTAGTTACTAGTCACTGAGTTAGTTACCCTTAATGACAAAAGGTTTTTCCTTAAAATAGAAAATTAAAACAAGTATTCCATGAAAGTGACTGGTCATCTTTGTAGAAATGATAATTACTAATACAGGAAAATACCCGAAGAGCTTTTATTATAAATATATTATTTTTGTTAATTTAAAAATATAAATAAAAAGTTTACTTACGCAAAATTTCGTTTTTTTCTATCACAATTTGTTTTGAAAAAGTCGTAAAAAGATTGCACTCGACTTCGAAATAAAAAAAATTATATGAAATGTTTTTTTCAATTTTTCTTCGCTGATTTCTTAATTTATCAATGAAAAAATAACAAAACAAAACAAAACAAAATTTTTATTCAGCCTCTTTCAACGACGTTAAAAAATGTTCATTTCAGCGTAAATTTTGCTTCTTTAATTATTTTCAAAACTTTAATCAATGAGCCCCGAGAAATTATCCAACAGATCGATCTCTAAATTCATCGGACTATTAGGAGTACATTGAGCTGTTGAAATTCCTGGTAACATTAGCATCCCCATCAATGTCCACAAAGATACGGTCCATTTACCGAAACAATTGTCCTTTAAGGGAAAAAGTTAGAGAAGAATTTTGTAGGAAATTTATTCCAGCTTCCGAAACTGCCCTTGAATTTTCTGTACGACCATTAGTTGCTAAGATAACAGTGGTTAAGAATAACAAAAGAATTGTTCCGTCGTACGATTAGTTTTATTAGAAAAATTTTAATTAATTAAACAATTTTATATTTTTTATTCTATAGTCAAAATTATTATTTAAATTGGTAAATAATATATTTTATTTTAAATTCAAACCCGTATTCTTAAGTATTTTAAGTTATCTAGAAAAAAAGGTTCATTCATTTGTTCAACTTTATTTATGAGTGTAAATTTCCCAGTCTATGTATTGCAATAGCAGTCTAGACAATTTTTTGCCTTTTTATATTTTTGTTATTTTCTAGCTTTAGAATAGAAAATGAATTTTTAATGCTAATTTTTGGGATATCTTCTTAAATAATTTTTAATCTGCTCATGGTCATAAATTTGATACCTGGGTTATATTACTCTGGGTTTTTACTCTTGGTAAATTTTATATTTTTAATCTTTTAATTGCTAACTAAGTTTAGAAATATTTTCTGTAAACGTATCGCCCATCCAGGTAAAAATCTTAGCATCCCTATTCCCTTTCCTGCTTATTTTTCAAAACTGCATAGTTTGCAACTATCCCGCCTCCAAATTATTTCCTCGTTAACTATTCGTTACCAAATATTCCTACTCCTAATTTTTTCTGCTTGTACTTGTAACACCTAGTTCTTACTCTCCTTGTAACAATTTTTGTATTTTCTTTAAGTTAGTTATACTTATATACATACTTTGTAGCGCACAGTCGCATTTCTTTACTTAAAATAAATTAAAGATAAACTCAACCTCATGGTTTTTTACTCAATGCAACATCTATTATTAGTCTTGCATTTATTAATTGTGAACTAAACTTTTATTCACAATTTATTTGAGTAACTCATTTATTTGGTATAAAATATAAGCTTTAATTTTATACGTAACATTTTATATACTTGCGGTAAACCAATCGCGAGTCACAAGAATCCTTTTTCATTCAAAGACGGATATTCTCGTGAAAAGTTGACGTACAAAAAAATAAAAAAGAGAAAGTTCAAACAATAACCGAACTATCCAGTCCATATAATGGCTTAGCTGAAGAAAAAAACTTTTTTCCAATAAACTTAAGTCTTTGTACTAAAAAACGCCATTCGGCCACACCCGATATTGATAGGTAGATTGCTTGGATGAATACTAAAAAAAATATGTAATTTAAAGACAAAATACTAGAACAATTAATGATTTCCAAATTACGACACGAGACCAGCTACAACATATAGATTGTTGATGAATGTAAATCTCTCATAACTTTTGAACGGCTTACCCGATTCGATCGAAATAAGCGGAGTTCTAAAGAGTTCCATTGCCCTTAGATTTCTGATACTAGTTCAAAGAATTAAAGTCAATAAATTTTGAGAAATCTCAAAAACTAAATTTCCAAAAATTTGTTTTTTTGAAATATCTTCTGAACGGCTCAACCGATCGATTCTAAAAACTAATTAGCTCTTAACCTCTATAAAAAAAAAAAAACCACGTCGATTGCCGCCAGTCCGGTTAAAATCGGTTATTCGTTCGTGAGTTATCGTTGTCGAAAGAAAATCGAAAAAAGTGTTTTTTCGAAATTACTCCGAAATACCTAGTTTAATCAATTCAAACTTACAGACTCTTGTTGAGGCTTAAAAAATTGCGTTGAATGCCGCCAACCTCGTGAATAATCGGTTCATTCATTCAAAAGTTATTGCGGTTTTTAAATTTTAAGAATAGTGTTTTATTAAACCTCTATCAGACTTTTGGGCTCGAAGAGCTCAAAAACATAGAAAATCTATCTCTTTGAGCTTAAAATGACACGAAAATTTTCTTTCTTTTATGTTTTTTTGTGTTCTTTTATGTTTGCGAAAACTAAACTAGAGAAAATAAAAAGTCTTTCCAAAGCAGATTGAAAAAATCAAGATTTGGCAAGACATATATCAAAGCCGTACACAGTTTATCAGTTAAAATATAAGAATTAATTAAAGAAACGTTAACACATGATTTTAAAAGTCACGACTTACCTATAAACTGAATTCGTTATTTTTATCATAATGTAAAAAAATTAATCTTTTACGTTTAGGATCCCGACTAGAAATTGTAGTGAGGAATGCCGAAGAATTAGTGAGGGGCAAGTTTGGCTTGCCTAACTTAGGCAAGCCTAATTTACGCCTTCTTAAATCCACGTTAGGCAAAACGAAGATCGCCATACCAAATTTGCGTGTAATTTGGGACATCTATGGCAAGCCGAACTTCGGCGAACCTTTGGAATGCCCGACTAGTTGGAAGTAACGATAACCAAAGATTTGCCGAAGTTTGGCTTGCCATAAATGTCCCTAGTCACCTTTAAGTTTGGTAAACCGAACTTTTGTAAGCCTTTGGATTTTATAATTTCCTGCAAGTTAGGTATTCCAAACATTTGCCGGACTTCGGCGTTTCTTGCCAAAGTACTCTAAAACGGAGTGAGGGAAGATATTTGGCTTCAAATCTTTCTAAGGTCAAGCCTTTTAGTTCATTAGTAAGGAATGTCGAAAAATCAGTTTGGAGCGAACTTGGCTTTCCGAACTTAGGCTAGCCCAATTCGAATCTTATTCGTTTTAAATTAGGCAAGTCGAACATTGGTCTTGCTTATAAGTGTCTTGAGGCAAGAGATCGCTCATCATCGGCGTAGCGTCGCGGTATGGTACAGGGCTCTCGTGCGTCGGGTACAGGTTTGAGTCTCGCGTTCGACATATTTTAAATAATTGATAATTATTAATTATAATTACTTTTAAGGTGAGTGTGAAGTAAATTTAAGTGTTGTGTGTGACTAATGTATCTAACTCCTCCATCAACTCCTTCCTCCTTGACTTATAAAATCCCCCAATCGAAAAAAACTTCTTCGCATTAAAAAAAGCGCTAAAATCAAAAAAAAATAATTACCGAAAAAATAATGAAAAATAATATTAAATAAAAGAAAAAAAATAATTTTTTTTTTTTTATTCGTTTATTTGAAAAATTTAGTCCTAATTTCAATATTTATACTTAAAATAGTAAAAGTAGATAAAAAAATAAGCATTTGTTATTATTAATTTTCGCTTTATAATAAAAAAGATAAAAACGAAGAAATAATTAAATTTAGATTCTTCTTTGCGAATTTGGTTTCCAAATTGCTGCCTAAGTCGGAAGCCAAGTTAGGCCCAAATTTGCAACTGCGTTACGTCCCAAACTTCAGTCTGGTTTGGATGCCTCACTTGGCGCAAGTTTGGAATTCGGCATGCCTAACTTGCGCCGAATCACTGCCTCACTGAAGTTTCTAGTCGGGTATATACTGAAATTGACTGTTCGGACAACTTTTTGGATTTTTATAACAATTCAATTAATATGAAAAAAAAATTCTACGCATAGAAATTAAAAAAATTGCAAGTGCAAATTTTTAGAAATGTTTTTTGAAAATAATTGATTTGCTATAAAAATTCAAAAAATTGCCAGATGTCTGCTGACTTTAGTATCATTTACATTTTCATATAAATTGTAGTCATCAATACGTGTATACACATGGGATATGGGATAGCGGGGATCCGTTTCATTTTTTTTTTGCTTCCTATTTTCATACTATAAAATGTAATACTAAAACCTTTGGATTTAAAAGTGTGATTGGGCTTTCTTTTCCTTTAGAGCCTACAGTGTGCGATTAGAATCTCTGACACGTTTCGAGGGTTCCAAATATGGAGAGAATACTCTTGAAAATAATCGTTTCAACAAAATTGTGGTCTTTCTACTATCGTTATTTAATCTATAATTTCCTTACTCCCTTTACAAAATTTAAGACCATTCTCTGCTTAGGACAACTTTACTCTCCCTACCCTACTTAGTTACCACGCTCAGACTATAAAATAAATTCGTCTATAAATAAAAGCGAGATTATTAGCACAATATCTATATGTATATACATACTACCTCTCCGACCTCAATATAAAATTCTCAAAGCAGTACTAACCCGGTTTTGCTCAATGTATGTGGCGACATCTGTTTGCATTTGAAATCAACTTATTTAGATGATTTATTTTTCACTCGATTATTTACTTTGAAAATATCAAGTGTGGGACTGGGGTTATTGTCACCATAAAGTTAGGAAGTTTGTGTAAAATGTTAACTAAAAGTTTATACATTTATATAAATAATATCAATACATAAAAATTTCTTCTTCAAGAGAAAATTTCTGGTTTTAATCCGCTGTAAAATAATATAATTTTTTTCATAAATTTTCAACATTTTTATTGACATAATATAAACAACAATGCCAAGTGATTCAGATTCAGACCGAAGTAATAAATACCGAAAAAAGCATTATCGACGATCCAGGTTAGACTTTATTTAATTTATAATTTTTTTCATGAATTATATTTATTAATTATTTTATTCAATTTTAGATCGAGCAGTTCAGATTCATCCAACAGCTCTTCAAATCATAAACGATCTTCAAAATATTCTAAATCTCGACGTCGATATAGATCTCGCTCAAGAAGCCGTGACGATCCTCGACCTAAAAGTAGTTACAGATCTTCTCCAGGAAGTTCTAAAAGTAAAGACAAACGGAGATATAAAGATCGACGAAGATCCAAGTCGATATCACCTGTGCGATCAAATAGTAGAAAGATACGATCACCATCTCGGGAAAAGTCAACAAGTCGCTCAAGTAGCGTTCATTCTAATATTAAAATTCCATTAGAAAAAGCTGTTAATATTCCAGTTAAAGGTAGATATAGCTTTATATTTTTTAATTTTTCTACAGGATAAATCCTGTTATTCATTAACTTTATTATTTTTTAAACTAACTATATTATACAATAGGACTTCATTCGTCTAGGTTTCCATTGTAGTTGAATGATTTTTTAAACAAAAATTGAAAATATTTGATATTGTTAGAACATTCTTCTTCTTCTTCTTCTTCTTCTTCTTCTTCATGATGACATCTTAACATCACTTTTTGATTATGTTTTTTTTATTCATACTCCATTTCTGACTTTCGTCAAAGATTTAATGGTTATATTTTTTCCATAATATCAAAAAAGTTACTTTTATAATTTTTAAATACTCTATAGAAACTCTTAAAATTACTTAACGTGCCAGAACATTTTCAAATTGTAAAACTGGCAATTAAATTGTTGATTTGATCACATAGTCATTTGATTGATAGTAGTTCATAAGCAATAACGTTTTAACCAATATTTTTTTGTAAGTTTGTCAATAGCATATTGTCACAAAAAAGTAAAAAAAGATTGAACTACATTTAGAATTATATAAGAAAATTTAATCATTGAAAAAAATATATAAATTCTTTTTCACAATATATGTTACATTTATATCTAACAGCACATAAAATAAGAAAATATTTCACATAAATTACCAATTCACTTTTTAAGATAAGAGTATTTAATTAAAAAATTGCGACCATACATTGAAGTTTTATTATGATCTCAGGATTCTAATTCCATTGTATGAATGAATCAATTTTTTCTGCAGTGCCTGCCTTTTTATTAAATATGCAAAATTTTTTCAAATCAACAAAAGTAAAGTCACTCGATTCATAATCGAACTGAACGCATTCCTTATTAGTATAAGAAAGCTAATAATTAATTTTTAACCAGTTGATGTTAAAGCGCATTACCAGTATTAAACATTGAAAATTATTTTAAGGAAACATTACATCATAATGGACATAAGAAGAAATTAATATAAATTGCAATGTGACGTTATATTGAGAACCATAAAACTTTTATTTTATATTTATTAGTTTACTTTCATGCTATACTCGCCTACTACTAATTTCTTCATTCTAAAATCTGTGAATTGATGTTTGATTTTCCTTTACAGATGAATTTACAATCGAACCACGAATTAAGGAATCTATATTAGAAGAAATTAATGCTGACAGTTTTGTACCGAAAAAATTTACTTCCAACGCCCAAGTAAAAGAAAAAAAATTAATTAAAAACCATGTAATTGATCTCACAGGTGACAATGTTAAAGTACCAATAGTATCTAATCCTTCAGTTGTCTCCGAAAGTATATTTCATAGCTCGGTAAGCATTTAATTATACAAAAATGATATTCTGAATATTGTTGGTAATTTCCTGCATAGAATTTAAGTATTAACGTCTATAATAAGTTAAAATTAGACAATTTAAGACCAATCAATCATTTCATCTCCGACATTAACCAATCAGTTTTTAATATCTAATCCACATTGATCTATAATTACCTCTTTCTAAAATTATCCAACTGACAAAAAAATTGCAAATTTTTTTATAAATTTCAAACTGTCAATTTTAAGTAAAATTTATTGAAGAGATCAACTAATTTTCATGTATTATTTAGATAAATAGACATAAAAATTCATAATTTCAATGCCGAGGATCTAAAAATTTTTTTAAATGAATAACAATGTTTTCTTTGTTATAGATTTTAATGGATCAAACAGTACGTTATGACAAATGGGTGAAGAAATTGTATAATTTACGACAAAAAGCTATATCAGATTTGATGTCTATCACTTGACAATTGAGTAATTAGATAAGTCAATATTTAACAATATTTTCTTGACTGAATAATACCTAACTATTTCATATAAATTGAATTTAACATAATATTATAAATTATAATCTAATAATAAAAAACATTTAATATTATTTATTTAACATTAATATTTATTCATCACTTTACAGTGTTTTATATTTTTGTTACTTTTACATTTATAAATTTGTTATAAGAGATACATTTATTCAAATAGTATATATAAACGTTAAAATAAATTAAGATTATATTACCTCAATAGTTGTCTTTAAACTAATATTACTTTGGATATTTTTTTCTTAAAACTATGGAATGAAAGAGCATATTAGCATATTATAAATTCTGAATATTTTATTTTTTATTTTTGTGTCAATTTGGGGAGTTGGACTCTTAAAATTGCCCATAATTTCTGACGTGAAGCAGGGTAAAATTCATATATGTACGAAAATTCAAAATAAAAATTACATATTTGTATTATATACAATAAATAGATCATGATTATTTATCAAATAAAGATTAAATTTGTATTTTTACAAATGATCGATACTCGCGCATTGGGATAAAATAATTAATAATAGTTAATTCAGCCTTGCATTATATAATTCAGTATGCTACTAGTTGATCACACGTTACATGATTATATCTAATATTGTTTTCAAATTTTTTTTTTGTTTTACTAATTTTGTGATAGTAACTTGTAAATTACGATCAATATTAATATAATATACTCGGAAATCAAATACAAAACTCAAATATAAATAAATATAAAAACAACGAAATAAATTGTAATGTGAGCACTCTACATTCATAGTGTAACTATTATATAAAATTTCTACATTTTTGTGACTTAGATGCAGAAAGAGCATAAGAGTACAAATATTCTACTGTAACATATATTACGTGATTAATTTATCTAATATTTAATCATCTTTACGTGTCTCCTCTTGCACTTCTGCCATATTTGATATATCATATTCAATAATATTTGTACCAGCAAAATGTCCAAATATAACACCATCAATACTTCGTTTTACTATTCCAGCTAAAAATATTAAAGTAGTTATTATTTACTAACTAAAGAAATCTTAAAACTTTTAATATCATTAATAATAAGAAATTTTAATAAGCATTTTGAATTAGGCCCAGAAAAATATTTCAATCAATCCATTAATAAATAAAATTACGGAATTTATAAATGTAAGTTATAAAAATAATTTTTTAAATCTGAATATGCAATTTTATCACATATAAAATTTCAGTAAGATTTGCCAGAGTTAAAAAAATAAAATAATTTTTCAAAAATTCTATAAAAATTAATGGGCTCGTTTAAGTTTACTAAGTTCTTCGCTGGACTGAGCTAAGATTAGTATTCCTTGCATTGTTTTCTTATAGATATTCTTTAGAGAGAATGTAGTTACTTTTAGTTTTTGGTACATGATCTGCTAAGATCTCCCAAGAGCTTAGTAAA
The DNA here is from genome assembly GCA_905319865.3 of Cotesia congregata. Lineage (NCBI taxonomy): Eukaryota > Metazoa > Arthropoda > Insecta > Hymenoptera > Braconidae > Cotesia > Cotesia congregata. The sequence continues at coordinate 12,958,820 of CAJNRD030001121.1, read as the reverse complement.
CTTGCACGAGCCCAATCTAAAATTTACGAATATTCTAAATTTATACTATAGTTAAACAGTAAAATTTCGAAGAAAACGATTAAGTTTCTCAATTTTTAGATTAATTAGCTAAATCTGAGAATACTAAAGATTTTATTTGTTTGAGTAATATTTTTTTTTTTTTAAATTGATAGATATAGAGCTTAAAAATTTCTAGGGTATTATCAATACTTTCCCGGGACTTAAATATCTACCAAGTATCTTATTAAAATATCTATCTAGGACCAAATCTCTATGCTCGTGGTTTGCGATCTAAATTACACTTACCAGTATTATTTACTTTTTCAAGAGTATATATTGGCATTTGTTTACATTCACGTGCAATGTATGTCCCTACGGTAGAACGATCACAAATAGCTGGAAATACAGCTTTCATTGTTTCACGTACAACTTTTGTATTAACTTCATAGTACCCTAAAGAAAAATAAAGAATCTCATTTGCAAACAATGTATAAAAAATTGAAAATTTATATTTTAATCTATATCATTTACCATTGTACATTTTGTTTAACAAATCGTACATATTTTTCGGTGGTAAAACTTTATCACGATCAAGTGCCATAACAAAACAAGAATGACCATCAAGATCAATAATTCCGGTTAGATTCTGAAAATAAAAATAAACAAACAGATTTAGATAAAAATTAATCAGTTACGAATCAAGTATAAATTATCAACAAAAAAAAAAAAAAAAAAAAAAAACAATATACAATATTGAAATCGTGTATAAAACGTCCTTGACGTCCATCACGGAAGTCTGGTACTTCAATTCCTTCATAATGTCCGTTTTCTAAATCCATTTCAAAACATTCTTGAAAAAAGTCTTTGCTTGAATCTTGGAAGAAATTACGTATAGTATTTTGCGCAGATCTATCAAGAACAAGAGCCTCTTGTTCCGTATCTCTGGCAAGACTTTTGAATAGATCACTATCAGATGGAACCCCGGCTGACAATTCATCACTAACAAATGGCAATTTATTATCCATGCGTTCGTATGGAATGCTGTACCATCCAGTGCGGAATCTATGCATCTGTTCGCGAGCATAACGCCTGTAAATACATATACCACCAAGTACACCAATACTCATACCCAGTAGGGCCGTAAATAATAGGCAGTAAAGTGTCATAGACTTAGAAGTAAAATTAGCTCTTCGCAATATTAAATAGTGTGAATGTCTTCCCATATCTCGCTGTTGCTGTTGTTGAGAACTTTGCGATTCTACATCACCCTGAGGATTGTGCTATTAAAAAAAAAAATTTACTTTTAATAAAAATTTTCCAGTATGATTATTTATCCTATGATATACGATATCAATTTATACATATTTTATGATAATTCAGATTAAATAATCGTTTATGGTACTTCCAACAACGCCCTACTGCATTTTATATATAAAAAATATCTAAATAACTTCCGCGGTTATTATTAGAAATTTTTATCTTTTACAATAATATGAAAACGACATCGCACATTATATGGTAACAATTTAATAAGTATACTCTCAAATTATTGATTAATTTCATACAATTAAAAGATAATTACTTAATTGAATAATAAATTTTAACAATAGAGTATACAAAATAAAAATATATGCATGTATATTATGTATGCGCGAATAATTATGTCTTCAGAGATTATTTTAACATTCAAAATATTTATCCAAACAATCAACTAAATTTGGAGTAATTTTGATATGTAATATTTTTTATTATAATTTTTTCTTCTAAAGACCATAAATTTTATTCAATAACTATCATAAACATCCATAAAAAATCGGTTATTAAATTGATGAGTCTATTGTCTGGATAAATACAAACCAATGGCTGCTCCATTTTATCCACAGGCTTCTTTTCGCCAATAGCTTTAGTGATGACCGTCATCTTGGCGTTTTATTTATCCCACTGTATAATAATAACTTACATCCACTGGAGAAAATATATTATTTTATAGTACTTATTAAGTACTATAATTATTTAATTTAGTAATATTATATCGTGAATAATTCTTGAATGTAACTCACAAACACGTTAACACACCACTTGAATTCGATTGATCGAGTGACATTCGCGCCTGTCTGAATACACCCCCACTACATATGCAAAAACTCTTACTCTCAATCCCCTCTTATCCGAATAAGACATATACATACATAAGTATAATCTAGATCACCATTAAATCTCGCGCTTGCGCAAAAATTATAAAAAAATTTGGAAAATTGTAAAATATTATTTTTACTCAGTCTAATTTTAATAAAATTAATTTTTTTATTTGTCTAAATGTAAGTAACAACGTAACATTGGGTGATAAAATTCGTAAACTATTTATACTATTGTGTATTTTGAAAAAACATAATAATTTAATAAAAAAGCATAAGTATAAAATTTTCAGATATTTTTTACAGTTGACTTTCTAAGAATATCGATTTATTATGTCTGGTTTATTTCCTATATAACCTTACTTTATACTTCCTTTTTAATTCAAGATTATACAGACAACAATACATTTTTTTATAAAGTTATTAAACATTAATTTATAGGTTTTTGTTTTTTTTTTTTTTATAGTTTTTCTAAAGTCTCGTATGTGTCCAACAATAAGTCAATCATATTAATTATCTGATGTATTTTTTTAATTATTATTATTAATTTTAATTGGAAGAGTATGACTATTTCTCTGATTTAAATAATTCAGAGATTAATAAATATTTTGCTACTATGCTATTTTTGAATAAATGATCAGCTTTAATAAAATTTAATGCGACTTTTATTATGTTATCATATAAATTCATAACAACTTATTGATAAGTTTTACCAAAAAGTATAAAATAACTATTATAATGTGACAAACTAATTTTTTCGGCTTAGATTCCTTTTTTAAAGTTTTCGATTTACTTTTAACAATTTTTTACTTTGGACTTCAAAGATTCAATTTATAATTTATATTTAGGAAATTAAGTACATTTTTCGAATTAGACCGCCATTTTTCCGCAATAGTAACTTAGCACCATCGTCACGCCAGTTGTCACAAGTACTTGCTAGAGAAATGATAAAAAAAAGAGCTCACAAACGACCGACTCAAATCTGTAAAATACAGAATTATTCTATTTAATTTTTTAATGATTACAATGACAATAGGTGATCAATTTTTTTTATCTCACTTGAAGTATTAAACAAAAATTTTTAATCAGTTTTCATTATTGATGTCTAATGTCTAATTCTTAACATACTAGAATCGTGAAAACATAATTTGCTTCATTAACATAAATTACTAAAATAAATAAATAATAAATTTTCAATCAGTTTCAAGTTGAAATTGCATAATAAGAAATAAGCCATATAAAAACTTTTACTACAACGTTTAAGTTAGTTTCAGAAAAAATAATTACAAAAAATTAAGATATATATTAGTAAGGTACATCCAAAGCTCATTAATTTAATTTAAAATGTAATTCGTCGGATGTTTATAATTCAGTGAATTATAATTTTTAATTTACGGATTTGAATAATTTGAACAAATTTTTACTTTGAATAATCGTACCTGTGTACATGAATTTAACCGAGTTAAAGAAAAACCTCACCAACTTCCAAATATAAAATTGTATATTATGAATGCTAAAAATTAACATATTTATTTTTATTTTTTTAATAAGTTAAATTAAAAAAATAATTATTCAATAATTTTGTTGTCATCGTTTAAATCAATTAGTCGAATAATAAAAAAATTATTTAATAAATAATTTAGAAAATTTTTCAACGATATTTTTCGAACAAATATATTTATTATATCTGATGTTTGTCGTTATTAAAAATAAAAAAAAAAAAAAAACTGATCATATCTTTGAATTAATTGGAAAAATAATTTAAAACTTTTCTAAAAGATAAACATTTTTTTTTCCCATCTATCAGGAAATGTAAATTGAGTAAATTGAGAACTCTTTCGAATGTTCCAAACCCAATATCAGTCGGTGACATTCATTTGATAGTATAGGACATTTACACACACATATGTATCTATATACAGACATCCTCTCGGAAATAGTCAAAATTGTTTCCAGGGCCTTTAAACGTTATCTACGTCATCTGACAAAAACTTCATTTTCATAATTTTAACCGAAAACAGTTATGTCCTAAATTTTTAAGAAAAGTATTATTTTTTAGGAGATAAATGAAAAAATTAAATTGATAAAAGGAAAATGTCTATAAAGTTTTTTTAGTTGTGTTACAACTTTTTCATAAATCACTAACAAGAGCAAGAAAGACATTCTGCGCAATTATTATGTTTAGAAATTTTACATATGTGCCACATATCTAGTTATACTCATTCATAATTTTTTTATCATACTTAATAAAAATTATTTTAGCCCAGATTTTATTGTTTATAAATTAAAATATTCATTTATCACCAATTTGTCTGTATAAAGGTGTAAATTTCATTCTATTTTAAGCTCAATAAAAAAAAAAGGAGAAATGATCATGAAATGATTTAGTGTCAGTAAATCATTCGAAAGCTTTAAAACTATATCATAAAACACACACTCAACACATTTGCGCTTAAGATGTGTAATAAAAATGCATTTAATCTTTTTTATGGTTAAATATTTTTGTTATTTTTAAAAGCTAATGTACTGTCATATTATCATATTTGTCATGTAAGTACGATAAGTGAATAATTTTTTTTTTTTTTTTTTTTTTTTGTATTTTTTAACACAAAATATTTTTTTCAGTTGCTTATAATTAAAAAGCTTTAATTTGCGTTCTTTTTAAAAATATTTATTTTACGTAATATTATTGAGCGCCAACTTATTTGTGATATACTTATTTTAAACTTTAAATTCCATTGAGTAATATTATCAGCGAAGTAAATATTTTTAATTTGTAAAAGTTGGAATGTGTGAATTGGCTGAGTTTATGAACGCTGTGAGTAACTTTTTCTCTTTTTTTGTTTTTATATTTTTTTTTCCTGTGCAGACAACGTTAACTCAGATGGTAGTATTTCTCTGGTATCTCTTTCTCTTTTCGACTCGTGCGTTCTCGGTTTTCTCTATCCACCGATTCTTGAGCTCATTGAGTCAGTTCACGTTCAGATCGTCAGTTACGCGAGGACTGCTGTGGACGTAACATTATACTATAGTTTTTATTGTAAATAAGAAAGGAATAAAACAATGGCGTCTGCAAAGAGAAAGCAAGATGAGAAACATCTGAAAATACTTCGTGAATTAGTATCACAACCTGGTAATAAAGAATGTTTTGATTGTCGACAACGAGGACCAACATACGTCAATATGACTATTGGTTCTTTTGTATGTACTTCATGTTCTGGTCTACTGTAAGTATTTCCTTGTATTATAACTCAAATAATATAATTATTTTCAGCAATCTTACTTCTATTCGTTCAATTATGTAGTCTAGGTATATATTTTATTAGAGGTGATATAAGAAAAAATATTTCGTCGTTTAACATTTTAAATTTTTTTTTTTTTTTATTTATTTAATTTACTTGTTGCAAAATATTGTTGAATAGAAAAGTATTATTAAAAAAATCTTTAAATCTTTTCAAAAGTCAATTGACAGCTTATTTCATTGTTCAAGTATTTTGCAACAGTCGTAAAGAAGGTCATATACGTCAGTTATATGCAAGATCAACAGAAATTTATTCATTCAATACAAAAACAATTTTTATTAATATCATTTTTATTTATTTTTTAGAAATAAAAATAAACACTTATTTTTAATCGAGTATGTTAAATAAATGAATGTTGTATTTAATTTTTTTTTTTATTTTTTTTATGATTCATGTTTAAGATTAATCTTAGAAATCATAGCGTCTTAGTCGACAGAAATAGGAAACCAAGTTCGTTAAATATCATGAATGTATATAAGTATACACCTGAGTCATTTGGTGTAGTGATAAAATGTAAACTTTCCAATATCGTCATGACTTAGACTTGTAAAGTAATTAATAATGAATAATTTATAAATATTTTATTTTCAAATGAATTTATTTAAATTAGTTATGCATTTCGCTGTTGAATTTATACAAGAATTGTATAAATTTATTATCAAAAATCTTTTCAACCTTAGATAACGATATTGATGATGCATTTTTAATAAAAAATAATGATTAAAATCAAATAAATAAATTTCCCAATTAATTTTTTTTTTTTTATATTTTTTTCATTTTTAAAATTTATAGGCGAGGCTTAACACCACCACACAGAGTTAAATCTATTTCTATGGCAACATTCACCGCTGAAGAGATTGAATTTATAAATCAACGTGGAAATGAACACTGTAAAAAAATCTGGTTGGGGTTAGTCAATTCGAATACTCCGATTACTATTGACACTAAAGATGAACAAAAAATGAAAGATCTGATGTCTGCTAAGTATGAACATAAAAGATATTATTTAGATCCATCGATGGCCAGTGACAATTGCAATAATCAAAAAGCACAATCAGCATCTTCTGATAGAACATTACGATCAAATCAAACTAATGTACCTCGAGTGCCACATGTTGGCGTGTTACCAACGTTAAGTACGCCTAATCAAAAGAAAAAGACTACTTCCGAGCCTACTCCGACATTTACTGCAGATTTCGTAGCTGATTTTAGTCAAGTACCTGATCCTTTTGTTAATTCTACACCAGCATCGCAATTTCCAGGGCCTATTCAACCACAAGCTTCTTTTGCTAACTTTGATAATAATCCTGCGTTTGAATCTCCTAAAAGTAAGCTGAAAAAAAAATCAATTTATTTTTGCTTTTTATTTTTCGAAAGAATGATCTGTATTATTGTAATTTTTCATTAAGATTTATCAAATGCATTCAATTCAACTGGAAAATTTTTATCCAACTTTAATGGCGTTAACTCACCACCTTCCGAAGACCGATACGCTGCGTTGAAGGACTTGGATTCAATGATGAAAAAAACTCAATTGAGAGAAGACACGCAGGCTCCTAATGTCGCATCGACATGGATTGCAAGTAACACAAACAGTAAGTACTACATTTATATATTAATTAAAATCAATCGATCACAAAGGATTTAATAATTTTTTTTAAATCTTACGATACAGCAGCAAATTCATTTTGGACAAACATGGATCAAACAAATCATTTTATTTCTAATCCATTTACGGGAAATGATTTGTGGAAACCATCAATTCATGCGATTAATAATAGCAATAATAATAATAATAATAATAATAATAATAATACCAACAACAATAATAATATCAACAATAATAACACGCAATCTTTGGATAATACTTACTACAATTCTGCAAATCCATTTAACTCAACGCTGTGCTCCACAACCAACGGTAAGTTGTATTATTTATTAATTATTATTATTATTATAAATAATCGATTTTGAATTCAGTTTTAGAATTTTTTATCTTCAAATTTTTAAGCTTTTTAAATGTTAGAAAATTGAAATTTATTTTAAATATAAAAACAAATTTATATGCTCTTTAAAAACATAAAATCCTAATATAAAATTGAGATAAAATATATGTGGCATTAATTTATTCGTGATGTGATTGATCGAATATATCATAAGCATGAAAATTTATGCAAACTTTATATTCAGGCGCGCGCATATTAAATTCTAGTACATACATATTTTAAATAAATTTTGATGAACAGGATTTAATACTCCAAATAGTACGGATGTACTTGCATCTAGTCAAATGATGACTCCGCTCTCCGAAAAAGCCTGGCATCCAACTGTACCACTTTATCAGGCAAATCCTTTTATGGTGAGTAATGTATACTGTCCGTATAATTTTAATAAAAAACAAAAGGTTTGCATGTGTACTGATAATACTATATGTGTTATCATAATTTGAATACTCGATAAAATGTTTTGTTTTTTTTTTTTTTCTCATAGGTCGGTACCGGAGTTGGAAATTCAACAAGAAGTTCGAACAATCCCTTTTTATGATTATTAAATTTTACGTTTTTGAACAAACTTGAGAATATAACGCTAAACAAACATGTAGTGTAGGTGGATTCCATTACATAATTTTTAACGGCATTTAGTGCCATTAATTTTTATTTCTTTTTTTTTCCATTATTTATTAAGCACTTTTTCTTCCATGACTGTCATTCTTTTATTCATATTATATTATAATATAATTAAAATATGATTTATTTATGTATAAAATAATACACGTTAAATAAAGATTAATATTTGTTACCAATTTAAAATTAATTTCTTTATATTGCAGTATCTCTATTTTTACATTATTTTTAAATTAAGTGATAAGAACAATTATAAAATAATAAAAGTTGTTCGGAAGATGATGAATCACACTTAAATATGATTTATTTACTTAAAAACTTTCTAATAAATACAAAATCACAAATGAACACTTAGTCTTTGTTTTTCTCTTTAATCAAAAATCGCTAGATCCATATCATTAAATATAGTATCAGCGTATATAATAATTGTTACACTTGCAGGCTATGTTATTTTTTTTTAATAATATATTAATAATGATAACATGATCAGTCGTATCACTGTATTACAATTACATTGATTGATATAAAAATGAGAGATTAGAGAAGCCTTCGTGTTAACTATTAATAGATATCACGTTGCTGTAATAGCTTAAATGTTATTTTTCGTATATAAATTTTATTAAAAATTTTTTTTACGAATTTTTTTTTTTTCTTCTTTTTTATTTGTTTTGCTAAAAAGTTGGAAGCTCCAACAAGATCATTGCATTATTAGATTATTACTTACTTATAATAATAAATTAATTAGCAATAGTTTTATAAAATAATAAAAACACTAATAGATAAAATTTTTACCAATCATGTTAATTGTTATGTATAAACATACGAGATATTGATATTACTAGGCATGGCGGGTAATCTGCATTGACAATCCATTGAAGAACGCTAATGCGACTTTTATCATTTATTATTTTGTTTTATCTAGCAACCGTTGCTATTAGAATTACCTTTAGGCAGGGGACGCACCAAGTATAATTTTTCACCCTGCTTATTGGTATAAATTGGCGCTCGTTGATAATGATCAACTAATTGATCAAGTGTATGAAATTTTCTTTGGCCAATACAATAAAGTGCCCCTTCAACGTGTACCCTAAAATGTTTATTTCGTCCAGGTGCTTTTAATGAAACTGAATAATCTCCCATCTATAAAAATAAAAATTATTAACAAATAAATAAATATATATTTCGCGTTACTAATACCAAAAGGGCACATCTCAACATTTACGCCCTTTTGGATTTGCAGCGCTAAAAATGTTTATAACATTCAGATCTGTAAGAAAAGTGAATAAAAAAATTTTTTTTTGTATACGCCCTTTTGGCTCTAAGATAAGAAAATTTTAAAGCCAAAAAGGCGTATGATTTTTTTTAATCGTAATCAATTATTAGCCTTAAAAAAAAAAAAAGTTATAACACCGGCAAAAATAATGATTTTTCAGCTCATTTTATTTAAAAACAATATGTATTTGAATTTAAAAAAAAAAAACCAAAATAACAATATCATTCTATTTGAAGAAAAATTTATTTGATTCAATTAAAATTTTCATTTCTATTCATTTTTGTACGTCAGGCACAGTTCCAAAAAATACCATCGATATCCAAAAATCTGTGCTTTGATGATGGTAACAACTGAAGAATTTGTTTCAAGATTAAAATATTTTAGATTTATAAAAAATATATATTTATTATTTTTTACTTTTAGAAGCAAAAGATATGGAGACGGCATCGGAATAGTGCCTAGCTAAATTGATATTTTCTTCTTCTTTAATCAAATACATATTCTCTTCAAATAAAATGAGTAGAAGAGTCATTATTTTTACCAGTGTTATAATTTTTCTTTTTTTTTTTTAAGGCTAATAATTAATTATGACTAAAAAAAAAAATGATACGCCCTTTTGACTTCAGAATTTTTTTGTCTTAGAGCCAAAAGGGCGTATACAAAAAAAAATTTTTATTCACTTTTCTTACAGATCTAAATGTTATAAACATTTTCAAGTTAGTTGGAGTGAAAAAAAATTTTTTTAAATGTTGAGGTGCGCCCTTTTGGCATTAATAACGCGATTTATTATAATTATTAAAAAAATAAAATTAAACAAGTCAACTTACATTAGTTTCACTATCTCTAATAAGAAAGTCGCCGTCGTGGCCATGTTGATTAAGAAGAGTGTCACATTGAGATCTTGTTATGCTGCCGTAATACCAGGGTTTACCAATAAGATGCGGTCGATCTCCAGGATCAGGCCTTCGTTCAAGTGAGTCTCCAGTGCTAATTTCACTAGTCGTCATGCCACGATCGCGATATGGTTGAGTCAAATATTCACTGAGCTCTTGTAAATAATTGCGTGGTACAAGACCAATTTGACCTTGTCCGTTTCTCGCTTTATACCACTCAGGATCTGCTGGAGGACGATCAAGGATCTCTAGTCGGTCACCTTTTTCAAAAGAAAGCTCTTGGTCGTTGTTAGACGAAAAAGAGTAGAGAGCGACAACAATGTCAAGAACGTTTTCTGCCATAGCATACGTATGCAGCGTATCGTCAGCGTCACCCTCTTCTTGAGTGTAGTTGGAGGGAAACCAGCCCGCCTGAGTGCCACTTTGGCCTCTCCACCAGCCATCGTTGCTTTTCTCAAGTATGAGGATTCGCGTGCCCTTGACCAGCGACAACTCATCTGCTTGTTGTGCTTGATAGTTGTACTTAACAACCGCTGTACCTATTGCTTCACTAGGATCGGCTGGTAATCTTCGTGCCATTATTGGTGATTCGACAGCACGTGAAGGTGAATTACCGGACGGTAAGGTTTTCGAACCCGAACCCTTTTTAACCTTCTTTTTTATACTGTCAAACAGGGACGGTTTTTCCTTTTTAACATAATTACTCGGCACGTACCCAGCTTGCCCGCGTGCACTCTGCACTCTCCACCAGTGTTTAGAATCATCTAACAATAGATAACGTTCATTTTTCCGTAAATCCAACTCCTGTGCTCCCTGAGCTCCATAATCGTATTTTGCGACAACGTAACATACGTCGTCTTGATTTGTCTTGCCTGAAAATAATAAATAAAATTAATTTTTTTAATTACTCAATACTATTATTTTAATCATATTATTTAATATTTATTTAAACAACTATCATGCTTTAGTTTTAATAAATAAATAAATAAAAAAAAGCAATATAAAATAAAAGCAAATAAAATGCAATTACAAAAATGAAACGTACCATGCTTCATGGCTGCCATGTGCAAATGTAAGTATGTTTATGTCCGAGACCGTCAGAAACGACTTCTACTCATGTACTACTCGTGTGAATCGCAAATCTGCTTGTGTCGTCGGCATGAGTAGTGTAGACAATCATTCTTTAACTTTTTTATTTTTTATTATTATCGTTCTTTTACAGATTTACAATATATTGTTTCAATACTTTATTTTTTTTTTCTCCTTTTATTAAATATTATTCTATTTATTTTTTTTTTCTTTTAATATTATTGCAACATTAACATTTTCGTATGTTTTAATTACCGATGAATAAACTGGCTATTGATGCTTTGATTCAGGATCCATTTGTAAGATCAGTCCAAACAAGTGTTTAACCATAACTTATGAAAAAGAAAATCAAGTAACAAAATTTCATAATAATAATAAAATTATCACTAAATTTGATTAATCGTCCATGAATAAAGTTAATATCTCTAACTATGAAATTGCACCGATTATGATTTAAAATTGTTAAAAATATAAAACTCATATATTTATTTAGTAGTCACATTTTTAAAAATTATTTTTGTTTTCTAATTTATACATTGAAAAGCATGTAATAATATACTAAAAAATAAAAATTTTTAAAAATACACAAAAATAATTTTGATAATTCATGCAACAAATTATAACATGCAGTACAAAATCAAAAATAATATGATTTACATGAATAAAATAATAAACTAATGAGTCATTTAAAATAAATAAATAAGTATGTAATTACATAGATATTTTTTTCTTTCTTTTTTTGTTATTGCTTATTACTTGTTACTATATTTCTACAATAGTTACTACATAACATATACAGTAAATGTCTAAACGATTACAAGCATTCGTTTAGAAAATTATACAAATTTTCCATATAAATTTTTTCAATTGTATATTAATTACAAAAAAAAGATTAATAAACTAAAAAAAAAAAAAAAAAAAAAAAAAAAAAAATTGTAAATATTTCAATAATGAAACATTAATAATAATAATGATAATAAATGATTTGTTTGAGCATAAATAACTTATCAATGTGACAGCAAAATCATCTAAAATACTGATCAATGGAATAGCCAAACTTTATGATACTTATCAAATATTACAGTAAGTAATATCTACGATAAATATTTAACAGAATTGATAATAATATGTCTTACCAATTTTTAAGCTCGACATATTCCTGCATATAAACTTCGTTGAATGAATATTAGGTGGACAAGGCTTGTTTTCCCCCACCTCGTGAAACGACAGCAGCAGCCATCAAGCGACTCTCTAGAATACGGGGGGATAGGGAATCGACTTTCGTTATGGGAATTAACTGCAAGGGGAATAAAACAGACAACTGTAGTAGAATTAGGGAAAAACTTTTAGATTATTACATCGAAAAGAAAAAAAACTTACAAACCAATAAATATTTTTTGCACAATTGTCATCCACGCAGTATAAATGTCAACATGAAAATTTATTTAAAAATTTCCTCGTGGTCGGCACTTAAAATTAAATAATAATTTACTTTCACCTTTAAAATAATATGCGGTAATTATTTCTGTATTACTTCTTTAACTTTATTGTTCTATTAAATAATAAATGATATAATATATTTTTACAGTTATTATTTATAAGTTTTATAAAAAATAACTTATAATACACCACATAAGTTGTAAGTATAATAATAAATGTTAGTGTTTCCAATTCTATTTAGAAGTTAACGACCCCTCCCACGAAGCCGTAAGACCCACCCTTGTTAAAAACTAAGATCAGCACAATCCCCAAATGAGAACCAGTATGGTTCTGCGCTACATTTAGGCACTTCTATACTTTATACTTTATACTATACTCTACGCCGCTACTGATGTCGATGTCGTCTGTCGTCCCGTCCGACGGGACCCGTCGCTGTCGCACCAACAAATCAACAATTTCTCTTTTCGCTATCTCTATCCTTATCGTTTTTCTTATGGCTTCATTTTCATGATTTTGCTTCCATAAAATTAGCCAATCATCGTTGATCTATACAGGAGAATATGAATTACTAGATTGGTTTTATTTTCTATCTCTATTTTATGGAAACAAGCTTTAATAAATTGTTACAATATACTTAAACATTTTTCTTTTCGCAATAGTTGCAGAAAATTTATCATTGTAAAATTATTCAAATTTACGAAAAATATTCTAATAGAAATTCTTATTCATTGCTTGTAACTTTAAAAGAGAAAAAAATATATTTTTACAACTTAAAATTCTCTCAATTCTTTGTAAGTAATAAAAATATTCAAAAATGCCGCTTTATTCAAAAAGATTGCAACAGGTAATTTTTTTATTATTTTGTTAAAATTTAAGTTAAAAATATAAAAAAAAAAATGTTTCTTTTAATTAATTAATAGTTTTGATTAATAAAACAATTTATTATAAATAATAAAATTTATTTTATCATTAACAGCAAACGAAAATAAAAATTAATTTGACTCACTTAGTCATAAAAGAGTTGTGTCGACCAGCATCGTGGATCGTGGCTATATTGTGAATGGAATGAGAGCTCTTGAGAAAGTATAAAAGAGGAAGAGCGACACGATAGCAGCTTGGCTTACAGAGGGTTTCTTTTTTAAAATTGTTAAGGATTATTGGTATTGTTTTTAATCTTAACGATTAACAATACTAATCATCCGACAATGGCCCTTAGCCAAACCAGTGTGGTGAGTAATGGAATAATAATGTCCATTAATAAAAAAAAATACTTAAAAAATAATGTATCATTCCATCTAGCTGAAATACATGCTATCACTGTTGTATTGAAACAAAAAATTTTTATAAATTTATCCATTATCATCTTTTACCATATTAAAATTTCACACCTTTTTTTTTTTTTTTTACTTATATATCTCGTATTTTTTTATTATTGCATATGTTTATGATAATAATTAAATGATTTTATGAGTTTTTAAAACAAATAATTGTTTCAATAATCCGGTGTCATGGCAATGATTAACAATTAATTAATTTTTATTGTGATTCGCACTGGATATAAAAAAATATGTCTGGTTTGTATTATTGATACGATCATTATTTATAACAAATAAGTAATTGATTATTTTTACTGAAATGATAAAATTTTTCATAAATTTTTTATTTTTTAATAATAAATGTGTATTACAATATAATTATTTAATTGATAAAAATGCAATAATAATAATGATAATTTTTATTTTAATTACAGTTGAAACTTTATAATACTGTGATTGATGATGTAATAAATGGTGTGAAAGATTCACTGTGTACTGAGGAAGGTGTAGATGAAGGTGTACTAGAAGAACTAAGACAAATATGGGAATCTAAATTGATTCAAAGTAAAGCTGTTGAGTTAAATGCTGATCCACCAGAACCACAACCACCTCAGATATTAATAGTTAATAAAAATAGTGGAGCCAACAAAGCAGTTACTTCTAGCAATGGTGAATATTTTAATTTTTAATTATTAATTTCTGTGTACTTAATTTTTATCATATAATTATTATAATGAATCTATAATAATAATAATTTCTATAATTTTAGCTGCAAATGTTGGTAATCATTTTGCTCAACAACAAATGCAAGCTATTTCATCTACAACTCAGTCACAATCGCATCCTCAGCAACAGACACAGCAAATAGTTCAAAGTCAACCTCAACCACAACCAATGAGAGTTATTCCTCCACAGACTGCTAATGTTCCTATTCAGCAGCATGCCACAATGCCAGTACAACAAGTTGTTTCTGCACCACCACCAGCATTATTTGAGAGACCAGTTCCCATTCAAATAACATTACCTGGTAATGCTAGTACAGGCGATGGAAAACCTAAAGTCTTAACTATTCATGTTCCTGCATCAGCTATCCAAGGTATTTTATTTTTTATTTATTTATTTATTTATTTAAAAATATTTTGATGCCAAGACATTGGCCGACATGGCAAACATATACAATGGTGGTCTATTTAAAGTACACGTAAGAGGTTTAGTATTTAATTTATCTAATAATTATAGTTTTAACAAGTAGAATAAAGAAAGAGTTATAAGTGCATTTATAATAACGGGCACTAACTCTTATTTAACACAAAAATAGATTCAAAATTAGAATATGAATATTTTAAAGAGTAGTTCAAAATATAAATCAGAATATTAACAATATAAGTTCAGAATGTATATTTGAAGTTAGTAGTTAGCCATCTCTTTTCTGATTCAAGAAGAATTTATAGGCACTAGTTTTAAAGGTATCATAGCTAAGCGATTTTATTATCTCAATAGGTAGTTCTTTCCAAAGTCTGATTGCGAATTTGAGTACTTCCATACTATGTTAGTAGTTTTAAAAATAACTTTTTACTATTTATTCTCATTAAAAATATTTATTTTAGGTAATCAGTTAGCCACTATTTTAACGGGGCCTGTGATAACTGCAGCTATGGGTTTCCCCGAGAATGTTGCATCGAAACTACTTCAACAGCATGTTGATAAAACTTTACAGGGTCAATCAACTATGCCCATTGAAATTAATCAAGTTATTACACAGGCAAATAATGTTCAGCAACAAATGCCTGTACAAAATCAAGTATGTTTAAGATTTAATGATCATCAAATTATGTATTTAAAAAGTACATGTTATTAATTGATAATATTTTAGGGACAAAGTAATATTGCTCAACTTGATGGTCAACATGGAGACACTTCTGAAGACGAAGATGATGAAGATGACGAAGATGATAACGAAGATGATGATGATGATCTCGAAAAAGATGATGATGAACAAGATGATGCAGGAGCTCGAGAAGAGGTTTGTCAATATACAAATTTTTTAAATATCTTACATTGTTTATGTAACCTTATTAAATTTTTTTTTTAAATTAAGGAACCACTTAATTCTGAGGACGACGTCACAGACGATGATCCAACAGATCTATTTGATACTGATAACGTTGTTGTATGCCAGTATGATAAGGTTTGTATATTCTTAAATAATTTACTTATCTTGTCGGTATGAAAAGTAATTCGATATTTTCATTTTAGATTACGAGGAGTAGAAATAAATGGAAATTTTATTTAAAAGACGGGATAATGAATTTAAGTGGTAAAGACTATGTATTTCAAAAAGCAAATGGTGATGCTGAGTGGTGAGCCAATTGGAAGACCTCGAATTATATCAAATTTTCCATTTGTTTTTTCTATAATGATTGGACCTTGGAAGGATTATTAAGATTTGTTTATAATTCATTATTGCGACGTCGGATCGCTAATTAAATGTGCAAAATGAAAAAATACTTTTGATTATAAAAACTTATTAATACAAAAAAAAAAAATTTAGTTAGTATAATTAACAACGTGTGAATAAAGTAGTCGATGCACGGGTGATGGAAAATAGGGGTGTCAAATTTTGTTATTGACTTATGGTTAATTGATTATTCATTAATATCATTAATTAATATATTGTTTTTTTTTGTTTATTATTTAATTTTTTTTTTGTCTTGAAAAACTAAGTTATGTAGATTTAATATTATCTGTATGTATATTTATCATAACTGATATGCGATAAAAATATCAGTTCAATCACTAAAAAATTAGACGAATTTTAGAAAAAAAACTCGTTATATATTTCAGAAATTTCGTTCTTTTTTAATAACACAGTTATTTTGTATTGTGAAAAAAAAACCCCTGAATAAGTGATAATTATAAGGAGTGAGATAATTTGAAAGTATTTCGTTTCTTTTTTTAACTTAAATGATGAAAGAAACAATTTTTTTTTTACGACATATACATTAACACCTTCTGTTAATAATAATAATATTTAGAACTAAATTTGAGAAATCAGAAATTCTATTTGCTAAATCCTCAAGTGCATTGAAGTAATTTTGTAAATAATCTTTAAGACAAAAAAAAAGAAAGCATGAAACTGCGGTGACGCGACCGCTCATCCGCAGACAATTCATCCGCGACGATTAATCCACGACACTTCATCCGTGGACGATTGATCCGCACGATAACAACCTTGTTAAAAGGGCGCAACACAATTACAAGCTTCTGTGTTGAATAACCTTGTTAAAACGTCACATCACAGATCAATTGTCGTGCGGATCTTCCGTCGTGCGGATCAAACGTCCGCGGATGAAATGTCACGGATGAAGTGTTACGTAACCGAAACTGCTAATGATAATTACAATTTTTATGTTATTTAATATCAACATTAAAATATAAAAAAAAGCGATGTGTATTATCGAAATTGAAGATATTTTATGATATTAATTGACTTTATCTAGCAACATTTGTTATTTTACAAACCTAAATAATTGATGAGATTTTCTTATTCGAACAAATGGTTTTTCAGTTTTGTTTAAATATAAATTGTTTGACTTATTAAAATTAATTACAAGCAAATAAAGAAAAATTCTACTGTGCAGTTTTAAGAAATTAATATTTTAGTAAGATTTCGATTGTGGCATTAATGATAATTTAATAAATAATGAAAAAAAAAAAAAAATTCTTATATATTTACTGTCAACCTGAGTAATTTTGGTTTTATCAAAGAAGTTTAGACCTACATTATTCTTAAGCTTTCTTATCATAAAAATGAGTACACATCGAATTCCACCATCTGACTATTATGTATATAATGAATGACAAAATTATTTTGATCATAAATACAGTGCTTTCTCCCTAAGGTATAACAGGTTATCCTTTTTTCTTTTGTTAGTAACTAATGGAAAAATTGTGACAGCTAAAATATCTTATAGAGGGATCATTGTAAATAAAATGTGATAAAGTGGACGTGAATACTTTGACTAACTGAAGTTATTCGGATGAGTTGTTCATTATTTAGTTGATTTAAAACTTACCTTTTATTAGGATTAATAAACATTTTATAAAATATTGAGGCACATCATTTTTGCTTGATTTATACTTAAAGATTTTTCAAATCACATAAAAAAAGTATCGTGTCATTTATATTATAATTAATTATATGAAAGTAATTTTACTAAAGAATTTCTTTTTATATCAGAGTACTGTTTAGATGAAAATAATCCAAATTAAAAATTTATAATTTTACTTTTCACATTATGTCTGCAGAATTTTGATCTATTAAAATGCACGGTGATTCGTCGCTTATGTTGTAATCATTACACACAACTATTCATAAATTTTCAGTAACAGAATTAAATCAACAAGTTAATATTGTCTTTCAAGATCAAACAATTTAATTGATTGTTTTAAAATTAAATGAATGACTGATTAACATCAATTAAAAATAAATTAACCGAATGTTATCAAGTTTATTATTATAGATGTGATAATGTTGAAAAAAATGTTATATTTTTTTAAGTTATGAAATAAATAATCAGAAATTTAAACTGGTACTATTTTTTGTTTTGTATCGGTTTTTTTTTTTTTTTTATTATATTACATTCAACAACCGGCAGTTTTTTCATGTAATAGGAGTGAGTGTTCTCAAACTTGATAAGTCCTTAACACTTACATTACTATTATCTGATAGGTTATTAAATCCTATAATGATCTATATGTTGTATATAAAGCGAAGTTAACAAAACGTTTTATAAAAACAAAAAAAAATCAAAGGATAAAATAAAAAAAAAATGTCTAATGGTTTTTTTTTTTAAATTTGTGTTTTAATTTTATAATATTTAAGATTGTTAATAGTGAATAATAATCACTTGCCAACTTCGCTGACTATACAATTGTGTTTTCAAATGAAAAGATATTTATTCCAAAGCGGCAGCTCCAGAAATAATTTCAATAAGTTCTCTAGTAATAACAGCTTGGCGAGTACGATTGAATGTTAAAGTAAGTTTATCAATCATTTCACCAGCATTTTTACTGGCGTTATCCATAGCAGTCATTCTGCTGGATTGTTCGCTGCATGCACCTTCTTTCATCGCGTAGAATAGCAATGAGGCAAGAGAAAATTCCAAATAGCTTTGGATTACATCCTCATCGAGAGAATCGTAGACACATAATTTTGGAGCACTCGTTACAGCAGATTTGTCGAACAGGGGTAATTGATCGACAGCGTATGAAACTACTGACCTAAATTTGTTGTAAACTATGCGTCCAGATCCAAAGGTGTACCTATCATTAGATAACAAGAATTAGTATCGTTATAATTGTTATTACTTAAATATACATATTTATTTTTATTAACTAACCCGGAATTCATGACCATATTTGCTACTTTGGAGGCATCAGTAAAAGTTGGAGGCTTACGGCCAACTTCACTTGCGACAAAGAGAATATTTTTAGCAAATAGCCGTGACAAAATTGCTCGTGATTTGTCACCAATGCATATTATTTTAGTATTCTCACGGAGATTTGAGTCAGCTAATAATTTATCACGAATATTACGTGACACACCGCTGTGTACAGCACCACACAAACCTCGATCACTTGTGACAGCAATTACCAATTGTTTAGGTTCTGATTCAGGTGCTTGAATTTCAGCTTGCTCATAGAAGATTTTAGTTCCTTGACCTAGAGGTCTTGCTTGTTTCAAATCACGTTCAGCATGATTGTATTTAGCTGCTGACACCATCTTCATGGACTGAGTGATTTTCTGGATGTTTTTTACCGACTTAAGACGAATGGAAATAGATTTCAAAGTTGCCATACCACGTTGATGCTGTTGTTGAACTGCTGGCGCAGTCAACGAGACCAAATTACTCGCCTGACGAAGCATGGTGGACAAATTTACCGATAACTAGGAAAAAACTTTAATTAGTACATCAAATTCACATAAATTTTGGTAGTTTGAGTGATTTTTTACTCCAAAATTTATAAACTGTCAAGGAGATATTCAGTACTCCTTCAATATAATTGCAAGTTTTATATGCTTTTATGTAATCGTCAGATTGAACTTGACGGCTATTCAGTTCTATTTACTGTTATTATTAGTTAAGTGTAAAAGGTTTATTAAACAAATTTTGAATTTAATTGTTTAATCATTTTTTAATTTCTTTGGATAGTCAAGATAAATCAATTAAGAATGGAATTAAATGAAAAAATAAATAAAATAAACTTACCAAATAATTTTACAGGCGAAAGTCAATTCGGCCACTGGGCTTAGAAGGTTAACTCTCTTCTCAACTGTATAACGGGGGGATAAAAAGTAACAAGAAAGAACGTTAGAGAGCGGTAACGCAGCTTTCGATTAAAAAAAATTGGCGGTATTTTTAAATTTCTGATGAGTTTATACAAAACTTTTTTATTGTTTTTGTTTTAATTTTTTTATTAATACGTCATCATATATGATAAAATTTATTCATTTTTTATTCAGAATTAATTAAAATATATCTACGGCTTCTAAAAAATGAAAAAATTTGATTAATCCAAAAAAATACTTAAAAATATTTTATTCAAATTGATAACTAATAAATTACTTTTCTATCATACAAACTTTAATATTACATATTAATTTCAATTGATAATCAAAATATCAATTTGAATGACATATCGAATTGTTCTTATAGTTTTTTATCAACAGTTTTTTCAATAAAACTTCAAAATAGAAAAGTTAAAATTTTTTGAAATTTATAATATAAAATATTACGATGAATTAATAACTTGTTTTTGTAAAAAATTTATAATATCTTGTCCCAACTCTTTGTATAAAGTAGACTGCGGCGAATTTGGCTGTGCTAAAACAATTGGTTTTCCAATATCTCCACACTCTGTTGTATCTTTGTCCAAAGGAAACTTTTTTAAAATTGGTACACCTAAAAAGTTAGTGAGAAAAATAAATAAAAATCCGTTTTTTTAAATAGTAATTAAAAAAGACGTGTTTACAATATAATTAATAATATATATTAAGTATATAATAATTTAGAAATTATACTTTACCTAATTCTTTAGACAAAATAGTGCTTCCTTCACCAAATAATGATACTTGCTCCAAACACTTTGGACACGTTATGTTCGTCATATTTTCAACAAGTCCAGCTATTGGAATATTCATTTTTTGAAACATTCTAGCACCTTTTCGCGCTACGTCTAATGCTGCCTTTTGAGGAGTTGTAACAATAACAACACCACTAATAGGAATATTTTGAATTAAAGAAAGAAGGGTATCTCCAGTTCCGGGAGGGGTATCGACTACAAGATAATCAAGAGGATCCCAAGCAACTTGTCTAAGTAATTTCTCTAACGCACTCATTACCATCAATCCTCTCCAAATAACCGGTGACTTTTCGTCAACCAAAAATCCCATTGACATACTAAAATAAAAAAAAAAATTATTTAATTGCATTTTTTTTTTTTAATATAAATTAAAAATAAAAAATTACTACCACTTGACGCCATAATTGACAAGAGGCTCCATTAAATTATCATTATTGAGTAAAGGTGTTTGATGAAGATTCATCATTAATGGAATGGTTGGTCCAAAAATATCAGCATCTAATAAGCCTACTGCTTTCTGTGGTTGAATAATTTTCAATGCGGTAGCTAAATTAACACTTGTTGTAGATTTACCAACTCCACCTTTTCCAGATGCGACTAACAGTATTTGCTTGACACCTTTTATACTTTTTTGCTTAGGAAGTCCTTTACCCATTACTTGTTGGCGTCTTTTATTTTCATCATTTAGACTATCTGATGTTGATGACGATAACTGAAACAATTCGAATTATTTTGATAGAGTAAATTTTTTTTTGCAAAAACACAATAAATCCATTTTAAAATTACGCAGTTATATCTCATTTCATCTAGGAGTAATTTATAATTTTGTAAAATTAAAGAACAGTTACTTTTTTTTTTTAACTTTCCGCTATGAAAATCAATAATTTAAAAAAAATCGGGAAGTTATTGGTTTCACCCCAGTTTTCAAAAATCGAGCTCTCATCAGATCTTCAAGTTTTGAAGTCCTTGGCCATTCCTACTAGGATGTCACTATGTTACTACGTCTGTGCCATTCCTATATCATTGAAACCGATTCGGACCAGTAGATTTTGAAAAATCTTAAAAATAAAATTTTCAAAAAAAATTTTTTTTGGAATAATTTTTAAACGGATCTAACGATCAATTCCAAAATCTCATCAGCTCTTAAACTCAAAAAATGACGTCAATTGCTGCAAACCACATCAAAATCAGTTGATACGTTGAAGAGCAACCGTTCACGAAAAATTTCGAAAAAAGTGATTTTTTTTGCATAACTTTGAAATTTCTTCTCCAATCATTTTTGATGAAATAAAATTACTATTAATGCTCGTAAAACTGCGTTGAATGCTGCAAACTCCATCAAAAACGATCGATTCGATCAAATGATATTGCAATTCAAAATTAAAAAAAAAAACGTATGTTTTTAACAACTACTAGATTTTTGAGCTCGAAGAGGTAATAATTTCATCCTGGATGAAATGTTATCTCGAATTGAAAAACTGGCTCTAAATTATTGTAAAAGAAAAATCTAAACAGTTAAATAGGAAGAATTTTGAAAAATTATCCAGTGCATTTATTATTTTTACACTAAGAGAAATATTTATAAATTTTCAAGAATTAATGGATTATAAACATAATTAAAATATTAAAAATACTTACTTGCATAGCCTTTGTAGCATTACGATAAATAGATCGAAAATTTAATAAAGCATTTGGTAAAAGTGACCTTGGCATTTTTAAATTTACCGCCAATATGTTGAGAAAACTCACAATAAGCAATAACCTCAACAGTTCATGAACAATTAATGAATCAAGTTTAAAGACGATTTAATTGCAAATATTAAATATAATCCATCAGTTAAGTTACACAATTTAATTTAAAATAATTTCAGATTTTTAGTGAATATTTCTGATAAGCGACTATGATAATTTCATGAATTTGAGACCAAATGTCCATTGAGTAAAGAACTCTCAATTATAAAATTATCGGCACTGTTGTGTATTTCGACTATTTATGGTTGGAAAGTAGGGAGTTAATAAAAACTTGCAAGAAAATTGATCCAAAATTACTGAATTCAGCAGTTATTAAAAATATTTGCTCGTTTGAGTTAAAAAGGTATTATTGAAAACAATTTTATTTTAAATACATACTTTTTTTCCTTTTTTTTTATTCTAATCAAAAAATAAAATTCTTTATAAAATTTACGACATTAAACCGGTTGACAAATATTTTCTAGTTATGGTTGCGAAATTTTTGTAATTTTTATTTATTAATTATAATAAATACTGGAAAACAAATTTTTATTTGTCAAACGCATGCTGGTTTCTAAGTTTTTCAAAGATATTTTTCATTAGTGTTGATGTAAATCTTTTAGACATAAGCATAACCTTAAACAAGTATCGTTCATATTAATTTTCATTGAATAATATTGTTTTTTTTTTTTTTTGCAGGTAAATATGTCTATACCATTAAGCTGTTTTACTCAGATTCGTAGCTATATTTTACGGAGAGCACCCAGGACTTGGACAAATGGTGTTAAATATGAACAAGTAACTTATTATCCACGGTAAGTTTAAATAAACAATTATATGGAGTCTGACATTAATAAATAATAAATAAATTTGATGCGTAATTATACTGGGTTGTATGTTTTTAATACGCGTGATTGTTAATAATTACAATATAAGGGTGATTCTCTGTAAGGACGTCTTAATCTTAAATCTGTACAAAATTGTCCGACCAAATTATTTTTGATTTTATTAGAAAAAAAATTAACAAGGGCTACAAAACTATCAGCTTAATAATAATAAATAAACAGCCGAATTACATTAATTATAATAATATTAAGACTTATGGATCCAATTTTATAAATAAATTATAAATAAAAATAGCTGCCAGAGGACTGAGTTTTGGAGTGGCCCAGACACATAATTCCAGCACAAACGGTGCTAAGACACTAAATAAAATGGCGATAAAGCGCTAACAGCCCTATGGTTATTAACTCAAGGCTAGTTAGATCCTTATAAACCTTACAAAAGATAAAATAACACGCTGGATTTTTTTTTTTTTGACTTTGAACTTCTGGCAGGAGACTGATAGATAGATAAAGTAGAGCCTAGGCTCCCTCAAAGCCATCAAAGTCATGTACAGTATACATTTTCATTTACAATAATCTTATTAGCAAATAAATTTCTAATTATAATATAAGTGTAATTTCCGAATACAATAAAAGTATCCAAAAGGAATATAATAGCCAAATATAATATCAATATAATATAAATATAAATATAAATCTTGCAGAGAGTTACATATGTAATTTAAGAATTAATTAAATCAAAATAAATAAATAAATAATACCAATGATGACATCGAAACGAAAATAGTAGAACACAATAATCATAATAATAACAATGATAATAAATAAGTGGAGATTGTCTAAACATCTTTTTCGAGAAGGAATGCAAATAAGCGATTCTGAAATTCAACCAAATCATCTACAGTTGCAGGGGACTGATCTTAAAATGCCTGAGACAAACTTTGGTTTAATAAATTTAATAAAACAAATTAATTTTCGGTACTTTTTATTGAAGAAGATTGTTAGTTAACTAATTAAGTTTATAAAAATTATGGACCAAATTATATATTATTGATGAATAACTTAAAATTTAATCTTAAAGTTTTAATTTTGGGAATGGGACAGTCCAGGGGATTGACATTTCGGTGGTTTACGAATTTATAGCAAAAAAAAACAAAATTTATTTCATTTTAGTTTTCAATGCTCCAAATAGAAATGTTTTTTTACTTTCGTAATAAATTTTTGTTAGTAAAAAAATAACAATTTTTCTAGTAAAAAAATACCTGGGACAGCAAAAAACATCCTTACAGAGAATCACCCATAAATAGTGACAACTATTGCATTAATAAGTCATACTTTGTGATATGTCATAAAAATATTTAGCTAATCGTAGATTTACGTGAGTAGGCTGTTTGAAAAATTCCTGTAAATAATACTGAAGTTTACAGATGTATTTATTAAAAAAATTAAAAAATTGTGAGGTGTCTGCTAATTTTATTATCATTCCAATGAAGGAACGAAATACCTAAATTATGATCAATAGGAAATTCTGAAATTCTAAACCTCTTTATTAATACAATTAAAATAATTTCTTTTACATTAATAACATTAAGTGATTTTCAATAACGTTAACTATTTCTAGACATAAAGATCATAAAGATCCTCCCATCAAACCAACAAAACTTTTAATGGTTCAGCGTGTCGAAAAGTTTAAAGGCAATCCATATTGGGATAAAAATATTCTTATTCAGCTTAAATTAGATAAAGTGGTAAGTAAATAATATAATATCGTTATTCAAACATAATATTTTTGTGTCATGAGCTATATAAGTCATAAATTTTATTCAATATATTTAGGCTAGTGATATTGCGATAGTCAAAAATACACCAGAAATGTGTACGTTGCTTTGGAAAATAAAGCATCTGATAAAAGTTACACCAATCAATATGCCAGACAAATTACCCAACGACGAGTCAGTCCAGACTTGGCTCCATGAAAATGGAGATTTGCTAATGGCTCCAAGAGTCGATCCAGATCGTGAAAAAGCTACCATGGAGTTCATAAATAATCCAAAACGATTAGATAGAAAGACTTTGAAGGAAGAATTAAGATATAGATGGCTTAATCCTTATGATTTGTAGATATATAATTATTTTTAAATAAATAAAAGTCAAATTATCAAAATGATTTATACCTAACTTGATTCATTATTTTAAAATAAATTATCTGTAAAAAAATCCTTCTTATAGCTTTCTAGAATTCAATTATCTGATAAATCGAAACAATTAAATTTTTTTTCACTTTTAAAATGATTTTATGAGTTAATAAATTTTTCAATAACTTTATATTTTAGATACCATCAGAGATTTTTATTTCTTTTTCATGTATATCAACGAACGCAAATGCTAATTTTCATTTAACACTTTAAATCAACTTTTTTTATTTAAATTATTGAAACACTTATTCTGAGAAATATATACATTTATAAAATACATAAATAATATAAATCATTACCGAAGTTGAAGCGTTACTTTTATCATTATTAGTTTTCATTTAAATTTAATAAATTTGATTTATTAAAAAAAGTTTATTTAGCACATAGTGAAAGTAACTGACAACTTCGATTATGCTTTATAGTTACAGTCAAAACCGTTTATAACATCATCTCTTAAAATGATGAACCGGGTATAACGATGAAATTTTGACGTTCGGTCCGATCCTATACAAAATCTCCAAGCAGAATCCGTTTATAGTGACAAAAATTTCTCATAATAGTTATGTTAAAAATATATTTTCAAATGTATCAGCTATATGTACAAGAAATACTTTTATTTGTTTTTCCACAATTATACTTATGACCTCATTAAATTCAATCCCAGATTTAGCAGAGTTATAATCAAAATTTTAAATTAGTTTATCGTTTGATAAGTTACACAAAGCATTGATCACTAATATTTAAAATCCCTTCGATTACGTTGAAAAGAAAAAGAATTCGACAAATTTAAAATTCATAGGCACAGATTCAGTGCAAAATCAATCTAAAATGATAGATTTTCAGTTGTTGTGGTCAGTTGACTAGTTAGTCAGACCGTCAGCTTTTCTAATTTGCAAAGTACGAGAAAATATTAAATTCTTATATGTTTAAATTTTATAAAATACAATAGTTTTAATAAAATAAAACCCGATAACTATTCACATAAATTATATAGCAGCAAATACTGAGATACACATAATGATTTAACTTGGATCCCTTAAAATTCATATGGAACTTGCTTCGGAATAGTGGTATTTCAATACATATTTCCTAATAAAGATGTACCCAAACATTAAATATTCTAAACATTAATTATTTTTACAGAATCTTCAAATCTTGATGAATTCATTAGAAAATTGCTTATGGAATATTTATTATTGATTATAACGACTATCGGCTCTATCGACCGCATTTCAATGATTCATCGATGTCATTATAAACGGTTTTGATTATATATACGTGTGATTTATTAATTTATCTAAAAGTGAAATAAAACAAGGTATAAAAGTTTTAAAGAAATGACAAAGGAGAAAAAAAAGTCTGAAATTTCAACAAATAGTATAATTTATTTGCATTTTAGCCTTTGAAGACTAAATTTTACAATCTACCAACAGTAACTTTTCTTTTTATTTATAATTATTTAAATCTATTATTTAAGTTAAAGATAATGAGTGCCGCGTTGTGTCAGTCAGTGCGGACCTACTTTTTTTTTTTTTTATTTTTTTTTATAATTTAAGAAGAATTACTAGTTTTGATAGAAACTCTTCAATTGATTCCAAACGATACAACGAGCTCACGGAGGAAATCTTATTGTTTTACCATAAATTAAGTATAAATTTTGATAATTATATTAATTAAGTATACCGTTATACCTAGGCCGTATTTTTAACTCGAGGATGACTTATATTTAAATGTAAATATTGCATAGGCCGTTTCTGCGATAATTTTATTTATTTTTTACAATTTGCATAAGTTAGAAATTTAATAATAAATACCAAGGCGATTATTAATAACTTGAAGAAAACATTTTTAATAATTGATTTATTTATTTATTTTTAAAATTTTGTTTTCTTCATTTTTAGTAAATCCTACATTATAATTGCACCTAAAGCACTAAGTTATTTAAAAAATTAAAATATTAAATATAACATAAATCCTCGAGCTTACTTTCGACAATACATTTAATAAATAAACAGATTGGAAGTCCTCGATAGATAATTGAAAGACGTATTGTATTTATTTTCATCATTGGACGTTAAAATCGATGAACATTATCCAAACGTTATTCTTCGTTTATTGGACGCAATTTATTAGATCAAGAAGTATAATTTTGAATTTGCCACTTTTTTTTTTAAATTTAATTTTCAGTTTTATGTTTTTGAAGTAATATTTTCTTAAACATTCTTTCTCCGATTACGGAGTTTCCAAAATCTTCTACTTCTGGGTGTATGGTGATGAATAGAGATAGTATTTTGTCCCTTAGTACTTTTTTCAGGCATATATATTTTTAACAATCTGGATGCTCGTTCCTCATGAGATTTATCCGATGACTTACCACTTAAAAAACTTAACAACTTGATACTACGCCTGCGAATTCTCAGACGGTTGAGAAAAGTAGTAGTTTCTCGAGGTCTCACTGGTATTTGTTCGTCTTGATCATCTTCAGAGACTTCATCGATTCTTTCCGATCGTCTTCTCAATTCTTCTAAATGTTTTCTTCTTTCGTGTTCAAGATCCATCCTTTTCAATCGTCTTCTATCAAGCATTCTAGAAATACTTTCAGCTTCATTACTAGAATTAGCTATTGAATTCTTTAAAGCCGGTTTTAGAATTCTTCCTACGTCTAGTGGCTTTGGAGTTGTAGCTGTTTCCACAAGTGTTACTCGTTTTTCGGTTTTTTTCACTGGCGGATTATCAATTTGACTGGATTCTTTACCAGAGTCAACATCCAAAAGTTTTTTATGTAGATCTAAAATTTTTTTACGAAATTCTTCATCTTCTTGAGTCAATTTAGCGAATATTTGATCTCTGTTTTGAATTTGATCTTCGCCGCTGGCCAAACTCGCGGGCTGCAACCTCTGTCACCACCATCCAACTTGATTTTTTTCGTTACCAGATGAATCGTCTTCTTCGGGAAGTGGCTCCAGTCGTCTACGGTTAAGAATACATCGAAGAGATGAAAAGTTACTGCTACCTAGCAGTTGATCCATACTGATTTCAGGCACGTTGCAGTCTTCGGAGTCACCACTTTCGTCAGCATCATCATCAGTATTCAATGTGAGCCCATAATTGTCCTCGCCGAGAACGTTGCCATTGATAGACGGCTATGAAAGTGACAGGTTCAGCTGGTACTAATTGTTTTTTTTTTTTTTGTTTTTTGTAAATAGTACAAGCATTTGCGTCATGCAGAGCCGTGCGAAGCTTATTAATTTTTTAGTCGATCATTTACTCTTTTACTCTCTTACTTTTTGGTGTTGGAAGGTATGACTAATCTATGGTGCTTGAAAAAATCTGGCGGCGGTGATAAAAAAAAAAACTCAACTCAAAGAGTTTTTACTTAAAAACATAGCATTAAATACTTTGTATTAAACTTACGGGGCTGGCGGTAAAACTGTCATCATCTGGTCCACCCGAAGTTGGTGTACCCCATATGTCATCACCAGATGTTCCACCGGAAGTCGTTCCTTCATCGTCATTGGGATCTAGTGAAAATTCAGTCCTTTCAGGTGGTACGGGAGGCTGAAGTAAGTAACTACCAACTCCTTCACTCAATTGTTCTAAAAAAACCATTTTACTAACGACGAAATCGCTAGCTCTTGCTGTCCAGGACTTTAAAACTGTTGGTGGAGACTCTAAATCACGGTTATCATCATCTCCTTGATCATCTAACTCATCTTCTTGATCTAAGCTACTCATTGTTCCAAATCTTCGGAGTGCTCTGAAGATAATAACCTTAATTTAATCTTACATTTTATCTACTTTAATATCATTGGTATAGTACAACATTTGACCCAAATACAATATCCGCATTCATGTAGAAGATAGAAAAAATTTTTTTCTCAAAAAACCATGGTCAATTTATGTACAGAATTTTTGTTGTCATTTCTGAAACCATCTTTTAATTTTTTGTGCGATTTTTTATTGTTGAGATATTCACGTGTGGGTATTTTGTTATTGGATCAATTGTTGTGCACCCAATTTTATTAGCGTAATATTTTTTATGATTGTATTATTTTACAATATTAGTATAAATTAAGTTTATTAAAAGTATCGCAGGGATGTAGTAGTAACTTGTTACTAAATACTTTTCTAATATTCTCTAAGTAATTTTGAATGTTTGTTACCTCATGAATGAGGTTTGGCTAAGAGAAGAAATATAATATGGCAAAATGTTCAGAGAAATAGTTACGGTTTGTATAGTTGGCTGTAAATGTGCTCATTTCATATATTGTGTTCTAATTATTCATTCTATTTGTTGAGTGTCTGAAAGGTATTAATTATAATTTAAACTACACTGATGAAAAAATAAATTTGATTCAGGAAAAAAATATTTCTTGAATTAAATAACATGATTTGAATAATTTAATTGTTGTAAATGAAATAGAAAAATTATTTTATTTTCTATTTATGTTCTCATTTTTCAAAATAAATTTTTTGAACCAAAAATTTTTTTTTTTCAATCTGGTTGATTTTTAACCGGTGTATATCCTCTGGATACATAACTATATAATAAAGATGATGATATAAAAAAATAAGCAACCTGTAAGGCGGTTCTTCGTCACAATCCAAATCATCTTCACTGCCATCTTCGGTGTTTTCATCAGCAGTAGTGCAGTTTTTACTCGGACTATCTTGGGATCCATTTTTTAATTTGTACATTGGACATAGATCAGGTGTTGGCGGAAGAATAGATATTTTTGGTGGAAGAGGTGAAAAAGGATCCCTCAGAGGTGGCGGTGTCGGACATCCAGACCTGTTGATTATTTAAAATATCATTATTATAACTAAAATAAAATAAAAATATATTATATTAATTGTAATAAATATAATATAAAAAATTCTAAGAGTCTATCCTTGATACGGAAAACTCCACCTGTGGCACCTTCGGCAGATGTTGATCGATCCTGAAGGTGCATCTTTAAAACTGCCATTTTTTTTAGAATTGACGGTTGTAGATTTAACTGTCGATAAACTGGCACTTGAAGTAGTACTGTGTTGTTCTTGATCTGAGTTAGTTGCTACGTTTTCTTCGATTACTTGTTCGTTAACATTGCTACTTATTGATTCTTTAGGAGCTCGAGCTGCCAATTCTTCGACTGTCCATTCTTCTGGTGGGACTTCGTAATCTGGTGGAGGTATTT
The DNA here is from genome assembly GCA_905319865.3 of Cotesia congregata. Taxonomy (NCBI): domain Eukaryota; kingdom Metazoa; phylum Arthropoda; class Insecta; order Hymenoptera; family Braconidae; genus Cotesia; species Cotesia congregata. The sequence continues at coordinate 12,927,651 of CAJNRD030001121.1, read as the reverse complement.
GATGGGAATTACGAACCCATTGGGCTAAATGAATGTTATTTTGACTTGAATCATTAATTGGTTTTATAATTGACTCCAAATTGTCTTGATCATCTTGAAGCTTGTCCTCCTCTGGCTCACGAGAGTTTCTTGAAATGGTAATCTAAGTAATAGAATAATAAATAGTAATAGAATAAATATTATAAAATAAAGAGTAATTGTTTACATGTGTCTCCTCCTTTTTTAGTATATTTCATAGAAATGTCACTATTGCATTGGTGATCATAACGGAACTTTTGCAAAATTTTGCTATATTTCGACTCAGCTCGTCAAGTGGATTCAAAAAATGCATATGATTCAAAAGTTTATATATATATATATACACGATACAACCCAGCTGCCCAATTTCAAAATACAGTAACTAACATTTAAAAATTTTTTTCAATTTTTCTTATTAAAAAAAAGTTTGCCCGCCAAATTAATGACAAATTTGATTTATGAATAGAAAATACTCCAATATAAATATTTTTAAGAAAAAATACTTGAAATTAAGGTTTAAAAGTTATTAAAAATGCAGCAATACTAAAAAAAAAATCAGGTATAAAAATTTTGCAGTTACTGTTTTAAAATTGGGCAGCCGAACCGGTCTTGTCTCTTCTCTAACTCCCGCAATTCTATACGAATCTCAATAAAACGTAACATACTCATTCTTAGGACGATTTTCGAGGTTAAGTTTGAAGATGAGTCAAATTGGTCGATTAGTTTAAAAATGACAGCTATTCAAAAATTTTCTAAAATCGCAAAAATTTTTACTTCTACTGTTTTTTTGCGCGATAACAATTGAACGTAATATCCTATTAAATTTCTGTAAATTACATCTGAAAGCTTATGAAATATGCCTTAATTTGCATACTTATTTATTCATTTTTTCTTTTTAATTAAATCGTATAGGTTTTAGCAATTTGAATACTTTAAAATATTAAAAAATTGGTACTTTCATTGTTTCTTTGCAAAATAATTATTTTGAATGCGATAACTTGTAAAATTTTTGTGGATTGCATTTAATAAAAGTTTAATAAATGAGTTTTAATTTGCATATCTAACCATCGGTCTAGGCCAAAAATTACCTACTCTCTCTGTCTATCTAATGTTTAGATACAGAAATTTTACTTTTGCATTATACACATTTGGAAATCATTCTTTTAGTCATAATGAAATATACAGGGATCAAGATTGTAGTGTCTATTGATTACTTCAGATGTACACTATTTATTCAGACATTTTAACAATGTACCTGATGTACGTAAACGTATTTTTTTTTGTATACGATCCTGGTAGTTTTTTTTTTTTATTCATTATGAAATCTACTTCTAATTCGGCTGCCGAATAGACTTTTTTTTTAATGTAAATATTTGCAAAATTAACTTATCCAAGTTTTATTTTTGTTTCTTCAATGAATACTTATCTTGTTTTTCATTGAAATTTTCTAAGACTAACTTTATCGAGTAAGGTATTGTTTTCTATTTTGATGGACTTTTAGACCCATTTCACTGAAATTTGATAACTTATCTAATTAAAAGTTACTTCAATGAGAAACAGCAAAAGTATGATTTCTCGTTTACTTTTTGAAAATTTTCAAATGCTGTTATTTTAAAAGCAATCAACCGATGTAACTCATTTTTTAATTTGGCCACAAAAATCATCCAAAGAGTAAGCATGCTAAGTTTATGAAGATCGGTTTAGAATTGCAGACGTGAAAAAAATATTGGAAAATTGTTGCATTAGTTGTGATCAAAAGTAAAAATTTACAAATTTTTATAAACCTAATAAAAAATCTTCCTAGAATAATAATATTTTTTTTAATTTATTCAGTGTTTTATGCTCAGTCTAAAAAATTTTTATGAAAAACAAAGCGAGTATGAATTTCTTCAATTTTCTAATCAAGAAATGAGAACCGAAAGAAAATTTTGTTAAAAGCTTGATAATTGATCAATGCACTTAGTATTAACACTTTCAAAACAAGTTCCATGAATTTTTCCGCGATCTTGAGCTAAAGGAGAGCTGGATACCTGGTATCACTGATGGTGATCCAAATCATTAAAATTGGTGCTATCTATGCAGTGCTTTATATTTAAATTTAAATTTTAACTTAAATCTGACATTTATTATTTAAATTACAAACTCTTGTTCACTTTTTCTCACCTCATTCTTATTGATTGTAATTAATTGATCCCATTATTCAAACTTTAAATTGTTTGCATTGTTCAATTATTATAATCCGAACATTGTCAATTTATCTATGTAGATCTGTTTATATTCTTATATGTACTTTTTATCTGTTATTTTGTATTACTTGGCATTCGGCCATTGCCTTGGCATTTAAATTAAATAAATAAATAAATAAAATTTTACTGTATAGAAAAATAAAATGAAATAAAAATTTGTCTGTACTGTAAGTAATTTTTCGATTTTTTATAGCTGTAAAAAGGTAAAGCCACATATCTAAACAATTACTGATTTAATTTAATTTATATTAATATGTATATCACCTGGGGACTAGTATTGGGATCACAAGCAATGGTGAAATGGTTTCCAGTATAGTGACTTTCTTCAGGACTGTGTATACTCGGTGTATCCGTGCAGCCTGTATTCACATAGATGCTAAAATGGGAAGAGTTAAAGGGAAGATAGTGACTCACAGGCCTGGGATTGTTTAAGGGATTAATGTAAGCATTTAACTATAAATTATAGACTTACATTTGACGCTGTAAAAGATTATGCCATACTGCTTTGAGCTCAGGAGTAGGTGCACGTAAAATAAGAATACGTCTGCGAGGACGACTATGGGGACTACATCCACCACTTTGCATTGCATCTATATGCCCGTTTTCATAACTGCCATTAGGTGTAATTGATACTTGTAAACGAAACTCAGTAGGACGTTTACGTACGGTAAAACATGCTTCAGCGATACTTGATAAGCGAAGTGGCTCTTCCGTCACAAAAAGTACACGATCACGTGAGACACGCGCAAACACCAGTAGATCACTCAACAAAAGTGCCCATGATGGTTGAAGTCGACGACCTTCTACTTTTACCAGGGCTCCACCGAATAACCTTTTCAAAAATATTTAATATTATTACTATTATTAGTATTCATTAATTTTATTCATTACTAATATTAATATTTAATAGGGTGGTGAAAAAACTCGAAAATATCTTTCTCAAGACTCCGAAGTTAGTTTATTGCATTTTAAGAGACTTTTTTAATAATCAGATCGATTCAAAATCATTCAAGATTTTTAAAAATAATCAAAATCATAAAAAATTAATTTTTTTTCATAATTTTACAATTTTTTTATGTTAATAATATGAGTATTTTGAAAATTTAAAGTCAACATTTTCATTTCTAGAGGGAACAGAATAAAATAGCTCAAATTATTAAGCAGTCGATTTGGTAATAGATGCCGACTAAAAATTTGTCAATTAAATTTCCGTAGTAATAGGTTTATACTTTTTATTAGTATGTTATATCATATTTTATTTATGTTATTTAATTGGTTAACTTTTAGTTAAAAAATTGAAAATTTTTTAATATTTATGCTCTGATTTAAAAGAAAAGATTTTGAATCAAATACAAAAATCCTTAAGGGGTTATATACAGTTAGAATTTTCAAAAAATCGATTTTTTTTTTTATTTTATTTTCTTAATGTACATATATTTAAGAATACACACAGAAAATTTCATATCGTTCCGGTGAATATTTTCGAAGTTACACGCAAATAAAAAAAAAAAATTTGTATCCTATGTAAAGTGCTTTTCAAACTTCAAACGCGTTTTTCTCAAAATGGTGTTTACAAAATCGGTGACCAGACCAACATTACTCGAAAACGGCTAAACCGATTAGTCTCAAATTTTAACACGAGCTTCTTAAATATATTTTTCAGTAATTAATCGAAGATTTTTTCTCACTGATAAATTTTTTTTTATTTATAAACAATTTAAGGCCGAAATTTTGGTCAAAAATCGATTTTTTTTTTTTTTTTTTTAAGAATACACACAGAAAATTTCATATCGTTCCGGTGAATATTTTCGAAGTTACACGCAAATAAAAAAAAAAAATTTGTATCCTATGTAAAGTGCTTTTCAAACTTCAAACGCGTTTTTCTCAAAATGGTGTTTACAAAATCGGTGACCAGACCAACATTACTCGAAAACGGCTAAACCGATTAGTCTCAAATTTTAACACGAGCTTCTTAAATATATTTTTCAGTAATTAATCGAAGATTTTTTCTCACTGATAAATTTTTTTTTTATTTATAAACAATTTAAGGCCGAAATTTTGGTCAAAAATCGATTTTTTTTTTTTTTTTTTTAGAAACCGCTATTTTGTCAAAAAAATTTATTTTGCTTATTCCTTCGATTAATTACTAGACTTAACATTACTTTAACGAAATCTGTTCGGTTTTTTAATTTCAGAGGATTCAGTTCAGAGATATAATAGTCACCGCAAAACATCTTTTTTGAGAGGAGCTCCCGGAGATCAGCTGTAGCTCCTTTCCAAATAAATATTTTTACTAATACTAAGTCTTAAAATACAGTTAAAAGATACCATAATGTGTGCACAAATTTTTAGATCAATAAATTTAAAAGTTTTCTCAGAAGAAATTCTGGAAAATTTGCTTTTTTTCGGCCTTCTAACTGTATATAACCCCTTAAATCAAGTAAAATTTACTTGAATCAAGAACATTTTAGTTCATGAATTTTTCTTTTAAATCAAGTTAATTTTTTTGTCAGTGTGATTGAAATTACTCAAAAATATTTAAAGTACACTGCTTTACAAATTGAAAAAATCTTGGCTAAACTTTAAGAATGAAAAGATAGACATGAAATTTGGGAAATATCTATTATTATAAACATAAAAAATTTTAAGATTAAGCGCGGTCATGTAAAGGATAAAAAAAAAATTTTTTTCTCAAAATACCATAGAAGATTTTTGTCAATAACTTTCTAAAATCACTCTTTAATTTTCTATAAGAGTATTGATTACTAAAAAATTGATGTTAGATTATTTTATAGTTGATTAAAATTATGACGATTTTGGAAATATTTTTAAATCTTGAGCGACGTGTGAAAATTTTTTAAACCTGATGAGAAGGATTCTTTGAGAAGGATTTTAATATTTTTTTATTGAACTCAGAAATAAAAAAAAACAATTTCTTTACGGCACTTTAATATTCATGTTCATGTATGTATGTATGTTGTATTGTGACTATATGATGCTACTACTACACTTCTATTCTATTCTATGGTAACTATAACTATTATTGTTTTTTTTTTCTATATAATTTTAGAGTGCTTATAAATTCTACTGTTTAATAACTAAAATAAGTATGACTAAATACTAATAAACGAAATAATAAGGATGGTAGGATGACAATGACAAACAAACCATTGTCTGCCGGGCATTGCAAGGGTGAAAGGCCTGCATCTAGCAAACACCAATCGGGATTCAACTTCTTGGAGACTTAACAAAGGCCTCCCAGTATCCCTCGGAGGTTCCATGACTCCAGCATTAGCAGTGGCTTCTCGATAACCTTGAGCCAGATCTCTAGCTTGCTGGCAGTTCCTTGGTGAAGCTAGGCCGAGTAGTCTCGTCATCTCTCTGATTAATAAATAGATGAGTGTATGAGCCATCTTGTTGACATCAACACTTGTCATCCTCACCTGTAGTGCTCCAACGGAAGCAATAAGACTCCAGTTATATCAGGGCGACGTTTATGCGGAACGGCTGGTTCACATACCAGCTTCGCAAATACTGAATTCCTTCTTAATGCCACAAGCAGACAACAAGCTCTTTGGAGACCACTCAAGTATCTACGGTAACTTGCAGTGATTCGTGGTATCCGAGTTAAATAACTTTCTACATCACCACCCTCGTCTTTTATCTCTTCTGATAACTTCAGCAGTTCATCCAGGTTTTGAAATAGAATTGCATGATCAGTGGCGGAAAGGATATCACGGCGTTCTGCCAATGGTACGCAAAACCGAGTTATACCGCTTTTTAACGCTCCCCAGTATCGAGCTTCTCTCACATTGAGTTCCTCCTCCGGTGGAGCATCAGGTGAAATGTGTGGAAATACCTACGAGATTCTACGTACTCAGGATGGTTTATGATCATTTTTTTTTAAACTACACAAATGCAATATTAAATTATCACTCGTCAGTAAAATAATCGAATCTCTAAAAATTTTAATTAAATATGCGCATGCCATACTTGTCTGTTAATTAATCTCAAAGATTATAACTTTTAAGGGTAGTTATAGTATGCTATAATCAATTTTAGACGCGGTTCTAAATATACTTCTTTCCTTTGTTAGTTCTATTAATACCGTATAGATATGATCATTTAAACTATGTGAGTTTAAATATTAAACATGATGATTATTGCGTTATGCAGATAATATCAACCATATGAACGACAATATTATCGAGATATTTTTTAATTAATTAGCATTCAAAAAATTTGTAAATAATTTTTATTCTAATAATATAATTCGATAGAACCTCTTTCGAAGATTTTGATTCTAAATATTATCTTAATAACATTTAAAGTATGTAGCTGGTCTACAGGATCAATTTTTTTTCAAGAAAAATTAGTTTAAAAAAAAGTTTGTTTTTAATTTTTTTCTTAAATAAAATAGTGCGGAAATGCCTATATAAATTAAATTATGTCAGTTTAAACAAGTAGCAACTTTAAAACTTTCTACCTTCATATTAATATCTTGTGCAATATTTAATTATGCAAATTTTAAATATCAGGAGCTTAATAATAAGTTATTTTTAGCATGATTTTTAATTATAAAAGACTTTATGCTTTGCTTAACAGCTTTTTGGCATTCAATTTCCTTTGGATATTAAATGAAAATTAAATTGATTTTTTTTTATTATTTAAAAAATAATCTTGAATCATATTCTTTTAAAAAATTTCGAAAAGTCGGTTTTACGGAATCGTTACTTTATTGAAAATCTGTCACGTAAAATAAATTATCAATTGCAGTAGATATTCATCAAAGAGGGGCCAAATCGAAGGAAGATATTTGAATCAAAAGTTAATGTGTGAAATTTTATTTTTTTTTTCACATCAACCGAATAAATAAATTATTGATGTTAAAGCGACTTAAAATAAAGGAAATTTAAAAAAAGATCATTAGATTTTTTATATTTATGTAATTTTTACTTCATTGATAAATTATTAAAATCCAATGGATTTTTTTATTTCTCTGTTTCATTCGCCAAATGATCATATCTAGTGATTTCTGTTTTCAGCTACTTAGAATTGAATTAAAGTATCTCTAAAAATCGAAATGATACTATTGACATATTTTATACAAAAGTTACCACTATAAATAACTTCCGACGACTATTCTACTGTACTCTTGTTGCTGAACTACACTCTTAGTTTTTATCCTTTTTTTAAAAAGTTGTATCCTAAAAAAATGTATTTTAAACACATGCATTTACAGTAGTTTCATTACTGTTTATTTTAACTATGATGAGTTTAGGGATTGAAAAAAGGAATAGGTATGATAAATAAGACAAAATTATTTACTTGAAAAATAAATAAAATACTTGTTGGCAACAAAAAAACTTAAAAAAAAATAAATAAAAACAAAAGTACAAAATGTTCTCACTCTCGCGATTTGATTATGAATTTTTTCAATTGAAATTATATATTAAGTATCGTTGAATAATAGTTTTAAATATGTGTTTACAAAACACCTTTTTTTCTTTTGGACAAAACAATTTATAACTCGCAAAAATAACAAAATATAATAATTCCTACAATTATTATTAATAAGCTCTGTAAAAACATACAATAGTTTGTTTTAATTCGTTCTTAATTTAAAAATAAATAAAAACGTCGACAATCGTAAAATTATTTTTAAATAACGATCTTTATAACTTATTAGTTAATAAGATAAACAGCTAAAACTTAATAAAAATAACTTAAAAACAAAATTTATAACACAGTGTATAATTTTAGGACCCATTAATTATCCACTGAACACTTAATACATTTTTAATTTCGTTATAGATCAACTTTTATATTCTTATTCTAGTAGTATACTTTTTTGAAACTTGAAAAGCATTAAAAAAACGAAATGTCAAAAAATTAATTATAAATAATAAATAAAAAAAACTTATTAATGCTAATCATAAACAAAAAGAAAAAGCTTCAACTTATAATTAAAGTAACACAGCATTTCTTATGCGCATTAAAATCGCGACAATAAATAATACTAATATTATTATTTTAATAATAATAATAATAATAATAATAATAATAATAATAATAATAATAATAATAATAATAATAATAAAATAATAAATTCAGGTGGAAATGAAAGGATTATAAAGTTAAAGTTAATAATTAATTTAATGAAATCTAAACTATAACGCCTGTACCGACCTCAGCGGTGAAGGCGATCGCTCCCTGGCCATTGGGCTGATCTAGCGCAGGTTGTAGCGTCACATTCACCAGACTAGGTCGTTGCGTGTTAACATGTGCGCCTGACTTGCGGTAAATTTCAAGAATTAGTTGATTAGTAGCTGCTTGAATAAAGTTTAGTATGTCTTCTCGTGCTCGCGTGACTACATTTGTCGTATCCACAAAAACAACGTGATCACCAGGCATTAAACCTGCCCTTTCAGCTGGGCTTCCTGGATCCACACGTTCTACTCGAGGAGGACGACCCCAAGACAATGAGAAACCCCACGGAATCTATAAAATAACAAAAATAAACACATTAATCGTTATCATTATGAGTAGCTATTTATATTTTACAACATTGCTATGAAATATTTTTTAAAAATACCTGCTTAGCACCACTTTGTCGAATTAAGCGTCTAGTGATTGTGCAAGGAGTTCTTCCACCCCTAGCTGTGAATCCAGGGTTCAATGGTAACCCCGTTAGCGGATCTAATGGTTCTAATTCCAAATGTCTAAGATAAGTAAAGTCATCTGCATTGGAATTGTTATCTGTATGATCCCCGTCTTTTGACAAAGGTGGTGACACCGTACAATCTTGAGACAATTTTGCGTACGGTGTACTTGTCTTTCGAACAGATCCGACTTGTAAAGGATGCCATGTCGCTTCCTTAAAAGTAAACAAATATCACTCAAGTTAATTTTTTATAAATTTTCCAACTAAATACCAGATAAAGTACCTTGCTCAATAACTTAGATAATTTAATCAACTAAATGGATCAACATTTTTCAGTCAATTGAAAACATTTTAATAATACTCCGGCTACGAAAAATGCGACGCAATAAATTGCAACGACAATCATTTTGACTTTTTTTTAATATCTCAATTAATTCTGAACTTTATTAAGTCACTAGATATATCTGTGTTTTGTTTAAAATATTGAATCTGATCAAGAGGGTAACACTCAACTTGTGTCTCAGACAAACATTCTCACAATTGTGTAAGCAGGTAACCGGAAAATATTGCGGCGGTATGTTGATTGGATAATCGACTCAGCCCTGACCTCTGAGAAAGAGGAGGAATGCATGATAGGAGGGATAAAAAAGCCTGTTAGCTTTATACATGTATATATTTATTCAAATTAGTACTTTATGCAGTAGATATTACTAGTAAGATTTCCTTCCCTCTTGACTCATAATAATAATCAAATAACAACACATAAACGTTAAATATACTACTATGTTATAAGTATAAGTTTTAATAATAATAATAATTTTTACCTTGTCTTGTGCCAAAGGTAGAGGTAGAGTCATGCAGCCCAGGAGCTCACTGCGTCTAGAAACATGCAAGAATTTTGTTAAAATAATAGTTCCATTATAATCGTACCATATAGTATAAGAGTCTTTAAATTAACCATTGATTAATAATTTATTATCAAATATAATTTGTTGATTATTATCACTTGGTTGATTGTAATTAAACGAAAATAGTTATTGTCAATTAAACAAATTTAATCAGGATAAGAAATTCTTAGATTAGTGTGACCGGGTTTTTTTTTCGCACGTGGGTTAAACAGCATGCGCATGCCTCAACAGGCAATCGATTCCCCTCCCGCTCATATTACAAGAACCCATTCACCAAGACTTATATATCACGGTTCGAAGGATATCCTGACGAAAAACTCACGGTAAAAATACTAAAAGAAGATCAAAGAAAATATAACGGCCGTTATTGATGGAATATTATGTACATACTTATTATTTTCAATCGAGCTATAAAAAGATTCAACGATATAACTTGTATACTCTTTTATATTATGAGATAAAAAAAATTTATTTTTAAAAAAGAATTGGAATAAGGTGACTAATAGTAAATTTTAAATATAATTACCTTGCACGTCGATCTCGGTGCCAAACGGCAATATCTAAGGACGTAGATCTGTCTGTACAGTTGTGATTTGGGTAAGGTAGAATTAACGTTTCATGGAATACTGGATTTGGTGTTGCACGGTGTACGGCTGTTCTTTTTACTACACCTCCACCATTTGGATTTTTTAAGCTCACCTTTACGTAGGCGTGAATCGGCCCTTCGTAAGAACGTTTTAAATCCTTGCAGCGTATTACTAATTAGAGAAAAAAAAAAAAATTTGAATTAATTGGTGAATAAAATATTCTTCATTATTTAGAATTAAAGTTTAATAACTTAATAATTAAAAAGTAAAAATAATAAAAAAAATTAGATAATAATGTGCAGGTCATAAGTTGGATTTACGCTATTTTAAAAAATATATAAAGAATAAGAATAGAAGACAATGAAACAAATGATGTGAGAGAAACAAAGGCTAAGACAGATATAACGAGCTGAAAACATTTAATGTTTTGTCCGACTGTACCACTCGTCACACTACTGTTTCACTTGACTTGCTCATCCAATGCGGCATTATCTACTTCCCGCGCCCTTCACACACTTTCAACCCCTTTTAATTTTTTTTTACGAACTAGTCATTTTAGAGAAGAAAATTATAAAAAAATTCTTTTTAGGTCAAATTTTAATAATGCCATTATATTTTTTCGACGAAAAACAATAATAAATTTTCTATTTTTTGATTGCTTCAATATTAAGTAGTAATTTAAAACTTTATTTTAAAATAATCAACGCAAAAATATGACTTTTAATAATAAAATTTAATAATTTTTAAACATACTAACCAGAATTGGGACGGCGGGAAGATCAGTAAGTTACTAGCACACGATACTACCTCGAACTCACTACAAGAGTACGAAGAATTAAAGACATGAGGATGAGAAAGGATAAGAGACCAAGAAAAAGATGCAAAATGTATTTCCGCGGTTGCGCGATGACGTTAGTCAGGAACGTAGTCACATGTTATTCTATTTTGTCTCTATCTCCATCATTCTAGCGAAATATTCTCAGAGAAATAGCAAGATAAAATTGAGATGAAAAAAAGGAGTGAGTAAAGAGCAGACAAATATAGATTGCATGTGGTCGCGCATGTACGCCAAAATTTTTTACAGGAACGTGTCAACTTTGATATTTCACCCTTTAGTGGTTTAAGTTTGCTATGACGTAAGATAAAACTTTAAAAAATTTACAAATACTGATGATGACTTATTAAGATTATCATTCTTTTTTTTACTCCTTTATAATCTAAAAAAAAGAATTAATTTCTCAAATACTAATCAACTTACCTCGGATGTGAATAGAATCTCCAATGATGTTATATTCTAACTCAATAGACGATCTGGAGTTTGATTCTGGTATTTCAACTTCTGGACTATATTTTAAACATCGTCTAACAGTTGCAATAAGCGGTGTTTCGGAGGTTTCATTCGCAGAATGAACAAACGAGCTTTTAGAACTCGGAAAATCATCTATCAAAGACGATTTCGGACTGTCAAGATCCCACAGGTTCATTTTAGTTTCTTCGTTTTTTTGATAATGATTTAATATTTTTGAGTCTATTTTTTCATCAAATATTGAATCCAAATCCGTTTCGAGGGTTATTTTTTTAACGTGAAGATTTACAGCCTGAATAGGAGGTTCATCACCTTCCAAAATTTTTTTCCTGGTCGCTGGACTTACACTTTGAGACCTAGTTTTAGCCCTTTTGCTACCAGAGCTTTTATTGATACCTTGATCTTTTTGTTGCCGTTTTCTTCTAATTCCTCGCTGACGTTTGAGGGTGAATTCTCCATCTGAATCGATAGAAGGAGACCGAAATGCCCAAGATATCGGTGAAGGATTTTCTAATAGTTGACTAGCTGAAGATACTGAACTATCATTGTGATCAGCTTTCCCTTCATCTTCATTAATCATCTGTTCTTCTATAAATTTACAAGTATCTTTATCATCTATACTATCTTTATCATTTAGATGCAGTCGCGTTGGAACACTGTCTCCGTCTGACCTCGTCTTTTTATCAATTTCATCATCTATTTTATTGCTACAAAGATTTGTTTCTTGCTGTTGTTTATTGAGAATCTCCGTAACAGTATTATCCATATTCTCAAATTTCGGAATGTCTTGATCTATTTTCAAGCTTGCGAGTTCTTTAGCAAGTGGAGTTTCTCTCAATTTAAATTGAGGTGCTTTTGTATGATACGGTGTTCTACATCTTGCATGTAGTTTACTTATTTTTGCTAATTTTGGATAACAAAGAGGTTTACCCTCAGGGCTTGAGCTCGATTTCATTCTATCAATATTCCTAAAGAACAACCTAGATCTCGATAAAGGTACAGAACCAGCTTCCATGACATCTTCAGGGCTGCCAGCAACAGATATTTGCTGAAAGAAATCAGACACATGTGACTGAAGATTTGCACGTGCTTCATTCATAACGTTTTGAGGTAGTTCATTATTATTATTATTAACATGATGAAACGTTTTTGAATAAGTATGAGGTAACGAAGTAGGGTCTGTTGGTAAAGTTAGTGCTACAGGACACTTTGAAATGTGATAATTATCTGGAATATATGTCAAAGGACCGATATCCGTGTCTATTCGAGGTGTCCTGTGATAAGAACTTTCCGTCTTTGGCAATTCCAAGGTTTCATTAGCGATTGATTGACGCTTGTTTGACCTTGTATGTGGTTTTGTTGCCTGCAAATTAATTAGATTATAAATTTAAAACTGCTTATTACTATTTTTATGTTTCAAATTAATTGTCAAATTATGTTGTAAAATCATAATAATTTACCTGAAAGTAGGCACGAACATCACTCCCGTGACTCCTACAACGTCGCCGGCGTCCTGGGGTGGATTTAGATGATGGATTACTATTATCTACATCAACTGTTGTTTGTGGTGTGACTTTTGACCTTGTTCCATCAGCAGGGGGTGTATTTGAAAGGTCGCGAAAAGGTTTACGGGTTGTCTTGTGCATTGTAGGTGGAACATAGGACGTCGAACTTGCGGTTGACATTGATCTGGATACTGTCCACTTGAGCATTTCTAAAAGATTAAATTAACAAATAAAATATTTAATATATGTATATAAAAAATGTTTATTTGACCTAAGAAGAGATGGCATTTTTTAATAATTTTATTCAGACCTATATATGAATATGAATGATTTTTCAGAGAATATTTTCAGAGAATAGTATACTATAAGGATCAGGTGAATCAGTTAATTCTTATTATTCTTTATCAGTTTTTACCAAACTTGAAAATTCAAATACTATTTGAAATACTATGTTAAAAGCTTTATCCACAAGGTTGATTTATAAATAAATGTAATTAACAAAATATTTCTCACAATATCCTGACGAAAAAATGAATGGTCATATTACAACGTGGAAATGAGCAAATCCAAATATTTATTAATGAAAAATATATTCTTTTTTCAACGACAGTAATGCGATATATCTATAGATATATAACAGCCTCAATTCTACGTTAAAAAATAAACACTTCTTATTCGATTACGAAATTGTGTGAAATATTCGCACGGGTCGGCTCGTAATTAATATTTTCCAAAAAAAATTTCTTTTTAATTAATAAGCGATAAATGATATATGATTAAAAAAAAAAATAAATACTATTGGTTTTTTTCGGTTTCTATGACCAAAAGTAGACTAGAAAGTGATTATAAACAATTATTGCAATTCAATTTTCTGATAAAAAATTATTAACAATTTATAAAAAAAAAATTAAATATTCTAATGTAAGATTGACAAATTAACGAGAAAAATTATTTCTGATAATGCAAACTCACGATGATGTACCCTATGTTGTGTTTTGAAACATTGTATCTTTATTTTGAATGGGCGTAATGAAATCGAAGATGTGGACAGGCCAAAGAAGAGGATTTCAAGTATTCATTTAATTATCTTCTGTAAAAAATATATACCTCAAGACGGAGACTTATAGAGAGCTAAGATTGTATAGCTACAATAGATGAGCACCTGTCGTAGCATAAGGGAAACAGTAAAACAGGTGAAACTGATGAGAACAGAAAATACGTACATAGTGAAGGAGGGTTAGAATTTGTGCACCTGAATTTTTTCGGTTTTACGAGTTAACACGTTTGTCTTGTGATTGGATAAACGGAAACTTAACATTTTTGACTACTCAGAAAATGCATCGACAATGAAACGAAAACAAAATATATATCCAGTGAAAAAAGCCGAGTAATAATATAGTCTTATCCTTAAATAACCGTGACAGAAGAATATGTTAGATATTTATGGAAGGATCTTTTATACCCGGAAGACATTCATCTTTGAGTAACATTTGCGTCAACAATATGATCTTTTTAAAACCGTTTCTTTTTGTGTAACTGGAAATTTTGACCACTACATCTGTTTTGCACAATTTATTTCTTAGAATAAAGTAGATACCGTTACAAAAAACAATGAGTTTATTGATGTATGTAGATCATCGACAGACTTATAACAGTACTATTTTATAACGATCCGTTAAAAATCGTTAATTTGTAAAATTTTGGGATGTTGTTGTTTTAATTACATTTTTGAATATTTTATTTATATGTTAATACTTTAATTTTACATGAATTTATGCTGTATCTAAAAAACAAAAATTTCCTCTATTTTTTCCGGATGTTGCGGAGGGTATAGGATCCACGCATTAAGGACCTCCAGAAAGTGGGTATTTTACGCCCACATCCTATTTCTTCTCGTAATCCACATGCGAGTCAAATAAGCATGTTTAATTTTTTTACGGTGTTCTTTTAACATCAAAGAATATTTTTTGATGATGTAACGCAACGAAATTTTATCATTACCTTTTAACTTTTCAGAAAGAAAATTTAAAATATTTTCAAATTTAACAATTTATTATTTTTAGCGTATGTAATAAAATTGCCTTTAACAACATTACATATTTTTTAAACATTCTCGCACTAAAAGTTAAGAAAAATATGACCCCGTCTAACATAAAGGAAATAGCACTTCAACCAGTCAATAAGTGAAAAGAGTTGGCAGTTGCAATAACATTTCCACAAATAATAATAAATATTTTAAACCTTCGTTTACAGGTATACTGAAAAGTTGCACGCTATAAAAAAAATGTTATAAAAAATTTTTCGTTATTGTGTAAAGTGTAAAAGTCTTGGTATCGAATATTTAACATTTTAGTGTGTTAATTTCATACAAATGTT
This sequence comes from Cotesia congregata, assembly GCA_905319865.3. Lineage (NCBI taxonomy): Eukaryota > Metazoa > Arthropoda > Insecta > Hymenoptera > Braconidae > Cotesia > Cotesia congregata. The sequence continues at coordinate 12,912,041 of CAJNRD030001121.1, read as the reverse complement.
TGTGATGTTCAATCGATCTGTTTTTTATTTAAATTTTTCACACATTTATGTATTAAAATTGACGAAAAATTTTATGCTGTGTAAAATTTCAATTCTCAAGTTTTACCTATAGCCACCTTCGTCTTCGGTTCCGGTAGACAATTTCACGCCTACTGGTAGACTTAGTAGGCTAGACTAGTTTGTTCCACACTTTACTCCCTTGATGTCAAATAACCTACTATTTACTTTAATATTTCCAAAAAAAATTATAACTTTAAGTCGATTTTATAGAAAAAATATTTTGATTGATTTATATTGTCACTTATATGATATTGATCGCCTGAAATAATATATATGTACCCTTATGAAGTTAAAAACTTAAGTTACTTAAAAAAGTCTATAAAAATTGGAATATAATTACACCAACAGTCATAAATGCTAAAGATCTTGGCTAGTTTCATTTTTTTCGTAAGTATTATGAGTTACTTCAACCTATTTTTTTAATATTATAAAAACTTTAGAGTCGATCTTCCTAAAAATATTTATTTATGATCATGAGAAATTTTATGTACACCACAATGATAAATATATTTTCATTGTAAATATTACACTAAAAATCAATAATGACATTAAAATAAAAAATAAAAAATTTGAAAACGCCAGATCTCAAAGTTATAAGGTCTCAGGAAGCTATTCTAATTATTTTCACATCAATATCCGTACGTGTGTACATGTACACTTCTCCTTATCATGCAATATCTTTAAAATGAATTAACCGATAAGATCGTTCTTACGGAATTCTAATAAACTTATCAAGAATTAAATTTGATAAAATTTAAAAGCTCGAAAATAGCGAATAGTTTAAGATATATATTCTAAAGGGATAAATTTTTTTCTGTTAAAATTTATAATTTAATTTTTTGTAATACAAAAAAACGTATCAGATCGCAATTAATCAAAAGATACACATGTATGAAAGTAGAAAGTCTGTGGAAAAAGCATAAACGATAAATTCAATACAATTACATGAATGAACAAGTGTAGTGTCAACATCATCACCCTTATCAATTGAAAAGTAAATGGTTGCTAACAGGAGTAACGAGAGTGAGGTATATCTTCCCCAAAAAATAAACCCCTTATAATTTTCGTCAGTACGACAATTGTTGGCGAAAAGTTGTGTATAACTCCAAAAACGCGTTCACACACTTGGGAGCCAGCAGGTTTTAACTTTTAACGGTTCCGCGCGAAGGGGGAGCATGCCAGTAAGTAAAACAGAAAGAATAATAGAAAGAGAAAAAAATGCACGTATGAGTGAACTATTGTCGTTGTAAGGTATAAAAACGCATTCATTTGCATACAGGCTGTTACTAAATGCACGCGAGCAGTATATTTTTACATGTGAGATTCCCACTATATATATACGTCACACAAATGTACCATTTACGTATTTATAAACTCATTTATACTAGTGCAAAGTTATTCAACTTACTATCATACATTTAAGTCTACAACTACATACATTTATAGTACATTGCACATGTATTCACTACATACTACATACTTATCAGCATGTATTGTGCATATCAACTACACGGAATATGAGAGTTTCATTTGAGTGTGGGACGTATTACAGGGCACCTGCCCATCTGGTCGCTAAGCGTCATCTGGCAAAAATGAATACTGAGTACAAGTATTATATACGTCTATTTATTTAAAAAAAAAAGAAATCTTACTTTATTTTTAGTTTTGCCCTCTCAAATAATAGTTTTTAGTCAAAAACCAAATCTAATAACCAGTTGACTCTATGGGTTGACTTTTAATTTACCGCTTTTTTTTTTTTTACCTCAAAAACATCCTTTTACTTTCACGTTAAAATTATCGATTGTAAACATTCAAAATCAATTGAAAAATAATCTTTTCTTTGTAATCGTTTTGATATGTTAGAATTCTCGACAATGTTTTTGGAATCAAATTATAGAACACAAAATTTCCGATAAGGGAAATAGGGTCAGTTTAGATGTGTAAAATATATTAGAAATATTCATTGTTGAAAAAAAATTATTTTATAGATTTTTAGACAAAAAAATGTTTTAAAATTTTTTGCATTTCCGAAGAATCTTACATAATAAATTATTGAACAAAGAAATTTTAATTGATGAGTTTTTACAAATCTTTTATTTTTAATTTTGGAATTGAAAATTTCAAATCAACAAGCCTATAACAATGAATATTTAATAATATTACGAATTAATGAGCTTTGATACTATGCCTTGTACTCTTTTTATTTTTGCTAACAATAATATTTTTAATTTATCGACTAAAAAATTTATACTTTTTTCTTTAAGAAACTTATATACTTCTTACAAATAGTTGTTAATTAGAAAAAAATTTTGTTTTGTATATTAAAAAACATTTTTTTTTTTTTAAATCGAGGTGGCGTGAGTCGATAAAATTTTATGGTTACGAAATTGTAATTTATTCAGCTATTCAAATAAAGTTTACCTTTATTTTTTATCAAAATATACTCGACCGAGTAGCTTAATACTGCCACTTAATTTTGATGAAGCCACACTCTACTCTATAATCTCTATAAGGGTCATTCATATCAGTTGATTCGTTCGAAGAGATAGAAAGTATATTTACATATTTATTCAAATATTTTATGAGAAAGGATTCAAAAATCCTTTTCACCAAATAACTTCATTAATTATTAATTTGTTTTTTATTATGATTTTTAAATAAAACACATCATAATTTAATTTCTTATTTGAAAGATTTCTTTATATAAACAACTAATACTTTTTATTAAAAATATGCCAAGAAAATGTATGTCCTATAATTCCTACTTACTGTCAAATATTTAATAATCAAGTTATATTTTTCAAGTTATTCACATATTTTTAAGGAATTCAAATAAATGGCATCTCTGAAATTTTATGCAGGTGTGTAGACAGAAGGACAAAAATCAAATTTAGATTTCAATTGATTACACTTTTTTTTTTTTGTTTATCGTGTTACAGAAGGAAGAGACGCGCTATCAAACAAGAATGAGTGATGTCATGTGTATATAAAAAGATTCAGCAACAGGTAACTACTGACTTATGTATACTTGAGTATACAATTGTATTGAAGAAGTTATATGATTAAATTGATGAATGAATAAACTGCCAACGTAGGGGGTCCTCTTGTTCTTTACTAGGCCTATTTACTGAAGTATATTTCTTTATACATTAAAGCTTCGATCCAATGGAAATTTGCATAATTACAAGCGATAAAGTATGGTTCAATTCACCGAATAAGTAACTTCATCTTATAAGCAAACAAATATCATGTATGAGAGAACACCTGCACTATGAAATTTTTTATTTTTTTTTCTAGGTGACCAGATAGTTATCTAACGTATAGACAGCGGATGTGAAAAACGAATTCCTATTTGTAAATTTATCTCTAACAATTGTGGGCTTACTGAAAATAATTGAGTTGATCATATCAGCACTAAATGATGATAATTTAAATTTAACCTGTGACAACGACATATTTGTAACTTTTGTGATCCTAAACGTCATTTGATACTTGAGAAAATTTTAAATGAAACATATGTAGGTGTTTGAAATATGTGTATAAAATAGTTGTTTTAAATTATGACAGAAGTTGAGACCTCAAGTTTTATTTTATTGTGTTGGACATTTGAAATGTGATGTTTTCTAGGAATGTGTTAAGTTGGATAAAAATGTATTTTTTGCGTACACTGATTTAACAATGAATTTTATTTCCGAGAAAAAAATCTTGATTTTTTATTTTTATTTAAATTATAAAAAATATTAGAATATATAAAGAAATTAATATTAAAAAAAAAACCAATGAATAAATTAATTAAAACATGAATATTATTTAAATAAATAATCGATCAAACCGATTTAAGGGGGATTTAACACCACTGTGACGATCGAAAAAAAGAGGTGATTTTCGGGAATTATTTTGACAAGGAAAATGAAGAAATTTAGGGATCGGATTTTTTTTATTTTATTAAGAGTACATTAAAGATTATTACTCTAAATTTTTATTAAAAAATCTTTAATTATTACAAAGTTATAAACAATCTCGTAGAGCATTAGAAAAAATTTCCTCCTCCATGGTCGGTTCGATAACTCAAAAACGGATCATCTGAAAATTAAAACCCAAATTGCTTTTTAATCAGTAAGGATGTAGTTATCGTCGCACGTACGAAATTTTGAAAATTTTAATTTTTTAAAAAATGACGACTGATCGAAAATTTTCTTACTATTCTTACTGTTTTCTTTTTGTTTTAACCAGGCTAAAAAAGTCTTTGAAATAAAAATTTTTTACATTCTCTTTAATGTAGCCATTAAATAAAAATTAAAAAAAAAATCCGATCCCTAAATTCCTTTATTTTCCTTGTCAAAAAAATTCCCAAAAATCACCCCTTTTTTTCGACCGTCACAGTGGTGTTCCCCCTTAAATTAATAAGCTTTTCAATTTAATTTTGTACAATTGTTAAATTTAAAGGCTAAAATGAAATTTTAACTTTTTGGGTTTATTAATTTTAAGCTATGTTATCTTAAATGGCATTGAGTTCGTACTATAAACTAGTATGAACTAATCAAACTGTTCATTCAAAGTAAATATCCTTTATCCCACTTATTATTCAGAAAGAAGGTCATTATCAAGGTAAATTACAATCAATTAATAAGGTAAATTAAGTTATTTCTAAAAAACAAACTAAATAAATCGTAAATTTATAACTCGAATAATTGAGAAATTTATGTCATTTTTAACTTCCCGCTAAGCAAATCGAAGATTTTCGAAAAATCGGGAAGGTTAATCAGCTCTTAACCTTGGAAACCCGCATCGATTGCCACCAAAAGCGTCAGAATCGGTTGATGCGTTCGTGAGAAATCGTTGCCGAAAAAAATCGAAAAAAGTGTTTTTTCGTAATAATTCCGGAATGTTTCATCAGATCAATTTTTTTGTTCCAAATTATTTATAGAGGTCAAAAAACTACATCTATCGCCGTCAACCGCGTGAAAATCGATTGATTCACTCAAAAGTTATAGCAGTTTAAAAATTAAAAAAATCGTGTTTCATCGAAGTTTGATAAGATTTTGGAGCTCGAAGAGCTCAAAAGCATAGGAAAGCTATCTCTTTGAGTTCGGAGAGCTCAAAAACATCATAAGTGCAATTTTAAGCGCCTAGGTATGGAATTAGCGGGAAGTTGCAGGGATGGCCTTCAGGGTCAACCGTTTCCCTAATTTATTTTATAAGTGAATATTATATTAATTCAAAGAGTAAAATTTCTAAATTTTTATTTTAATTTTTGTGGAATAAATAGTTCAGCACATTTTATTTGATAATCTATGATTTAGAGTTATTAATATTGAACCTATCTTAAATAAATTTGATTATTCAAATATCTATAAGAAAAAACAATCTTTTATGCAACCTTAATGTACATCAATTTAATTTAAATTTTCAGGGTAGAAAATTTGATTCAAATTTTTTACTTATTACGTTTTCGTAAAAGATATCCAATAGCGTGTCCAAACACTGTTTTCTGCAATGTCATCACTATACCAGCATTAAAATTGGCTTTGGGTTTGTGGGTTTCCGAATAGTTAAGTATGTGTTGAACGTTTAAGTGGGAATAAGAGAGGTCAAGAAACCCAAAGCGGATTTTCTCACCAGAATGGTAATTTATTAAAAGTATAATATTCACACAGGTAAAAGAAATATAATATTTTTTCAACTGGCATTGAGATTAAACAATTTACTTTTTTATAATTGACATCCCAAAAATTATCTGATATTATTGTATTGTCGATAAACATTTAGTTAGCCTGAGTTTTTTTTTTTTTTTTTTTTTTATGCAGAGAAGTTTTTAGCAAATCTTTCCTTCTCTCTCCCTCCATACAATATATATATGTATAAAAGAAGAGATGAAGTATAAAAAGGAAGGTCGGGCAACGAACAATTATAAATCTAGGGATAGTTTCTACCCTCTTTTTTTTCTTTTTCTATCTTACTTATTTCTTGAACAATACTTTTTATTGTCCTTTATGTATTTCTATCATAGCTCCTTTCGTGTGCCAGATCCCAAATGCGCCATCTTTCTTTTCATGTATTACAAAATAAAAGAGAATAGAGTAGAACCGCGAGTACAAGCATGAAGAACCTACGAAAGAGGTAAAGAATAAAGAAGAGAACGACCGTTACAATTGGATTTTTTTTCACCTTGATCTTTTCACATTGAATTTTTGGTTGCAAAGGCCCTGGGTCAAATGTGTCAACCATAAAAATTATGTAATAATTTAACGATACCAATATGATAAGATTTTGATTCTTTATCTTTGCCACAATTATGAATTACTGACAAAGAAACAGAAAACTGAAGACAGGATATATGATGACAGTTGGCGCTAACTTTTTACCGCTCGTACCGTTGGTATGTTTTTCTATGGCAAAAGAAAGAAGAAACAATATATATCCTTCTCTGTTACATCCCTTCAGCCTTGTCATTAACGACATGTTATTGTCAGTGAAGTTAGATAGGTCACGGATGTCGACAATTTCTTTAAGAAAGTAGAGCTTATTAACAATTCTTTGAAACTGGATCTGCCATATGTTCAGACTAAGACGCTTCTAGATAAAAATAAAAAACCAAAAGTATAACTCTAAATATATGTATATGTACGTGAAACAAACAAAAATTTTGCTATTAGCAGCATTAAAGTATATGTAATCCAAGAAAAGTATATAGAAACAATATGACGGTTGGTTACTTATATAAAGACATAGTTTCTACCGGCTCATGTCAAGGGCATACCAGTGGATTCACGATTCAACGAAATAAGAAATATCGAATGGTATAGAGAGAGGTATTTCATGTACCACGTGATATGGATCTGATGAATCTGGTCCCGAGTTAGATACCGGGAGAAAGGTATGTACAAAAAGAAGAGTAAGACAGAAGAAAAAAAATAAATGAAAGAACAAAAGTTAGGTTGCTTTAGAGAGAAAGAGAAAGAAAAAAAATAGTTGAATCTTGGGGCCTTAGGAGACGGTTTGAGGGGCTCAAGGAGTATCAGAGAAGGGGAGGCAGGTGAGCTGAAATTCTCTTCCATACCTGATCCCCTTTTTACCTTGAGTGTGCTAACACAACAGGGAGAACTGGGATTCAGTACACACACGTACTAATACAGAAAATGACATCCGCGAAACGTTTCATAGGAATCGCGAATGAAAATGGCTGCTATTCATCTATTCTCAGGGGCTTTAGAGTTTAGAACCTCCACGCTATTCTATTGTATCGGCTTTTATACGTTTTCTGTATTACATACTATTCTAACAAGACACCCTGATTTATATTGGATTAAACGCAAAGAGCTGTGTGATCCTCTACTGGTTCTATATTATTATTGTGATATAAACGTTGTAGGTGACAGACCCAAAGTCCGAACATCTTGAACTGAAATGCAGCTTTCGAGGAGATAGTCTTGATTTATGATTTCAATTGTTTAAATAAACAAACTGTATTATTTCAAAAATTTATTCTCTTGGTTTTTAAAATCTTGGATTAAGATCTTTGTATCTTCGATTGACAGCTATCGTGACTTGATTCAAAAGTTACACTATTCTCAATCGATATTGTCAAATTCTCTTTAATTGAAAAATAATTTTGTTTCATAATGTTATCAGTTTGGGCCAAAAAATCCAATTTCTTCTTGAGAAAATAAAATTTTTGCCCCTACAGATTCTATAAGTATTAAAAAAAATTATTTTTCAACAAAAACGATTTTATAATGTATTCTACATTTAAAAAATGAGCCAACAGTTTTGAGTGGTGACAGCAATTTTTGATACATTTTTGGCGCGCTTTATTATTTAAATAAATGGACAATAGAAAATTTTTTAGAGAGAATTATATTTTGAGTTATTTCGGAAAAATTGGGAAAGCTTCCAAATTTAACATTGTTTAATTAGAGTTTACTTCTGAAAGGACGTGTTTTTGGGCTATTTGAAATACTATCTCACACCAGATTTTATTCTGATCTAATAGTTAGTAATTAGTTCCGATTTTAGTTCTAGTCCTTCGCCTGATCTAGTAAGAGTGTTTTGGCAAAAATATATCTATTTTATTCAATAATAATAAAATGCTAAGTTGCAGAATAAAATTCATGAGTGGAGAATTCTTAGCTCTCTATCCAGAATTATAATTTATTAATTCTGTAGCGAATTTTGAATTATGGGAGCTGAATATTTTAAAATAAGAGTAAAAATAAAAAAAAAAAAATATTTCTCTTTGATCAAAAGTTTTTTCTATTCAGTGTAGACTATAAACAGAATCGTATTAAGACGAACAGTAGCTGTGAAATGCTACAACTACCTGATGAAATCAACCAACAGGATACATATAGAGCACACCTGCCTTGATGCTTTCCATGATGTTCCCATAATGAATAAGACAAACAAGTATTCTAGTCTATATCGCCTAGTTTTTTTTTGCATATCCAAAAGAGCTTGAACCAGCCGCGTGTGCACACATGCTCCTTATAAGATTTAGATTCTTGCACTTATGTATATGCATATCAGTCGATTGGTATTCTTTATACCCACTACTCGTTCTTTTTTACAATTGGTTTCTTTAGGAGTATGTATATAATATATATGCTCTGGTTTGCTCGGTTCCAAAAGTTAGGCAGAAGCAGCCAGATTTTTTTTTAGCACAGAGACGAGCCCTAAAATAAAGCCTGGGACAATACGTCAAGGGCAGTATCCTGCCGAGCAATGTCTGGGGTATTTAAAGAGAACCGGATGCAAGAACCAACGAGAACTGGACTTAGGGGTTGAGTGTGATTTTCGGCTCTTGCGTAGTCCAAGTAGAGGTTAGTCGGTTTAAGAGAAAGAGAGTAAACAAGTATAAGTAATAAGAGAAAAAAAAATAGTAAGCTAATGCCAATGAAAAAGAGTAAGCTCGAACGTTTCTATAGGACCCGTCTTCTCTTCACGCTTTTGCTTTTTACCTTGCCAAAAATTCTTTTTAAACTTTTATACTGATTCTTTTACTTTATTCTGAGAGCTCTCAATTCTTTTTGATCGGCAGATGTATTTAACACACCCATGTGTTGATCTAAAAATACCCTCGGTATCGTTTTATCGTTATGTCATTTTTTTTCATAATCATAGTATGTTTATTTATTTCTATTTCTATTTCATCAAACATTTTTTATTTATCGGGAATATGACTGTATCATATCGTTGGATAGTTATTTTACAGTACATAAAATACATCAAGTATACATAAGTCTCCGGAGTGTTCTAATACACAGTATAATAATAAATGGCACTTGTCTGTTTTTTTATGGTGGACTTTAAGACTCTCTTGTCCACTTTTATCTCTTCTCGCTTCGTGTCGCACTTTTATTTTATGTTTTTTTTTTTTTTTTTTTTACAAGGACTTTTTTGGTAGAGATACAACAAGCTCTAGATATTTGAAAAGTCGTTAAAATTTTACGATCTCGGCATCTACACAAGTACTGAGTGTAACAAAAGACTTTTTAAAGACAAGTGCGAGATTTTGGGGAAAAACCACAGAGTAATTTTGTAAAGAACATGTTTGAAGCATAAACATTTTATTTATTTAACTTTAATAACTTGGTCGCATTTTTATTCTTATTTAGAAACCACTAATTGATACATTTAAATTAAAAAAAAAAAAATTGATATCTTAAGTCTAGTAGAATAGCCAATTACTGAAGTGTGAGAGATTGATTAATAACCTTGGAAATTCTTTCTTTCCCCTTTAACATATAAATATCTATCTTTTGTGAACATTTCAGCAAATCAATATATGTATGCAATAGTATCCTTTGTTGTAAAATAATATCACATTTATTTTTGTTAATAAAAAAAAAGTGAATTTAAAATAAAAATAATTGTGTGTTCTTCATGATGATCATTATTTATTCATTTTAATAATATTATGAGTTATATTTCAGATAGTTTGGATTTTTTTTAATTTTTCCTTGAATCAAAAATATTCGTTTATACTACACGGCTGCCCAATTTCATAACACAGTAACTAACATTTAAAAGTTTTTTTCAATTTTTCTTATTAAAAAAAAGTTTGCCCGCCAAATTGATGAAAAATTTGATTTGTGAATAGAAAATACTTGAATATAAATATTTTTAAGAAAAAATACTTGAAATTGAGGTGTAAAAGTTATAAAAAATGCAGCAATACTAGAAAAAATCAGGTATAAAAATTTTGGAGTTACTGTGTTTTAAAATTGGGTAGCCGTACAGCTTTAAGACAATTTTTTTCTTCTGTGTAGCTTAGAAAAATTATGCAGTAAAATTATAGTGTAGAGATAACCATATACTCTTATCAATCCTCTCATCACAGTATAAAGAACAGGATAATATTATCTAATCCTAAAATTTCCTGGAAAAGTTTTTTTTAATTTTCTAAAGTTAAAAATTTTCAATACCGATTTTACAAGCCCACTAAGAAAAAAAGAACGGATAATACGACTAATAAAAGAAAAGTAAAGAAGGTAAAGTCGAGGTTACCCCTCTCAACCATGCGTAATATGTGTTAACGTACAGGTAGGACGTTTTTGGCGTAATATAAAAAACATAATATTATCCGTGCCCTTGCAAGAAATTCATATTTACGTACCTATTATATTAGTATATATAATAAGGGTATGCGAATATAAGAAGCCTTTGTAATAAAAATCATTCAATCGTAAAATACTGATTACAAGATTTTGATTTTAATAATATATGTTTTATTCAATAACCATTATTTGAAACATGTCAATTTTATAGTTTAATTTTGGGGCTTCCTTCCCTTTATAATTTCAAGAAATCGGTTTCATAGCAGACGTCCATACTTTGAGATTAAGAATTGATTTTGATATCCTTTCAAAGACAATAAATATGACTAATATTTTATTCAAAAAAATCAATAGATTTAAATTTATTTGATCAAACAATTTAAACAAATTATTTTAAACAAAATTTTTAATATCTTGTTTCTGAATACCCTTATTGAAAGTTTGTCTTTTAAATCAATTAACTGATTTAGTATAAGCGGGATAAATGTATATTGATCCAATAATTAAAAATTTTTCTAATTCTATAAATTTTTTTAAATGTATTTCAAGAGTGTACTTACTAGGCTTAACAATCCTAGAATTAAAAAGAGTGACAGTCGATCAATTCATCAATTTAATTTTTGTATTTTTAAATAAAGCATAAATTACAACATTATTTTCAAAACTGTACTAGATTTGATTAAAAAAAATTCTGATTGCAATAATAAAGTATGAGAATGTGTCTTTCTTATAAAGCATCACAATTTTGAAGTAAAAAAAAATTTTTTTAATCAAAATGATTTCATTAGTTAAATTGATCAGAGTGTCAATATTTTTTGTTAGTTTGCTGAATCATAAATTAAAAATTTTTATAAAATATCACAGTTTTTAAAGACATAAATATACTCACTAATGGCTATTTAAAAACACACAGTACTTTCAATAGTACATCCAGTAAACAATCACCAACTGTTTAAAGATATAACTATGTAATATTCTTTTAATCACATAAAATCATTCACTTAAATAAAAAGTTACAACTGAATATACGCTAAAATAGACAATTAGTAATTGATATTACATTAAAAAAATTATTATACTCTGTAGACTAGAATGATTGTGGTGAGGCAACCGCGTGCGCAAAAAGCGGTACGTGCCTACGCGAGAACGGATGTTAAACCACTGGCACAAGAGTAGTTTAGTTATTGGGGCCTTATGTATTATCCAAGGGTAGGGGGATTATACCAAGTCTATACCATACCATACACGTATATAACGTATTAGTATACAGGAACTTTACTACCAGTCAAGTTGTACCCCACCAGCACCCGTTCAGCCCCCACTACAACGCTTGGTTCTAGGACCTGATGACCGTACAATCAGACCACTTTGGCCACTTGAAAGTCACCCCCTACGGTTATCGAGCCAACGCGATCTTCGTTTTGATAATGACTTTACCTTCTATTTGTAGGTGACTCGCACTATTTTTTCACTCTAAAAAATGTTGTGTAACAACACAGCCGCAACTATAATAATATAGGTTTTTTATTTTAAAGTCCCCGGTAAATTTAATTTGGCGGGAGACATTATCATGCGGGCTTTATTGATTCACTAACCACATGGAGTTTTTTCTTTTGGTTCACTTTTTGTAATAATTTTTATTTTTCACAAAAATTATGGAATGAGATATTTTTTATAAAAAAATAATTTTTAAATTAATTATGATACAATAATTAGCAGGCATTTGACATTTTTTTTTTTTTAACGAATTATTATAAAGAAAATATTTTAAGTATAACACTAACATTTTTATCCAATTTTTTCAAGTGTTAATTTAAAAAAATTTTTTCATACATATTTATTTATTAGCAAAAATTTTAATCACTGTCAAAAATCTGCTAATTTTAGTAACTTCACTTATTGAAAATTAAACTTTAAAAAATAGGTATCCTAATATCAAAACATTTTCTGGTAAAGTAGGAATTTTTTTTTGTTTTGAAGAAATTTAGGGGAGTTACATTAGAATTTCACCTCGACAAAAAAAAAAAACTAACTTAAATCAAGAAAAAAATTTTGAAGAATTTTATCTTCTTTATTTGAGAAGAAAAATTCTATAACTAAGAAATTTTTCTTGGTTTTACTTGATTCAAGAATTTTTCTTTTTTCAGTGTTGGACTAGACGATAATAAGTTCTTATTGCGATCTTTGTTTTGGTATTCTAAAAGCTTTCTCAAAAGTCTTACAAAATTTCAAGTCCGCGTCTTGAAATATTTAAAATCAAAGGTCCCAAAAAATCGATTTTTTATAAATATATCGCTTACTATGCTATAAATGATTTCTGTACTTATTGTAAAATTAGTAAAAATAAAATTCTTATTAAATTTTTATGTGAACATTATTTACTTTTATGAAAATTATTACATATCATCAGTATGGCAATTTACCATGCATGTGACTTTGCCATATATCTTTTGAAATAAAAAACTTAAAGGTAGATTGAAAGAAGAGAATACTTATCTATTAATTTTCCTTTTACCAAGAAAAGGTGCATTTAGAAACTTTAAAAAAAAAAATGAAGACCATCAAGTGTATTTCCAAGTAAAGATTTATATGAAGAAAACGAGACATAGATCCTGTTTTAAATAGGATTTAGATTACCTATCTAATCTTAAACTTGTCATCACCGAAGAAAATTGGTTTCCTAAAAAACCCGAACGAACTACCGTCAAAGGTACGCGTTGAATAGGTTTAGGTAAACAATATGTCAAAGAAGTAAGTATAAAAATAAGCTCCAACTCCCTCGCACGTGCCACATCTATTTTAGAAAGGGACAAAAAATAACAATCATTTTTTACTTAAATCAACCACCTGGAGCAATTTTTTAAAATACAATCTATCGGAAAATCAATTTCATTTATCTCCTCTCGCGTCGAAGTTTTATGGATAATTTTTTCATGTCACAATCTAAGAAAAAAAAAATTTATCGAGTTAGTGCGTTAATTTGAATAATGCCTTTTTTCATGAGTTTATTTACTAAATCAACTTTGAGTTCGAAGAATAGTATTATAAATTATAAATGAAATGACCACAGACCTTTTCAAATCTTTAAACATCGAAAACTATAACATTGAACGAACTTAATCGGTTGTGCTAATGTCTCAACAATTCTTAAGAGTCACTTCCGTGTGAAAAGCATGCTCCTTGCATTGTCAATTCAACTTGAGAAGTAAAAACTACCTCAGGTTTCTATTATTAACCCATAAATTCGCGCATGAGAGCGCGTACATGCAAATGCATTTAGACTGAGGTAAAAGAGAGACACACTCTAGAAAGAAGACGAGGCCGCACTATTATGACCTAAAAAATACACATATTATTAAGAATCAAGAGAATGAAAAAAACATAGCAAGCATTCGCCGGATGTATGAAAGGTTCCTCTACATAAAGGCTACCAAGGTACGACAAAATTCGTCTCTTTTACACGGTACAGCACCAATCTTACGGCCGTTAAAAAGCCTCTGAATAGCACATTAATCCTATAAACTATTATACGATTTAACCCTCAATTTTTTGGATCTTACCGACAGATTTTTTTTTTCTTTAAAGAAATCGCCCCCGCACGCGTCGTCTTCCCCCTCCAGATAAATGGGCCTTCTCCCCCGTCCTCGCTCCAGCTCGTCGCGTGCCTGTCTGAATAAAAGTAAGAAGAGTGAAGAAAAGGACCCAATTAATTTAGACGAGAAACATCTTGAGAAAGAAAATACTCTGTTATATTTTCTTTAAAATTTTATACACTCTGAGTGATAATTTAAATAATGTGTTTGGATACACTCAACTCTCGTTGAGAGTCTGCCATTTGGAATTTTCAATACGTACTTTTGGCTGACAGCTGGTTTTTTCTGCTCCAAATCGATGTTGTCTCCTTTACTTTCTAAAATTTATATATACATCATTTCTAAGCATATACTCTTTTTTTGCATCAGTTCTCCTACACCTTTACGTGCAACAAGGCGTCACTGCATCTCATTCTATAACCATCTCTCCGCCTATTTTTCTTTTCTTGTGGTTTATTTCAATAGAGCCATGATGGATGATCTAGAGGACATTTATGTCAATGGCACTCTGCATCTAGAGTATCATAAAACCAATATGCATTCAACTTATTCCTATTTCTGAGTGTTGCTTCAAAACTTGACCGCATGAATAAGTTTTGAAGGTTACTTAATTAATTTCCTCTATTATATAATTTATCTTAATAATAATTACTTAATATCTTTTTTTTTAATTGCTACCTTATCTACTTTGATTTAATATAAATTCAGGAGACAAAAGAGAGAATGGATGACGGCGACAGACCCTTCAAGAAAGATATGGAAAAAAAGAGTACACTGAGAGAAAAAATACTTTTGTTAAGAAAACTTTTTTGATAAAAAAAAATAGGTATCCTTGATAATTATCACGAATGTATTTTGTATGAATTGTTCAGAATAGCTTTTAAATAATTTGAATAAAACTATTCATATACATACATGTCCGCCTATCATAATGAAAATAGATTTTGATCTTCCTGTATCGAGAAATTAAAAAATTTCAAAGATTTATTTTAACAAACTCTTGAGCCAATAAATCTATGTCTGGGAGATATTTTTCTTTCTTTCAGTGTATATCTAATTTTTTTCCTCATTCTACTTATTCATTCAATTTGTTATGCCGCTAGAACTAAAAAAAATTGTGGGATTTCGACTACTTTGTGCGTGATCGAAAAAAATTTTAAACATTTAAAGCAAAAATGAAATTTTCTTTTTAATCAAATCTAATAATATTTCAAACAAAGAAACTACAATTGAAAACAACAGTATATAGTTTTTAAAAGAAAGAAAATCTATTTTTAGCCGAAGAAATTATTTTTGACTGGAAGTATTGATAATATACTTTTGAATTAACTGACGATAATTATCGATCGAAGATACAAAGATTTTAATTCAAGATTTTAAAAACCAAGAAAAGAATAAATTTTTGAGGACGATCGGTCTTTGTAAAAATTATTTTCTTGGTTCGAAATTATTTCTTTTTAAATAGGTTAATTATTTTATCAGTATATATGCATTTTTATTCCAACAATGATGAAATATTTTCAAAAATTTACAAAGTAAAGTCTAGAATGAATATTTTGTGAACAAGAAACAAATTAGTGTAATTTATTATTACTGCAAAAAACTAAATTCAAGCAAAACGTAGATTTACACACTGGTAAAAAAAAAATTAACTCGATTTGAGGGAAAACTTGAATCATAAATCTTTTTTATGAATTTTTGTGTTCCAGAACTTTTCTGCTTATTTTACGAAAGAGAAAATTTTTGAAGTTAATTTCTTAGTTCAAGATTTTTTTTTTAATCAATTCAATTTTTTTAAATGTGCAAATAATTCAAATGCCTTCTGGGTGATATCCATAATATTTCGGTTTTATGACGTGCGGTACATGCTGAATGTTTTTTCACGCTAACGTGTGAATTACTACTCAAATCTTGATTCTCGGTCAATAGAATTTTCCGAAAGCTTTAAGAAAATTTTGTTTGTATATAGAGGATTAAACTAACACTAAATTCTTTTATTCGAATGTTAATCCCTCTTTTCTTATCGATTTTTTTCACTTTCTTATAACCACAATCTTATAAATACACATTTCTTTATAAAACCACATCAAACCTGATAAAATAGATAATAAATGTTTTGCTTATTTTCATGAAAATTTTATTTATTTAACATTGTGGCTAATACAAAACGGAAATATAAATGTATATAAGCGAAAGTAAAAAGAGAAAAAAAAAATCATTTTCTTTTCTTTCTTCTGGTGGACCGTTTCATGGACGGATAATATGCGGGACAGCTGCGTTTACTTCTTGGTGCCACAGGCACCCCCCATATTCCTTCATGTATGAACATATTTGTGTAAGTAGGCTTTAGATTGAACCTCTATCAAGATAGACAGAGAAAGAAGCTGGTGTTTACTACTAAAAAGAGTGCACAGTGGATTAAATAATTTATTATTCACATTTTTACCGTGGAGTTTTCTGTATACTGGTTAACGATACATATAATATACAAAGACCCCGCATTATGTTCATTCATCGGTTATGATCTGATTCCAATATACATATATGTATATATATTTATATTTTCCTATTGTATAGATCTTTTTTTGCTAGAACTTAAAACCATGGAAAATTTTGAATTTTATTTTAAACCTAGTTAAAATTTTCGACATTATGATTGATGATAATTTTATAGTAATGATTATTATTTATATCAACTTTTTTGTTGTTGATTTATGATGGTTAATCATAATGTTAAAAAACTAAAAAAAAAAAAGTCATTAGTGACAACTGAGTGGACAAGTCAGAGCATGAGGCACGGCTGATACGCGCATAATAGAAGCGGGTGTGCGCTATATGTCATGAGTGCGTTTTATAAAAGGTAAAAATAGTTGTAACACGCGGCCCCGCATTTTCTGTAGCATAATTTTTCTTTAGTATAATTGTAAAAATTTAATATTAACGCTCAGTTATCAGTTGATCAAAAAAAAAAAATTATGTTTGACGGTTACAAACGGCATAAATAATTTTCCTACTTTTCACTAAATAAAAGTTACTTTTAAGCCTTACCCTCTGTTAATGCACCCCTAATTTATTGTTGTGAATTTTGGTTATGCTTATATTAAATATTGAAATTTTAATATATTAGTGATAGGAAAAATATAGTTTGTGACACGGGATAAAATACGATTTAAGACTACGGATGATGCCAGCTTTCGTTTCGCTCTGACAGTCAACCCTCACCCTCGTCTGAAATCATCTTGTTTTTCACGTCTATAAAGTTAGTATTGACACAATCCAGCATTGGCCGACATTATTAATGATCGCTTGGAATTTAACCAAGCAACAAAATTCTAATTAGAACAATTAATTCGCAACAAAAAAGCAGCAAATTTAACAACACAGATAAATTTTGTTACTCGAATAATGACCGAGATACTGATGATCAATACCAGTTTAACAACTTTACTTTTATTTATACATAATTATCTACTATTAAAACGCCAGGGGTATAAACACAAAGTTTGAGTCATCAGTCTCCATCTTTTTGAGGAATTCTTCGAAGATCTGGAAGTTTTTTTTTCTTCAAGATCATCTTCACCTACTAGTGCTTGGTTACTTCAACTCTCCGTGTTTTGTTAATAAAATCGGGCCATCAACCTGTGAAATAAAATCTAATTGCTTACGCTCCTGGCATGAACAATTTGGACTTAATCAGTTCAACTTTATTTATAACTTTCAGCATAATTATCTTGATTTGGTATTCTCTAATTTAATTTGCTCTGTGGAGGGATCGTCCTGGTCCCTGGTTGGTGTAGATTTTTATCATCAAGCTCTTAGTATCTCTGTAAGTCTTTATAGAGCTATGAGAATGGTTCGTTTCTCTCCTGATCATCAGGAATTTAACTTTAACTTAATAATATATTAATAAAGATAGATTTGTTCAGAAACTGCTTTTGGCAAACTGGGATTGTATCCTTCCACAGAATAACTCAGATATTAATTGTGACCATTTTTATACTTTGATATTAAATTTAATTAATTATTAAATAATATGTGCTCAACTTTTGGATAAAGCATAGACTTACTACTATTAATATTACATTTAAGCTTTATTATAATAAAACATTGTTATATTCATGTCTTTTTCTTATGGAACCCGATTATTGGCATTGCTGTAGGGTTCAATGTACTGTTAAAATAAATAAATAAATAAATTATACTGCAATTCAAATGTGTCAATTTTTTCAATTTTACAAATTTTGTCATTTTTTTTGTTTTTTGTATGTATTAAGTTATTAATGACAGAACAAATTTTTCTCTTCTTTAGAACAATGAATTTTTTATTATTCATTTTAAAGTGTGATTATTTACAAAAAATAATTTACATTATTGCTGATGTAAAATTTTTGCTTTAAAACTTCGTTCGTTCTTTATTCATATTTTGTGCTTAGTTTCAGATATACTTTTGCATTTATATGCACTGATAAAAGGATTTCTTAACATTTAAGAAGATTTCTTTGTATTTAAGAAATCATTTCTTAAATACAAAGAAATCTTCTTAAATGTTAAGAAATCCTTCTATCAGTGATGTATTATATGCAGTTTTCAATATTCCAAAAGAAATTATTATATAAGAATGAAATGACTTACTATAGAAATTATGAATCTAAACACCTTGGACATTAAAAGAAAGCAGAAATGTATAGAGTCGTTTCCGGACAGAAGGGCCGTAAGGGGCAACTATTCTTACACCCTATACCCTATACCCTACTTAATTATGACGTTACGGATAACATTGTTTAATCAATCATTGGGTCTGTGTACATACCTCAAATCTAAAACAATCAATATGTAACCAGATATAGTTAAATCACCAGTAAATGTCTATTCATTTTGTATAAATTCTTTATAACCAATCTTGATCCGACTTAATTAATTTTTATGACAATTAAAAATTTTGTTATTGATTAAGAAACAAGTTATTAAACTGTGTTCGTTTCTATGACTGCTAATAATTCATTCATTTTTTTCTAATACTATTTGGAAAATTTCAAATAATTTTCAACTTCCCGGTAAGAAAAATTGAAAATTTTTTGAAATTCGAGAAGTTATTGGTTTTCCCCGTTTTGCGAAAATCGAGTTTTCATCAGATCTCGAGGTTTTAAGGTCACAGAAAACTTCCCTGACTATTCCCGCGATGGTGTCCGTGCGGCTGTGTGTGTGTGTGTGTGTGTGTGTGTGTGTGTGTGTAAACCTCTTATAACTTTTGAACGGTTCGACCGATCAGATTGAAATAGGTGGCGATCCAAAGAGTATCATTGCCATGAAATTTCGTGAAAATTTGAATCTATTTGGTTCTCTAGGTTTTGAGAAATCTCAGAAATAAAATTTCCAAAAAATGGTTTTTTTGGAATAACTATCAAATGGCTCGATCGTTTAATTCCAAAAACTAATCCGCTCTTGAGCTTGAAAAACCACGTCGATTGCCACCAGTCCTGTCAAAATCGCTTGATTCGTTCGGAAGTTATCGAAAACGAAAAATTTCGAAAAAAGTGTTTTTTTTACATAACTTAATTATTAGAGCCCAAAAAACTACGTCGATCGCCACCAAGAACGTGAAAATCAGTTGGTTGGTTTGTGAGTAATCATTGTCGAAAAAATTCGGAAAAAGTGAATTTTTCAAATTTCTCCAAAATTTTCGGTTTGATCAGTTTATCTTCAAAAATTTATCATAGAATTCAGAAAATTGCGTGGAATCCTGTCAACCGCGTGAAAATCGGTTCATTCATTCAGAAGTAATTGCGGTTTGAAAATTCAAAAAATAATGTCTCATTGAACTTCCATCAGACTTTTGAGCTCGAAGAGCTCAAAAGCTTAGCAGCTAACCCTTTGAGCTCGGAGAGCTCGAAATAACATATAAATTTTATTTTTGAGCTCGAAAAGCTCAAAAACGTCATAAGTGCAATTTTAAGCACTCAGATATGAAATTAGCGGGAAGTTGCAGGGATGGCCTTTAGGATCAACGGTTTTCCAGATTTTTTTAAATAATAAGAAAAAATATTTTGCACCAAAACAAAATAATATTTTTTTCCATTTATATCCGCTTTTAACAGAACTATTAAAAATGTCGTGTTTGAATTGAAATATTTGACTGATTTATATTTAGGCAAAAATCACATGAAATTTTCACCTTACAAGTTTCTTCAACTAATTTTTTAAACAACAATTTAAAAATCATAAAAGCGTATAATCATCATCAAACACACTCGTTTTTATTGATTTGTTATTTAGATTAGTCCAAAAAATTTAAATATATTAAAATATATATGAACTTTCAGTACATAAGAATTAGGTTCAACCGTTGGTTGAAGTATAAAAATTTTGACAATGACATTCATCCATTGTCCACTTAAAGGCCCGTCTAGAGTCCTGAGTCAATATTAAATTGCATTCTACCCAATTCAAGAAGACAACTTAACACAAAAATCGTTTTTAAGTCCTTGAAATTAGCATAGGGCTTTATATTTTTCAATACCACCGTCCTGTCATGAATGCATATATATATATATATATATACATGGGGTATATATATACATATTTGCAAAAAGGAACATCTAGTGGATGGTTATGAGTCATAAGAATGGAAAAAAAATATAATAAAAGCATCAGATCAATCTTAATAACTTGCCGTAAGTTTAATTTTGTAAATACTTGCCATCATATTCATAAATGTTTATTACAAAATTAGTGATACTTAGTTTGACGTAACGTTTTACGCATCAAATAAGTGGGAATGAAAATGTCTTTTTAATACAGTAATAATAATAAATAGGTATACTTTTTAATCATGTCGACAACTTCTCCCTTTTTTAACTTATTTTTTCAATCTCGTTTCTATTTCAACGCATCAGCTTGTAGCAAGTTCTCACGTCAGTCACCCATTGACATTTTTACAACCTTGTAGTCTTGTTACTACAATACTTGTTCTCGTACTTGTCCAATTCACAGCCTTATTATAAATAGACTTATAACTATTGTCACTTTTTAATATTGAATTTTATCAGGTAATACCATCTGGAATCGTAATTTCTTGTTGGCCATCTAATAAAAAAGTTTGTAAATAAACGTATGGACAGTTGGGCTTTCATACTCCGAACAGTATTTGGTTAATTTCAAAATAATACCTATCTACAAGGCTGCAGTATCTATCTAGAAATTCCAGAAAATATACTTAAATCATGGGAATTATTTTAATTATTAAAATACATGAAATAATTTACTTGATACATTGTTCTGCCTTGTTGATTAGATTTGTAGCAGAAAATAGCCTGTACTAAGTTATATAATGATGGATGTTCAATGTTTTCCAGTATTCGAGTATTGAAATAGAGCATCCTTATTAGGCTGGTCGTTAAAAATTAAATTTTTTGCGGCGCCCCCTAGAGAGCTTCTTTTTGATGGAAAAACACTGGGAAAATTTTTTTTTTTTTTTATTCAAAACAACACGTGCCTCTACACGATTTAAGTTAATTTTTTGGTATAATCATCTTTTTGGGGAATTTTTCAGGGAAAATACAATTTTATTCGAAATATAAAAAATTATAGAACTTAAATCAATAAAAATAACAATATTTGATCAAAATAATAATAAACAAAAACCCAAATTGAAAAATTTTCCCGGTTGATTTTGGTCTATTAAGGGGAACGGGTGGTCTAGCGGTCTAAAATTTAAGCTATTTTAAAAATTTTATATCTATATGAAGGTAATAACTAATCCTTTCAAATTTTTTTACACTTATTCTATTGCTTATCAACTACACAATAATGAAAATTAAGACGAAAAAAAATTTTTTTTTAAATAAAAAAAATGGCGCTGAAGTCCGCCTCTCCAAAAAAAAAATGGACCTGACTGGCGGGGGTTGATTGATCTTTACCTCTGATTTGAAATTAAAAACAATGACGGATTTTAAATTAGTATAAGTATAGTTATCGCAGGAACTAGAATGAAAAAAAAAAAAAATATTTGAAAAAATGGCGCGTAGTTAAAAGTATTTTCTGAATACGAGTTTTAGATTTGTATTTTCTGAGAACGAGTTTCAGATTGGTACTTTTAACTACGTGCCATTTTTTTAAATATTTTTTTTTCATTTTAGTTCCTGTGATAATTATACTTACACTAATTTAAAATCCGTCATTATTTTAATTTCAAATCAGAAGTAAAGATCAATCAACCAACCCCCGCCAGTCAGGTCCATTTTTTTAGGAGAGGGGAACTTCAGCGCCATTTTTCTAATTTAAAAAAAAATTTTTTTTTTGTCTTTGTTTTCATTTTTATGTAGTTAATAAGTAATAC
This sequence comes from Cotesia congregata, assembly GCA_905319865.3. Taxonomy (NCBI): domain Eukaryota; kingdom Metazoa; phylum Arthropoda; class Insecta; order Hymenoptera; family Braconidae; genus Cotesia; species Cotesia congregata. The sequence continues at coordinate 12,889,497 of CAJNRD030001121.1, read as the reverse complement.
AATAAGTGTAAAAAAAATTTGAAAGGATTAGTCATTACCTTCATATAGAAATAAAATTTTTAAAATAGCTTAAATTTTAGACCGCAAGACCACCCGGTCCCCTTAAAAGACCAAAATCAACGGGAAAAATTTTTGTATTTGGGTTATTGTTTATTGTCATTTTAATCAAATATTGTTATTTTTATTGCAAATATTTTTTTTTTTTATTTTAGTTCCTGCGATAACTATACTTACACTAATTTAAAATCCGTCATTTTTTTAATTTCAAATCAGAGGTAAAGATCAATCTACCCCCGCCAATCAGGTCCATTTTTTTTGGAGAGGCGAACTTCAGCGCCATTTTTTTTATTTAAAAAAAAATTTTTTTTCGTCTTAATTTTCATTATTGTGTAGTTGATAAGCAATAGGATAAGTGTAAAAAAATTTCAAAGGATTAGTCAATACCTTCATATAGAAATAAAATTTTTAAAATAGCTTAAATTTTAGACCGCAAGACCACCCGGTCCCCTTAATAGACCAAAATCAACTGGGAAAATTTTTAAATTTGGGTTGTTGTTTATTGTTATTTTGATCAAATATTGTTATTTTTATTGATTTAAGTTTTATAATTTTTCATATTTCGAATAAAATTGTATTTTCCCTGAAAAATTCTACAAAAAGATGATTATACCCAAAAATTAACTTAAATCGTGTAGAGGCACGTGTTGTTTTGAATTAAAAAAAAAAAAAAAATTTTCCCAGTGTTTTTTCATCAAAAAGAAGCTTTTTAGGGGGCGCCGCAAAAAATTTAATTTTTAACGACCAGCCTAATCCTTATGCATAAGGATAAGTAAAAGTATTATTATTAAAATGACAATTGTAATGTTTAATGTTTAAAGAATAATCATAATCGTAAAATGACTGCAGTTATATAGATTGAATAAGAAAGAAAGATTATCGTATTATAATGAACGATATATAAAGTGTTGAAACCAAAACCAAGTATTGTTTTTAAGCCACTTGGCCAAAACGTATTAGTAAATAAAATAAATAAATTCTATAAATAAAAAATTCAAAAAATTTCACACAGCATTTTATGGTAAACATAAAGATAAAGTATTTTTTTTCAAAATATGTTAATAAAAACTAAATTATACTATTCAAAGTAATAAAGCATGATAAAATTTTAAAATCTACTGTCAATTCTTTTTTTCTTCAATTTGTAATTTTGTAACTCTAAAAACTTTTGTAATTTAATAACTTATTATTTTTTTTTTAATTCGTTAATTCTTTTGCGATTGATAGTACTAATCACTGTATTAAAATTAATTATTTTCATGTCCTTAAAATTTGAATCAATTTTTTTTTAAATGGGTACAACCCTTAGCTTTCTATTGATTTAACTCGTTTAATAATTATAGATCCACTTTAATACTGGCTGCATATTTAGACCATGTGGTACAACCTGATTACCTTTTGACCCCCCTCGCTTGAATAAACGAATTTTAATCACTACATATGATCACATGCTGCACGTGTATGTACTTCTGCACCCACTTCAACTCATTTCCTGCTTTATTAAATTAAATAATTTAATATACATAGTTAGAGTCGTTGAACTCTAACTAAATTATGAAAATACTAAAAAAAGTATAGTTATAAAATAGGAATTTACTATTTAATCTATGTAATTTACATAGATTTATATCTTAACTTTATTTAGTGCAGATGTTTATTCACTTGTCTGTAACGGAGTTTATTTTATCAAATATTCACAATAAATACTATAAAATTAAATTGGATTAGTAGTAGCTTAGAACGGTTAAAAAATGCATACGTCATTATAAATTTTGTTTAATATCAAAGATTGACAATGATATTTGCTATTTAATCTGATAACTGATAGTAACGTAAAAATAACGTAACATTAAATTATTTTTTCAAGACAATCATTAAAAAAAAAAATTATTGTGAATGAAATTAAAAATATTTGTGAAAAAAATTAAAGCGTTTTTGTTTTTTCCCAAAAAAATAAAGATTTTTTTATTATAAAGAAATCAATAAAAAAATTAGTTCGTGGATGGACTATAGGCTAAAATAATATACTTAGAACATAAACAAATTATATAAATAGAAGCAATAAAGTAAACATTCCCTTTTAAAGTTCAAGTGTTTCTGCATCAAAAAACAATACAAAGAAAAGAATAAAAGCACACGCGATCATTTTGCGATTTCTCCGATAGACTTTCGAGATTATTATCAGGTATACACAGGTATAGTTATGGTTAGCCATATATCACATACAATCATAAAGGAAGTAACCCTCTTATATATATGATACGTTCTACAGATGTTAAAAACTTAACCAAGCGCTCCAATGAAGAAACAAGTTTTTCGTGGTCAAGAACCCTAATTACTATTATTGAAAAAGGGTTGAAATTAATATTTGTAACCCTCTTTTACTATACCCCATGCCTTACTCTTTGAATCTCTTGCAACTATCAAGATTTTAGTGCTATATTTTATAAAAACACTGTCCTTAGAAATTTTTATCTTTTATCAGTTGCAAAAGTGGCGAGAATAAAAAGGTAAGTGGTGAGTATTATTTGTTAATGTTCTTTATTCCCACAATAATGGATTGCAGTCCAACGAGATACCTAAAAAGATAAGAAATATAGCAAATATTTTCTACGTTGAAATTACCCAAAAAATAATTTTTTTCGTGATTTTGATCAAGTAGTATATTTCCATAGATTACAAGAGTTTTAACAAAAATGTCACTAAAGGATCTAAAACATTTTAATTACCTTCTAATATTATTAATTACTTTTTTGTTAAATTTTGGTCAAATTTTTAGAATTTAATTGAATAGTCGTCCATTTAAAATAACATAAAACAACAATTATAAAACATTCTTTGTGAAACAAATAAGGGAAACAAGTTGTAATAATAAAATCATAGATCAGTTTTTTTTTTTAATGATTTGATTTTAAAAGAAACTTTTTGCTATTTTCAAGGTTAAAACGCGCGACTATACAAGAAGTATGTATTTGAAACAATCAATTTCTTGGAAGCTAAAACCGAAGCTGATGATATGTTTTAAACTCTTTGTGCTCAAAATTCTGAAAACAAGAATTGATCAATTTGCATCAATTTTCAATTTGCTTAGTAATAAATAAAAAACATTTTTGGTTGAAAAAAAAATCTTTTTAACTACAAATACAATTTAGGAATTAGAAATACAAAAATGAATTGATTTGAACCAAAAAAATATTTATGACCATTACAATTGTCTTGAACGAAGTATAAGTTTTCTGTAATTTATCTGCTAGCTTAAAAATTTTATTAGTTCTGAAAAATATTTTATTTATCCAGAATGATTTAGGTCTTCGAGAACATTTTATTAAATTGTGGATATTCGGAGGCACGGGAATGTTTGACTCTATCATTAAAACTATTTCAGGCTCTTTTGGAAACTTTCTTAGTACGGTAAATTTTTTTTCTGTATAGTAAAATGCTAAAATGACATGTTTACATTGTATTTTTTATTTTATTAAATTTACTAGTTAATTTATAATTACAATTAATAATTTTTTACAAGTTATAGAGTTGTTTTAATTTAAAAAATAAACTAGATAAGGGATGAAAATTTGGAAAATTTTCGATCTAATGAATAACCATTGCTCCAAAATTTTCACTAAATAAAAATGCAACAATAGAAATGAATTTCATTGAACTGAAAGCGTTTTGTGGGTGGTGCTCTTTTTTTAATGACGTCTAATGCAAATACATGTATATTCAGAAAGTATGAAGCATATGGTGCTAATATGGATATGTAATTGAATTAGTTATACTGACCTCAGGTCATTTAATCTATTGGCATTCATCATGAAAAGGAGTTACATGAATGACATTTAGTGAAAAAATAGAAAGTTCTAATCATAATTGAGCGAACTTTTTGTATGAGTAGATGTTCATATACTCTATCGCAGCTGAAGGGTCCAGCCTCTCTTAAATGAAAGGGGTGAATTGGCATTCTTTAATATAATATTTCATTATTTATTACAGATTAGCATCTCAAAAACTCTCTAAGATAACTTTGGTGAATATGTAATTTTTATTTAATATTATTTCGTACAGATTTTTCTTTGATCATTCTTACTGCGGTCTCTTATTTGAAATGTCATAGGTTACTCAAGTTTCATAAAAAGTAATTGTTATATAGTTTTATCACAAAACATGATTACTAGTTTCTTATTCAAACATACCGCACGCGCACGTGTCTAATATTATAGTTCTAATAATTTTATACTCTATATAATGATACCCTGCAAAAATAATTATGTTACCGCCTTAAAAGATCTATCTAATAAAAAATTAATTTTTTAATAGGGTTGAAAACAACAAATTTTTTCCGTGGAATATTAAAAATATATAAAGAAATTTACTAAAAGAAAAAATTTTTAATAACTTTTACAGTAAAGTTTATATAACTTTTTCGTTCTATTACATTGACTTTTCACTATATTTTCTACTAAAGAGTAATGGAAGAACTTGTCTGCAGCCATGTACTCTCTAAACTAGATTTCATGAGTTAAACACGTTGCCGTCAAAGTTATAGATTTGATAGTATAATGTTTGTAAAAAAAATGTAATTTGAAAAAAAAAAAATCCAAAACGATGCTGATATGCTCTTGCATGATAAGTAGTACAACTTATTTTTGACAATATTAAAATATATATAATTTATATCCGGGAAATTTATGATTGATATGGAACAATAAACTATAAAACTGTTTATGTAAACTTTTTGGTATTTAAGTCAAATGAATTCAAATTAGTCCATGTAAAGCATTTAAGTCTGAAATACAATATGAAAATGAAATATTAAAAAATCGTTACTTAAAATCAATTTCTGGTATATAGTTATTGAAGTGCACATGTTGAAATAACTAAATTTCTGAGAATGTATAAATGGTTTATTATTAATGGACAATACTTTCAAATAAATGCAGACCTAAACCGGCGGTAGTATATTTATAATGGAACAGCCGGAATTTAAAGATATGGTATAATACACCGAGATAGGGTTGTGTAATTTTGACAGAGCTTTTGACTTCTAGGCTTTCCATGTTCTGGCTTTTCATTTCTGTGCAGGAGGTGCATAGCAGGAGTAAAAATGATACCCCCGTTAACGGAGCATAACGGCTGATGCTACGCCCCCCTGCCGCCTCGACCTCCCAACAGTTACGAATAATTATATATTCATGATATTCTACAAGAATTTTATATATAGCGTACTAAGACATGTCCACTTAGTTAATGTTTCTTTTATGTAGGATACTCAAATATGCAAGTGGAGAGTGCATCCTTGCATTAAGATCGATTTCGTTACGGTTGAAACTCGTGTTAAGTTTCACTTTTTAATCATCAATTCTTCACCTTGTCTATATTATTGAATAGCATCTGGTGGAAATGTCTGCTGTTGTTATATATTAATATCTATATAAAAGTATCTGTGTTATATATACACATGCAATCATTAACTCTTTTTAAAAAATTTTATTTTTGACACTTACTTTAAATTAATACGCCAACTGTTATTGTATTTTATTTTTAACGTTAAAGTTCGAAAAGGTCTTATATTATCTCTAATAAATAATCTCAAAAATAAGAATATGTATCTTTAAAGTGACAGTCTGTAAAAATAACTTACTACCCGAGAAAAATGTGTTTTCATGAAATTTTTTAAGAATTCATCAGAGAATTTAAAAAAAATCAATAAGATGATCGTGTCGATCATCAATCACCAAGGGGTTGCTTTTCTGAGATTTTGTTTAATTTTGTAAAATTTGAGAAGCGCTCAACACTAAAGTTTCATGAAATTATTTAAAACTTGAAATTTTATTGAATTCTGCAAGTACTTATAACATTTTATAGAATTATCTTCAAGAACTAAATTGTAAAATTATAAAATTCTATAACATTTCGTCAAATATCATAGAGTTCTATAAATTTTTATCACTCATATTGTATAAAATTTTATGAAATTATTATCAAGAACCAAAGGTATTATCTTTAAAGTTTCATGAAAATAACGATAAAATTTTCAAATGTTTTATTAACAAATCATTTATAATTAAAAATCCAGCTGATGGTTTACTTGACTGAATTCAAATATCATCTACGATCAATATATGTAACATGTGGTAGATTTTGTTATTGAAAAAGTAAATATCAGTCAAGAGAACAAAAATAATGATTCATATAAATTGTCATATGCGTATATATGAACATGAATAATGTAACAACTGCGAAATCATCAAATGTAATTTTGCTAACTTGCACTTTGTACATCTGTGCTTGTTCGATAAATTCATTTTGTGTATCATGCATCATCAATAAAATTCTCTAACGAACACGAGAATCATGTTGTTCGTGAAATTGCCTCGTATAAAGAATAAAGAGACGATTAAAAGTGTACAATGAAACTATCGCATGGCTTTAATTATTTTCTCATGACTAGTCACTTTTAACTTTTTTTTTTTTATACAATTCAAAAAGAAATTAATTCCACTAAAAAGATATGAAGCGTTATTTGTTTTTTACGTAAAAAATTTTATTTTATTTTTAAATTAAAAAGTTTACAGTTTGATGAAGAAAACTTGTTTGTTGTAGGTTTTTTTTTCTGCTTGTCAATTTTAATCAGTAAACAAGTCAATCCTTAATAACATATATACCAAAATTTCTTTTTGTTACAATTATTTTTCCGCATTGACTTTGCAAAATATTATTGAAATCCTTGATAAAACATAAAAACCTCAAATTTTATTCAATTTGAGCTATGAATTTCAATCATTAGAAATGTTCGAGTGAGCATGCCTATATTTTTTTCTTGACTTTGAAACTCTAAATATATGCGGGAAGTCCAGGTGTAGCTATTACACTAGTAGTTTTCGAGTTGACACAGCAAGGAAAAAAAGAATAATGGATAAAGCTAGACGACAAACACTTTAAGTGCAAAAAAGTATATATTATATAGATACTGCAAGAGTACACCTGCTTCTTAACAATACAGAACTTGATTTTCTCATTTGTACTCATTATGAACTTGGGATTGAAGATATATTCGGGATAGACGACCACCTGTAGAGACACAGGAATATATAAGATATAAATTTTCAGTGCAGAATTTATTTACTTTTAAGGTGACCTTACATTCTGTATTTACTTATTTACAGTAAATTGTTGTTTTTTTGTAAGTTCTCTGCGATTATAAAAAATCAAATAATACTTCAAAAGTCGTGTATTGGAGAAGAAACTTTCGTGTTTAGTATAATAATCTAGTTTTCTCGAAAAGTAGACTTAAAAATAGAATACATTCAAAAGTAGGTAGTGTCAACTATTCAAGTAGGATTAAAGTCTCAAAAAAAATATTATAATTGGAGGGTAGCTTACTACTTTTAGAGATTATGTACTACTTAACTTTTTTTCCTTTTTAACGAGCCCACTTTAAAATTTCCCATCGCAATTTTTTATAGTTAATATAACTAAGCCTTCACTTTGATAAACTAAAAAATACACCTCTCAGATGTGAATTAAAATTTTACTTTATAAGATATTTACATTAATTTGAATATTAATATTAAACATATCATTAATAAATCAAAAAGTTACTTTATTGAAAGTTATATTAACGCTATCACAATTTATCACTTAATATATCATTTGGGCATTTCACCAATTGGGAGGCTGGACAATATTATAGAATAAAATGATTAATAGGACCAAATGGTAAGTTTTGATTTTAGTTATTGTCATCAATTTTCTCTACTTTTGTATACTGAGCCCACTTTTGGTTTGTCGATATATTTGCCACGAATAAAATTCAAGTGTAGAGGGGGTTTTCATTTTTACATATTTGTATAAATAGTTTTTCCGTCATTTTAATATCTTTGGAATAGTTATTCTACTATTAATATTATAAAATTGACAACAAAGAAACATATGGGATAATTTATCGATCTCACTAACATGCAGATGTGTTTACATTTTGGAAACTTCACATTAAATTTGAGTAAGTATTCACTAAATACAGTGATGATTATTCATTTTTAATTTAACAGTTATATTATTTAAATTTTTAATATGGAGTTATGAAAATTATAAATTGAAAAAAAAATCAAAATTTTTTTTATTCAATTGATTTCGGTTTAATTTTTATAGGTTCATTTTAATTAAGACTGTTTTTTTTTCTGGAAATTTTAATTCAATAGGTTAAACAAATTTTGAGAAATCTCACAAGTACAACTTTCAAAAAAAGTATATTTTTAAAGTAACTAATATACTATCATGCGATTCCAAGTTTAAAGATAAAATAAAATTGAGAATGATTTAAAAAGAAAAACTTTTGTCAAGCCAAATGAAAATTTTATCATTTATTTCAAATTCAATTATTTGACAAAAAAAATCAGTGTGCATTTGAGAATAAAGCTTAGATTCCCCTGAGATATCCCGTTTTGCTACCTTTCTCCCCTATTTTCATGCCGGACTCATGAAATCTTTTGACATGAGTGAAAATTCTCGTAGGGTTCAGAAAAATTCATATTTTTGTATTAAATTTTGGAATAATAAATCAAATTCGTCGAAGGATTTGAAACATTCATTGAAAAAAAGACCAAATGTACGTCTAATAAATTTTATAAAAGTTTATTTTTAAACGCATGAAAAATATATCTCGTTAAAATCACTAAAAAATACAATTAACTTGATTTAAGAGAAAAATTGTTGAACCAAGAAATTAATTGTGAAGAGCTTTATCATCTTGAGTTGAGTGGAAAAATTTTTGAACCAGGAAATTTTTCTTGAATTAAAAATTTTTTGCCTTGATTCGAGATAAGGGAATTCTTCAAAATTATTTCCTCAGTTTTAGGAATTTTTTTAATCAAATTAATTATTTTTTTTAGTCTACGTTCCCAGAAAAAAAAAAAGGTAGATATTCTTGGTTAAAGAAGGTAGATCAAATTTTGTGTGGCTAAAGTATAAAGCTTTTTTGAATCTGACTAATCACTCTTGAGCTCAACTTTTTATTAATTTCTTTGAGATGATCTATTCCTCAATTCAAGTAATATTCATTCAATACAAACATCATTTATTTGAGTCAAGATTAAAATTTCTTATTCGAAGTTCCAAATTTATTGATACAAATATATATTATTTATATATTATTTATTTCATAATGTTATTAATTCAATTTACTGGAATGATAATAAATTTAGATTAACCATTCTCAATTATTAACAGAATACCTTTGGCCGCTGTCTTCTCTTTAAGTCTTAATTTTTAGTGTCAATTTTGTCTTCTGAATTTACTAATTGATTAGTTAAAAATTAGTGTATCTAATTATAAAAATTAGTTGGTACCTAAAATTGTATTATGATTTTGTAAAAATTTTATATATTGTATTTGCATTATGATTTTGTAGAAATTTTATATATTGTATTTGCAACTGTATACTTATGTGACCCTGTTAATGGCCATTGGCTGTTGGGTCTTTTTTAAAGAAATAAATAAATAAATATTACTTTTTTCTTTTTTAAAGTAAAATAATAATACAAGGAATAAAGACCCTCGAAATAAGTAAATTGAGGCTTACATTCATCCGATCACTCCTTAATTGAACAAATTTTTTGATTCCACTTACTCTACATAGCCTCTGTAGTTTGTTCAACAAAATTAATGGTCTTCTTGACACCTGAATGATACCATGAGATCTGACTAAGGGTTCTTTTTTCCCATTATTTTCAAAATTAAAAAAAAAATCTATTATGATCGTGTTGGCATATGAGATGTAAACAAACAAACGGTATAAAGAATACGTAGAAATTAACGAAAAATGAAAAATTTCGGTTAGTTCGAATTGGTGACAGGTTCCAGTACGAACTAGCATATTACGTAGTGAGTGGCGAGCGTAAAATTATGCGAATAGCTTTTACGGTTGCGCGTGAGAGACAGCAGGAGTTTGTCTGGAGTCACGCCTTTTGCCAGCTGACTAACTCAACGCGTGTCGTACAGTCCATTGTAATTTTCTTATCCCTCTATAATATACTCACCCTCACTTGAAAGCTAATATCGGTGCCTGTTACGATTTTTAACACTCCATCTGTGTGTATTAAAACCTGACGAATAAATTCACATTCATTAAGTCTATAGCAACCAAAAGAACGTAGACCGGAAAAGGATTTAAATACGATGATTGATTGCTATTGACTTTGCACATCTTAAGCTAAAATTTCGAGAAACAAATTTTATTGCAATACATACACTGATAAAAAAGTAAATTAGACTCAAGAGAAAAAATCTTGAACCAAGAATAGCATTTCGAAGAAAATAAGTTTCTTGAATCAAAAAAAAATTCTTGAGCCAAGAAAAATTTACTTAAATCAAGAATAATTTTTTGGCTCAAGAATTTTTTCTTTATTCAAGAGACTTATTTTCTTCAAAATGGTATTCTTGGCTTAAGATTTTTTCCCTAGAGTTAAGTTCACTTTTTGATCAGTGTATACACTGATAAAAAAATTAACCTGACTCAAGAGCCAAAATCTTGAACCAAGAATACCATTTCAAAGAAAAAATTCTTGAGCCAAGAAAAATTTACTGAACTCAAGAACAATTTCTTGACTCAAGAATTTATTCTCTTGACTCAAGAATTTATTCTCTTGACTCAAGAAAATCATATATTTCTATCATCCTATTATTCCTATACCCGGTGACGACTCACCAATTCTTTTAAAGAGCTAGCTCGGTTCAAAAATTGACGGGGTAGTCTTGGCTTGACAAGGAAGATTGAGACACTGCAAAATGTCCCGACTTTATCAGCCTGGCGAACTACCACCCGAAATTTCCGTTACCGACACTAGCTAAATTAATGTGTAGCCCCCGTGACGTCACAAGACGACACGAGGAGAGGAAAATCAACTACGAGAGCCTCAAAACCTGATCATTGATCGACACTTCGATCTATCCCTCGGTGTCAACCACCACGTTTGATATTTCTTGGTCAATTTACTACTATACCACTATTACCACTATTAGGTGATTACTCACCAAAATTTATAAAACTTACTACTAAAACCTACTAAAATTCTATTAACAGTTTACTACTAATTAATCTAATATTCTCTATTACTACTAATAGGTGCCTATTCACCATATTTTACCACTAATTCGCTATTATATCACTAATATTAAATAATATATATATTCATTCTATTGTTACAAGTAGTTTATTTTGCTAAGTTACGTTACCGAAATACCACAAGTTTATAATGAAAGTGCTCATTTTGTGTAATAAAGTTAAGTTTATTGTTATCACCGCTATATTCTATTACTAAACTACCACTATTCACCTATCTTATTGACTACGACAATCTATATTCAACAAAAGGGTCAATCAAGGACACAGAATAATCATGCACCGCAGCTAATATTGTAAGTAAGTAAAATAAATTAACTGACAAAATACATTCATTGGTCCGGGAGCGGAATATTTCAAAGCAGCGAATCCCACTTTTTCTGAAGTTTAAGCGATTATTTCCCTATCCGCAAGGATTTAATGGCTTAAATAATTAAATAATTAAATTTTTAAAATATACAAAAATTTAGTGTTTCAATATAATACCTATTTTACTTAAGTTTAACAAATTATTTAATAAAATTTTTTTTATTTATTATTAAATATATAGAGTAAGAAATTCTTTTGATTTTTAAATTAGTTTATCGATGCAATAGAAGCGTATAATAATAAATTGACAATAAATAATACTAGATATAACTACAGAATTACGGCGTTAATTAACATACGATTCGTGATAATAATTTTTATATAAAAATTTTGAAAAATTTACCGTTAATGACATATTGGCGAGGAAGCAGCGGTGACAACTCATCAGCATGTTCATCATTCTCGTTTCGTTGCCCTTTTTCAGGCGAACGACTTCTCCTGGGAAGTGTTTCAGCTACTGAGGTTATGCCAACACTTTCAGTTAGTCGGGTCCCATGGCTACTAGCTCTGGTTCGGCTTCCATTCTTCCTCTTGTCTCTAGATCCTCAAATCTTGGAATCTCAATCGGGTGACGAACCTCTTCCTGAATTGCTAGAGAAATCATATCTCTCTGATATACATCAATTACCCGCTCCATAAACTGTCGAGGGGTAATATTCCCGTCGACTAGCAGTCGCTGGAGATTATAAATCCTGATATTATTGCGGTAGGTATCGTGATCATCATCATTCGTTACCCTTACACCTGGAAATCCTCGTGCGCCCGTCTCAATGATATTTCGGATTTGAGCTAAATGAAAAAAAAATTAATAAACATTAAATTTGCATCGATATTATTATAGCACTTATGAGATAAAAAATATTTATTAGGTAAAAACATTTATTAGGTAAAAAATATTTACCGAGAACATTTTGTAGAGACAAACTTTCTTTTCCGCAACGACGAATCAAAGACTGCATGAACTCCTCAGTTATGTTTCTTGTAATCAATTGATCTCTCAGTATCAATAATGTCATCCTTCCAACATGGCAAGCGAAAAGTACGACGGCAGGATAATCGTTCTCGATTTCATGATAAGCCACAGTTAGTTCCGCGAGCGCATCCAAACGAAAACTTCTTGGAACAACCGGTAATGCCCATGATAAACGTAGAGTTTCAATATTTAGCCTGAATGGCAGACCGTTTGAGCACCAGTATCTGGTAAAATCCTGCAACAAGTTAAATTTTTAAATAAAAAGAAAAGGTAATTATTTACAAGTGGGGCTAATCCATGCTAAATAGCCCATGTTAAGTTTTTTTAACTTCCCGCTAAAAATCAAAGATTTTCAAAAATCGGGAAGTTATTGTTTTCACCCCGTTTTACAAAAATCGATTTTTCATCAGATCTCGACGTTTGAAGGTCACAGGAAGCTTCCCTGACTATTCCCGCGATGTTGTCACTATGTCTGTATGTATGTATGTATGTGTGTGTGTGTGTTTTTTTTTTTTTATAGAGGAGGTAAAATACATTTACGTATGCCAGGGCTTGGTGTTGTTGCCAGGACTAGGTGTTGGTGCCTGGGTATGTCGGACTCGGAAGTCAATATTTGCAACAATACCGACTAAACATCCTCCTCTCTCCTTTCCCTATAGATGTTACAGGGATGACTGGAACGGGACCGCGTTAGCATTACTTCAATCCAGTCCATGTTGTGTCTCATGACACCTACTTCTTGTTACTACTGGTTTCTAATCCCTTTCTGCGATTTTTTCTTTTAAAAGGCGCTGCGCGTAGGCTGCGACAGCTGACCAGTTTTCTTCTTTTTTTATCATGCAGGTTACCAAGCTCTCAGGGGAGAGCGTGGTGCCTATTGTTTCTTCGGTGCTGGTTCTGTCGTCCTTCCACCGATCACACTCGAAAAACGTGTGTTCGGCGTTGTCAATTTTGTCTGGGCAGTATTTGCACGTTGGTGTGCTGTGCAAACCCATCTTGAAAAGATAAACATTGAACTGCCCATGTCCCGTCAATAACTGGGTCAGGAAGAAGTCCGTATCCCCGTGCTTCCAAGAAAGCCAGACGTTGATGTTTGGGATCAAGCGCGCCGTC
>CAJNRD030001121.1:12856061-12875298 GCA_905319865.3 Cotesia congregata | reverse complement strand
AGTTCGACCAGCCGATCTTGATCTTGCCCCTTTCTTCGAGTACTGTCTGCGCTGTTGTTATTGGTTGAGTCACTAGTGCAGTTTGGGTACCTGTGTAGGCTGGTCTGATTTTGATAGCTCCTTCCGGTATCTCAAAGCTATCTCTAGCTACTTCCTGTAACGCCGCCTGGATGTCATCTTTAGTTGTTGTGTCATCGATGTCCCGGATTTCTTATTGCTCCTGTGGGCCCTTACTGATGACTTTGGCCTCCTCTTTCAGGATACTCTGGATCGTCTTTTGTAGAGCTTGTCCTTTGTCAGTGCTCTTTCTAGAGAGCTCGATGAGCATGTCTCCGTCTCTGGTCTTGCGGATCTTATCAACCGTATTGCAGACTTGCTCATTAGGGACTTCTTTCTTTATTCGGCGCAGTATCTCAGCATAGTTTGCCTTTTCAACAGGCCGAATTATTAATGCGTCCGCTCTGGTGAATTTTAGCGGTTTTTTCCGCTTAGGCTCAGGTGGTGGCTTCTCAGGTAACTGCTTCAGGAGTTGCTCTTTCCTTTCTTTCTTCTGTTCGCTCCTAGACTGTACTTTTTTCCAAGCAAGCGCCTTTGGTTGTTCGCTGGTCTGCACTGCCGCTCCTTGTGGAGGGCTTTTCTTCATATCCTTTTTCTTCACGACTCGGCTGATTGTTGGGTCAGAAGAAGGTCGATTTTTTCTCTGACCTGACTTGCTGCTGGCTTCACTTGTGTCTTCCGCGACTGATTCACCGTCTCCTTCAGCTCAATCACCGATGCCGGGATGCCATCAGGTCCAGGTGCCTTTCCTGTTTTGAGTGACTTGGCCGCGTCTTGTAGTTCCTTAGTTGTGAAGGGTGTTACTTCGCTGTTCTTAGTGCAGTGTTTCTTTTCCCGCGGCAGGTGTTTGGGAAAAAGCTCCGCTACAATGCTGTCCATCATGGCAGGAGACTTCGGCGCCTCTGGTGAAGCCTTTCCAAGTCGTTTGGCGACAATTTGGTAGGCTTTACCCCAGAGGTCATTGTCGAGATCATTGCAGATCTCTTTCCACAACTTCGCTTTACTTGCTTTGATGGCTCGGTTTAGCGTCTTTTTGGCCTGCTTATACTCTTTTGAATACTCGTCCTGGCTTGGGGAGCGTTTCGCGGCTCTCGTTGCTCGGCGACGTAGCTGATGGCATATTTTGCGAAGTTCTCCTATGTCTGCTGACCACCAGTACGCCGGCCTGTGGAATCTCTGATTTTTCAGCCGCGGCATAGAGGCATCACATGCGGCAGCAATTTCCTTCATCGTATTTAGCACTGCCTTTTCCGTCTCGCTGCACGTATCCGGAGTCGTGTTGTTCTGAAGAATAGACCAGCTTCGTGCAAGCGAAGCTTTCAATTCCTCTGGATCAAGCCTTTTGGCATTCCACTTCCGCTTAGAAACGTCGCGTTGTGAAACCGGAGCAAATGCCAATCCGACGCTGAATGTCACGAACTGGTGATCACTGCCACTGTATTCTTCGGATACTACCCAGTCTTCGATCATGTTGGCAGTCCTTGGAGTCGCCAATGAGATGTCGAGGATGGATTCTTGGTACCCTGGTCTTCTAAAGGTCGTTGTGCTCCCGGTGTTCAGCACTATGAGGTCGAGTCTAGCCGCGACGTCAGCGACCTCGTTTCCTCTGGTATCGGAGAAAGCAGCGCCCCACTCAGCTGATTTAGCATTGAAGTCTCCGGTTACGATAACTTCACCGTCGAACTTAATGATCGCATCTTCTATATTTGACAGTTTCTGTTGGAACATACTAATCCCTTCGTTAGGTGAGAGATAGACGCTCATGAAGTAGGTTGTGGGGGTTTGGATCCAGACAAAACCTGCTCCACTTCCGCTGTTGTTGACGGTAACGTTCTTTGTGTTCACAATCCAAATTGCTGCCGTGCCCGTTTTGTCTGAGAACCATGTTTTACCTTCGATGTTTAGATATTGCTCGCAGATAAAGCAGACGTCAATTTTATCTTCAAAAACACGCTGGCGCAGCAGGTTTTGCGCCAAGGCGCACCTATTCAGGTTGCCTTGTAGTATGCGTGTCATTTCTGACCTCTCGTAGCTTCTGCAAGTGCTTTGCGGAATGCCTTGCAAGCTCCAGTACCAGAAATATGGCATAGATTATCCTGGGCATCTTTGTCCGAAGCACAAAGGAAGCATTTTAGCTTCTCCGTGCAGTTTACGGCCTTGTGGTTCTCTCCGCCACATTTGTAACAGCACTTGCTTCTGTCTGGTCCCGCACACTGACGTGTGTGGTGTCCACAACCAAGACATTTAAAACAACGTGTTACTTTTACTACTGGGCGTATACGACAGTTCACCAAACCGATCCGTATACGGGCCTTGTCAAGGGCCTTAATCGCACTGGGCTCGTCTAATTCGCAGAAGGCTGCCCGATTACCTCGTGGTGTGGGCTTTGTCAAATTGACCCGTTTGACCTCCAGGTTGTCAGTGAATTCACGTTTGAGTGCTTCACGGACTTCGCTCTCGGTAGAGATTTCATCCAGGTCGAGGATCTCGATCGTTGCTGTTGGTGTTAGCGTCTTGACCGTGCCGATGTTTGCTTGGCTGGTTTTGGGCTGTAGCAGATTGAGCCGCTGGGTTCTGTTCTCTATCCTTCCTTTTTCTTTGGCCAAGTCACTTTAGTCCAAGTATCATCCCGGGCTGGCTTTTTCTGTGCTGGCTTGTCAATTTCTGCGGAGGGGCTGGGCGCGGACAGCGGCCTCTTCTTGTTGTTGCCCTTTCCTTGCTGTGATAATCTCTTAGGAGTGACCACAGGTGGCTGTGGTTTGTTGCTCAGACTCGGAGATGTTTGAGTCGTTGACGCTGTCGTCGTTGGTGATTTGTTGGCAAGCCTATATGCCGTACCAAGAGACGTAACCATTTTTCTGATCTCATGATGGACATTTTTCTTGTCTTTTATGAAGTCGACTAGCTCTTCAATCTTGCTGCCGAGTCTCTCCATTGGTGACTGTTGGCTGGTGACAGTCGGTACAGAGTTTATTCTTCCTCGGTAGGTTTGGTTTGTGACAGGAGCAAAAGGTCCTCCACTTTTTGAAGGACCGTTGTTCAGCTGTCCGTTCTCCTCCATCTGGGTTGTTTCCGTACTCCCTGTAGCAATTCCAGACAGCAGAGCCATGGGGTCTACCCTGCTGTCGTAACGGTCGCTTGATAACGACGAGTTCAGGCCCGTTTGCACGCCTTCCGTCGCCGGCACTGAGGTATCCATCCTCTGTACTGTAAACGATGTTTGAATATCTTCTGACATTTCCATATCGTTGTTTGGTGTTGTTCATTTAGCACTACCCGGAGAGCACGTGTAGGGTGTAAAAGCAGAACCTACGGACGCGAACAACGCTACTCTCGACTTGCTAGGTCTGTTAGTGTGACCAACCCATTAAAGGGGAGTTTTGTCCACGGGAGCGTTTTGTCATCCAAGGACAGCGAGCGTTCTCCCATCCGCTCGGGGAGACGCGCCCGGTAGCAGTATCTCCTCTGCCCCGAGGTGTGTGTGTGTGTGTGTGTGTGTGTGTGTGTGTGTGTGTGTGTGTGTGACTATGTGACTCGCTTATAACTTTTGAACGACTAAACCGACCGGAACCTACCAAACGGCGTTCTAAAGAGTTCCCTCAAACTTAGATTTCCTGAGAATTTGAACCGATTCGGACCGATAGATTTTGAGAAATTTTGAAAAATCTAAAAAAAAATAAGAAAAAAATCATTTTTGAAAGTGGTTTTTTTGGAATATCTTTTAAACGGCTCTATCGATCAACTTCAAAAACTAATCCGCCCTTAAGCTTGAAAAACCACGTCGATCGTCGCTAATACCGTAAAAATCGGTTGATTCGTGCGAGAGATATCGTGAACGAAAGAAAACCGAAAAAAGTGTTTTTTTGACATAACTTCGTCATTTCTTCTCGGATCGTTTTTGATGATATAAAATAATTTCAGAGCTTAAAAAACCGCGTCGATCGCCGCCAAAAACGTGGAAATCGGTTGATTAGTTCGAGAGATATCCTCGATAAAATATTTGAAAACGATTGTTTTTTAACATAACTCCGACATTTTTTGGAATAACTTTGAAACGGCTGCACTGATCAATTTTAAAAACTAATCAGCTATGAGCATGAAAAAATTAAGTTGATCGCCGTCAAGCCGGTCAAAATTGGTCAATTCGTTCAAGAAATATCATGAACGAAAGAAAACCAAAAAAAGTGTTTTTTTGGAATCACTCCAAATTTCCTAGTTTTATCAATTCAAACTTTAAAATTTTTCATGAAACTAAAAAAATTGCGTCAAATACTGCCAACCGCGTATAGAAAATCGAGTGATTCATTTTAAAGTTAGTGCGGTTTGAAAATTAAAAAAATATTGTTCTATGATACTTCTATCAGATTTTTGAGCTCGAAGAGCTCAAAATAACACATAAATTTTATTTTTGAGCTCGAAGAGCTCAAAAACGTAATTAGTGCAGTTTTATGCACCTAGGTATGGAATTAGCGGGAAGTTGCACGGATGGCCTTCAGAGTCTACCGTTTTTCTAATTTTTTTTAACTACTTTATCATTTTATTTTTATGTTCTGTGAGTTGTACAAAAATTTATCTAAATTGTTAACTTTGCTAAATTTAGAATCGCAATAATGGTATGAATTTTTTAAGGTCCTTACTTTTTAAAATTAACCCGATATGTTTTTTATAATACGTTGCTTTACTGCTATACTCTGTCATGCTCTTCTCGCTCCTATATCTCTGTAGTCTGGAGAAGAAATAAACGAGAGAACACCAAATAGAAAAGATGACGAGTAAAATTATCCACAGTAAGTCTGTGAGATAAAATGTAGTAAAAAATAAGTATGTAGACAATATATTATTAGAGACTACAAAATGAAAGAAAATGTATTGCGCGTCATCACTACCATCCCCAGTGCTAATTGGCGGGGATGACGTATGGTTAAAATAATTGGTCCAACGACGAGACACTGTGTTAAGTTGAAAAATGAAGTTTATAAAATAATACAAGAAATAAAAATAATAATGATGTATTTACCCATTCTTATTACAGCTTATTTTGACAGTGTTTACTTTTTATTCAAGGGGGTATTCTAGTCTAGAAGCATGAATTTCAGGTAATTTTTTTAAGTGCCGTAAAAAAAAGACAATTAATATTTTTACTATCTATTTTTTTACTATCTAAGTTATTTATTAACATTACAAGAATACAGAAAAAAATAAAAAAAGTTGAAAATTCAAAATATTAGCAGCTGATGAAGTGGGGGGGGTCTCAAAAAATTGGCACGTGACTATGCCCACGATTTCAACCCTTTTAGCAATCGGAAATAAAAAAATAAAAAATATTATTAATTCAGAGTAATATCGCTATGGCATAAACTACGGTCATCCCCAAATTTCAATTTTTACTATTTTTAAAAAATTCGAAAAAGTTAAAAAAAGTAGTAAAAAAAATTTTTTTTTTCTCAGGCAGTCGCCATTTTGTAAAAAATTTTTTTTCAACTTTTCCCTAGTTCATGCCATATCGAAAAAGTTAAAAAAAGTAGTAAAAAAAATTTTTTTTTTCTCAGGCAGTCGCCATTTTGTAAAAAATTTTTTTTCAACTTTTCCCTAGTTCATGCCATAGTGACATTACTCTAGATTAATAATCTTTTTTATTTTTTTATTTCCGATTGCTAGGAAGGTTGGAATCGTGGGCATGGTCACGTGCCAATTTTTTGAGACCCCCCCCACTTCATCAGCTGCTAATTTTTTGAATTTTCAACTTTTTTAATTTTTTTCTGTATTCTTGTAATGTTAATAAATAACTTATAAAAAAATAGATAGTAAAAATATTAATTGTCTTTTTTTTACGGCACTTAAAAAAATTACCTGAAATTCATGCTTCTAGACTAGAATATACCCCCTTAATGTATACTTAATTTATTAATTGAAAGTGTCAGTAATCATTATAGAGAATGTAATTTGAAAATACGTACCTCGGAGAGTATCACATCAATAAATAAGAGAATAATACTCTCCACCATTCCGATCATTTTTATTTTATTGCACTTTTACTTAATATTTGATTTGTAGATTCTGCATTTATAGAAAAAAGTTTAAAGCCTTGAGAAAAAAAGAACACAAAATTTTATTAATTTTTATGTATTTACGCTATCTAGAATTTAGTTACCACCCTAGCGTTACAAAAAAAAATGACGACTTTTTGGTAGCTTTTGCACAACAATAAATCAAAAATTAATAATCGTCAACTTAAATTCAATAAAATATTAACAAAAAAAAATTTGTGCCGCTTGGGCAAGGTTCTACAGTATTTGAAAAAAGTTTGGAAATTCCAAAAGTGCACGCTTTATAACGCTCATTTATTTTTAAACATTTTTAAGATAAAAATAAATTATATAATTGATTTTTAAAAGAAAAAAAAAACAATTAAGTAGTTTCTCATAGAGTATTTTCTAATATTTTTTTAATAATTGGCGCCCGTTTTTCGTGTCATATACGCGCGCAGTCAAAAAAAATCTAGTGATGATTGCTTGATCTCATTTTAACTTGATTAAGTGGCGCCATTGTTTTCACATGAGAGATATAAGAAAAGTTCTTTTGTTTTTGTACGTGTTTATCACGTTATCATAGTCAATTTTAACCCCTGACAAGCACACTGGGTAAAAAGTACCCACCCCAAAATTTTATTTCGTTATAATTTTTTGTACATATTTCAACTTCAATTGTATATTTATCTATTTTAATTGGCACTAATTAATTTAATATTATATCTAATTTATAGAGAATTTTTTGAGCTTTGATTTAAAAAAAAAAAAATTCTCTAACTTTATTAGAAACCAAGATATTTGAAAATGAAATATGTTGGGTACTTTTCACCCTCAATGCCTAAAGAGGTATACGATTTAGATGTGTGCTTGTCAGGGGTTAATAATAATTCATTAAAAAAAAAAATACTATTCAAACTAAGCTATTGATATGAAATAGAGTACCAGTTCATCAAATTTTGGAACTAATAAAAAAAGCTCAGTCTCGATACGGCAATTTTTGAGGGAGTTATCATGATTACATACAAAATCAGCATTCGGACATCCAGACGACCACATAAAATTTTTTTCGATATGTTTTTTTTTTTTTTTCCAATGTAGCAACATAAAATGATTTTTAGAAACTATAAGATAAAGTAATTAGAGTATTTTCTCGATGTACGTCTACTCATATTATCGTATAAATGCAATATGGTTATGATAGAGGCATTTGAAGATCACAAAATTGAATGACCATAACGTGTTAGGAGTGAAATACTACCTCAACGGCTTCGCGGTATGAGGCGTGCAATTTTTAATCTAATTAGTTAGATAAATTAAGAAATATTTGTACAACTTAAACACAAAATGTTTAGTTGACATGAAAATTGCTTCGAGCTGGAAAAACGTTTGCTGGTTAAAGTATAGCTTTTTTTCTGTGTCGGGTATTTCATTACATAACATGTTTGATAGAACCATAAATTTTGTGTTTCTAGCAGATTTATGATTTATTCTTTTTTATTAAGAATTTATCTGAAGTAGGGATGTCTAAGTAATTTACAAGCATTTTACACACTCTGCATCGTTGTATCATGAGTTGTTGATTTAACACGGTTGTAATAAAAACCCAAGTGACCTAGTCTGAAGCTTTGATGGCTAGTGTGCCTATATTTTTTTTATATTCATTTTTTTCCCTTACGTCTTAGTTCAACTCAGTCAAGGTGGCCACTCGATGACCACATCTGCGGTTATACCTCGACAAACCCCTCATTGTTAATATATATTCTGAAAAGCATACGAAAATACCCTTCGTTTAGCACTTCTTTTGACCTATACTCACGATAGATTTAAACCGTCACGGAGTGTTGCGTCCACCGCAACTGATTGCAATGCAAAAGATATATGTCTTTCTTCTTTCTATTTTTTTACTTTTCTCTAACCTATTTTCTCTCACATTGATTTTTAACTGAAGTGAGGGGACGTTTAATCTAAAATTGAATTTTGTTGAAAGTTTTACCAGGTGATCATTTTATTCATAGATATCTAGTGAAAATAATATATGTATATTATTTTTACTATAAAATTTCAATAAAAGAATTAGTAAAACGGTTGATCCTACAAACCATGCACACCTCTGCAACTTCCCGTTAATTTCAAATGCAAAATACTCCAAAATTGATCAATTACGATATTTTTAAGCTCATAGAGCTAAAAATCATGATTTTACAAGTATTTTGAGCTCTTCAAGCTCCATGATAGAACTGTTCTACGCTTTTGTGCTCTTTAAGCTCAAAAGTTTAATTTGTATCTAGTAAGTTCAGCGAGGTTAAGAGAGCTTTACGGAAATTTTCGGAAAGAAATTCGATCTGATAAATAATTGAAAAATGATGAAAAAACCACTTTTTCTTCTATCTATAATATCTCACGAACCACTTAACCGATTTTGACGAAGTTGGCGGCGTTTGGCGCAGTTTGTTGAGAACTGATAGAGTTATCTTATTACAGTTTTTTCCTAATTTTTTGACAACGATATCTTTTGAACAAATCGACCGATTTTGATGTGGTTTAAGCGATATGAGGTAGTTATTTAAGCACAAAAATATTATTCTTTATTTGCTAAACAATTCAAGAAAAAATTTTGAAGTTATGTAAGAAAATCATTTTTTTCGAAAATTTTCGACGATTTCTCTTGAACAAATGAACTGATTTTAAAATAAAATAATTTTAACATGACAATTCATTATTTTTTTTTTGCGATACAGCTATTCATCTGTTCAGTTTGCATTTTTATTTTTTACAGATATTTTACTATGGTTTCAATTTTATTATGGTTTTTGATTTTTCTTTTTCAATCATTTCAAGATTTTTTATCATTCATCTTTTTAAATTCAAACAAAGAAAAATGGATTCTGCCGCGTTATTCGTTTTCATAACTGGACACAATCACTGGAGGCGCTAAAAATCGTGAACTCTTTTTTAACATAAGAGCCTTTATCTTATTATACTCCTTTGCTAGACATTAGTTGTTGTGAATTCGATCTGACTAAGTTAGTTCATTTATTAATCCGTAAGGGAGCCTATCCAAGTGGAAGATTTACTAGTATAATATTATTTAATAATTAAATAATTACTTGATGGCTTTTATTTATTAAAGTAAGTATAAATAAATTATATACTTCCATGACGAAAATATTATCCTAACAAAAAGAAAATTAATCTTCTTAAAAAAAAAAATTAATCTTCAAAATAAACGAATTCACTGCACCCATAAATGTCCGTCAAAAGATGATGGCCATTTTTTTATGCTATTTTCTTAAATTTAGTTTTTGTGTGTAAATAGAGAAGTATTTACCATCATTAAACTTGATCTCAGTACGTTTTTAAATAAGATTATGATCTTATTTATTAATTACAATTATTATCAGCTGTATCATAATATGTGATTTCATTCGTAATTCGTATAAGGCTTGATTTTATGCGTAAACCATGATCAGCTATTCAAATCTCATAAAAACTTAATTTTCCAGATAGAATAAAGCAGTATATTCGCGCTTAAGTGTGCAATATATATTTTATTGATAATTTTTTTTTTCTTCAATAGTTTGTTACTCAGTTTTTATCATCACAAGTTGTAAACTTAAGTTAGTAAACACAAGAAATCATAATCTACCTAAAAACCGGGACTCGCAGACCGATAGTTGAACACATTAAGAATCCCCACTTCTTTATGCTCCCACTTTGATAATTTTACTAATATTATATTACAACGAATGCGACTCACTAAGCAAAAGACCAGCGTCGATGTGTAACATTTCCAGTTCGTCATACGATAACAAATAATCTCGGTAACAATACAAGTTGAGTTGAAGCATAACTCATATTAAAGTGGTAAAAATTTTTAAAACTTATTTGTTTAAACTACTCAACTATAATTTAGTAACTGATTCAATTGAAATAATTCAATCATTTTTTATAACGTAATCTTATTCTTAATTGGTTTTTTAATTTTATAGTTGAAAAAAATTTGAAAATTTATAATTATTTCCATGAATATTTTAAATAAAAAAAATTATAACTGTTTTGATTATTATAAATTTATATTATCTTTTTAACTTCACGCGATAAAGATTTTCGAGTTTTTATCAGATCTCCATCGAGTTTTGCGGTCGTAGGACGCTATTCCACCTATTTTCACAGTAGTGTCGGTATGGTTGTGGGTGAAGTTGCAGAGATAGCCTGTAGGGTCAATCATCTTACTAATTCTTTTTTGAAATTATAAAATCTCATTGTTGATGCAAACAATTTCATGATTCATAATCTACATATAATTTAATATCGTAAAATTTTCAACAAAACTTATTACAACAACAAAATTGTATTGTAACTACAGTTATATAAGTGATATCTATTTATTTTTTATAGAATTGCGGTTATGGAAGATCACTTGGTTCAAAAAATTTTATCAATGATGAATAATAAACCGAAAGAAGAGACTAACTGGGAGAAGTTATTTGAAGAAAATCTTCAGCAAATGATTAATAACGGGGGGATTCCTATAAAAAATGAATCAAAAGATGAAGAAATTGCAACCAAGAAAATAAATGTTGGAAATAAAATGATCTCGATTGCACCACTGAATGAAGTGATCAAAATTTACAATGAAGCAGTAGCTTATGCACTACCTGGCTCAGAAGTATTAGCTCGTGCATTTGCTAATAGATCAGCAGTTTTAACAAACGGTGCAATGTATGAAGATTCGTTGAAAGATATTGAGAGAACGTTAAAAATTGGATATCCAGATAATTTGAAGGCTAAGTTATATGCACGGAAAGCCAAAAATTTATTGGCTTTAAACCAAAAAATGTGTCCTGAAGTTGAAGAAGCGATAGCTCAAGCTAACATGTGGATTGAAAAAATGGATGATAGCAATAAAAAAAAAGTTTTAAGCAGTCTAGATCAACTACAGACACAATCGCTCAAGAAACCGGTAAAAAAATGGGATGACAGCTTATTCATGCCTAAAATTACTAGTGAAAATCCAAAAATTTTAAGAGCGTCCCACGCTATCGACATACAGCAGTCTGAAAAATTTGGCCGTCAAATTGTGGCCACGAAAGATATTAAAGCAGGAGAAGCTGTTGTGATACACAAAGCTTATTCAACAACACTATTGACAGAATATTGGCATACCTTTTGCTGGAACTGCGTTAAGTTTACCTTTAGTTGTGTTCCATGCAACCAATGCACAAACTTCGTCTACTGCGATGAAAACTGTCGCGACGAGGCTTGGGAAGACCACCATGAGATCGAATGCCAAGTTATAAATAGTCTTGTGGCTTATAATAAAAAAAACATAGAAGTTAATCTTGTAAGTCTGCGACTATTGATAAGAGCTCTTAAAGAGTATGGAAATGTAGAAACTTTGTACAAAAAAGTCCAAGATCTTGAACAGATAGAAGGTAAATTTCATTTAGTATGTATACATATAACTATTTATTCTTTATTATGTTTATTACTTTTTTTTGTTAGACACAATTGATAAAAGCCTAACTGGAGGAATATTTGATGATAGCAAGTATGCTAGTATATACGCATTGTTACGAAAAGATATAAACTTAATAGAATCAGAACTTTTTACCAGAAAATCTATTGAAACACTCTATATGTTAGCGGCGACAACGGAAATATTTGGTAAAAAAATTAATAAGATGAGCGAGTTAAAAAACATGAAATATGCTATTTTTATTGCCAAATTACTTATTCATCATATAGCAATCGCTCGCACTAATTCTATGATGGTATAATTTATTTATTTATTAAAACTTGACAAATTTATAAATAGAGGTTTTATAAATTTTTTTTCTGTTTGTTATTTTACCCTAGCTATTGTAAACTTTGTCAATTTTCTGATAATGGAAGAAATAATTATAGATTTAATTTTATCGGAAATTATTTCAGATGATGCCAAATGACGACAAAGGTAATATGATAAGATCCTGCGGAGTTTTATTGTCACTTTTAAGTTTGTTCAATCATAGTTGTGATTGCAATGCTTATCAATATGCTTCTGGAAATATCAGTGCTGTTGTTACTCTTCAACCAATAAAAAAGGGGGAGCAAATATGCATTAGTTATGGGATGTATTACCGTGACGCGCCAACTCAAGTTAGGCGACAATCCCTGAAGTTAAAACATCACTTCTGGTGTAAATGCATGCCTTGTAATAAAAATTGGAATCCGAATTATAAGCAGCCGTCTTGTATAGTAAATTTTAAATTAATTTATTATCTTTAATTATCTTTAAAACTTGAAAATATTGACCTAGAGAAATCTAGGACCTTTAAAGAAAAAAAGCTTCTACTGAAAATGTAAGAAACGTGAATTTATATTTGACAGATGCAAAATGGAGCCCGTAAAAATGTGCATAAACTAGTTTCGATGATACAGAAGTATGACAAGTTTCCACCGATCGTAAAATCTTATCAAATATCTACCAGGGACAAATCTCCAACTGATATTTTGAGAACAATTACTGAAATTACAGATTTACTCAATAGTTACGGTAAATACTTCAATTATCCATGTGCTGAAATCGAACAGGCAAAGAATTTATTGCTGAATATTTTGCATTGGGTCGGTGGGTATTAATTAAGTTTTTTAATCGTTTTCAATTTCATTCAAAAATAGTTTTTCAATTTCATTGAATATGTCATTGAATAATAATTATTAACATAAAATATACCATCATTCAACTTCATTTACAATACTTAAATTTATAAACTCAAAATTACTAATTTACAGTCTTTGAATAATTAAATTTTTATTATGTTCTTAACAGTCCTTCTATTTGCATAGATTACTATTATATATTACACAGTTATAGTTTTTACTTAATTCTCATATATGAACATCATGAAAATAATAAAAATTTTAATTTTATAACTGTGAAAAATAAACATTTTATCTACACGTAAATTTTGATTTTATTTTAAATATCTATTATCTACTATATCTCAGCTGCATTTAATGCCATTATATTGGTTTACAGTAGGATTTTGAGATTTCTCAAAATTTACCGGTCCGAATCGCTTGAAATAGTAATATAGTGTATATAATAGTATTATAGTTCAATATAGCCATTTAAAAATTTCTAAATAATGGTTTTTTTTTATATAACTTTTGAACTCAACCAATAGAAAGCTTTTCGAGCGTTTCAAGCTCAAAAAAAAAGCGAGAAGTCCTAGGGATGGCCTGCCGGTCAACCATTTTTCTGATTTTTTAAAAATTGATCATGAATAGTGAATGTAAATGATAAAATTATAAAAATTTACCTTGATTACCATGTCAAAATTTTTATAATTTTTAAAAACTGAAAACAGTGTCATGGATCAACTTTAAAATTCACAGATTTTTTATGCATTACTCTTTTTGATTATTTTATAACGTAAAAAATATTTTCTTTAACAAGTGTGCAGTGATATTAATGAAAAAATTTTTAAGCCTTCTATCTCAACTAAAAAAAAAGTCCGTAAGTCGCGTTTTATAAAAAATTTTTTTTCTCACTATTTTTATGATTGCACGGTAAAAATACCTAATTCACCAAAATTTTTGCCAAAGGTCATAATTTTTTATTTTTATACGTAAAAAGTTCACAATACCATCAAAACGCCTCCCTTTGTAGCGAACTCTATGCGCTCCTACTGTATATATTTTTGAGCAGTCTTCGTGAACACTAATATTTGATTCCGTCAATCAATGAACAAAACTATATGTAAACTGTATGACACCGCTCCATATGTATTAAAATTATCTATTCAATATTTTGTTTGATTTTAACGCGGTTATACGTGTTCTCAGAAACACATAATTCGAAGGTAAATATTTACAATCTCATTTAAATAAATAGAAACAAATAAACATACTATTTGAAATTTGATCATTTTCTGCCAGAAAATCAATTTTTATATTGTTTACTGTTCTTTCAATATTTTTATATACTTTGACTTCATATGAGACTATGTTATACAATTTTTTTAAAAATGTGAGTGAAAAGGGAAAATGAGTGATAGATTATTAAAAAAAATGCGGTATTTCACAGGAGACCTCATCAGTTCATTTCCTATAAAAAAAAAAAAGTTTTAGATGCTGTATTTTTGTTATTTTAACTTTAGGTGACACTGGGTCATTTTTATGATTTATTTTACTTTTTAACGTTTTTTATTTTTGTTATGATTGATACAAAATAAGAAAAACTAAACTACCCTTCAATATTTGGAAACTGAGGGAACGATCGACTGGACACAACCCAGTGTATAAAAACTAGTGTTTTGAAGTATAAATTTCATAAATTCGGAAATACTATAATAAAATGAATTAATTCAGTCAATTGACTACTTTCACATTTTTATAAATGATTTTTTAATAGTCTTGGTAAGGTCTATTAATTCTTACCACAAATATGTATAAATGCGATAGTCTATTGTCAGATTTATATTTTCACAAAAAAGGAAAAAGATTCCGATGAAATACGTTACACAAAATTTTCTTTCATTGTGAATTAATGATACTCGATTTCAGCTATGAGACGTTTCGGTTGACTTTTGAACTTTTTCATTTAAAATATTTTGCGAGGAAAGTCAACGTTTACAAAAAAAAAAATGAAAGTATTTTGATCATGTATCGAGAAACCATTAATCATAATTTCCATCTTTTCTGATAAAATATTTGAATTAAATTTCAAAAAGTACAAGAAAAAAAATTTAACGCCTTTCAGAAATCATTGAAAAATGTATTTAATGATCATTGAAAGCACTTATTGATATGGGAAAGAGCGTAATGTCTTTTATAAAATCGAACTCGGAAGATCACAACGAATTTATAAAAATCTTTGTCCAAATAAGTATAATTTTTTAAAATATTTGAATTCATTTTTGGAAAAGTATTATTGCACTGATAGAAAGGTTAGCTTCATTCAAGAGAAAAAATTTTATGAAAAAGAGAACAATAAATTTCTTTAGTCAAGAAAATAAAATCTTAAGTTAGGATAAAATTCCTCGGTTTTAATAGTATATTACACTACAAGGGCAGAAAGTTTGAGATTCCTGCACTGCGTGCCATATGCCCGAGGCGAAGCCGAGGGCATCATGGCACGCAGTTCAGGGCTCTCAAATTTCTGCCCATGTAGTGTATACTAGTTTTCTTACTATGCGGTCGAAAGTACGTTAAAAATTGCGTTGAAAAAAATTGATGCCTGCCCCCGACATTTGCGGCACGAGCGAAGCGAGTGCTGCTGGGTCGGGGGGGGGGGGGGGGCAGGCATCAAATACACCTGTCAATAAAGATTTTAATATATAATTTATCGTATTACTACTTTCTTTAGAGAAAAGATCGTAATTTAACTGAATAAATTTAACGTTTAACGTTATAAATGTATCATAAAAGATTTTAAGAATAAAATAAAAACAGAAAAAAGAAATAATAATCGTAAAATGCATATCGAGAAAAAAAAATTAAGAAAAAAATCTGGTTGTATATTTTTTCAAATAATTATTTGTTCACCAATAGATTTATTTATTTGAGAATATCGATCAGAATAAAAAATATTTCTCGTTTTTTTTTTTTTTGTAATTTAAATATTTAACAAATCTTATTTCATTAAAATAAAATGACAAAGTTAGTAGTCACTTAATCATTTCTTAATTTTTTTTATCAAATAAATTAAAAAAAAAAATGGTTTTTAAAAAATTGCATTTTTAATTTTTTAAAATTTCTACATGTCAATTTTTTTTCTAATTTTTTTTGCACTAATTTATTTTTTTTTAAATTCTAAAATTTATTAAATATCTGCTACTTTAATTTTCATTAAAATAAATATATTCATTTTCTGTAATTAACTCAGTCTCAACCTCAAATCATTGACACATAACAAGACAGATACATCCATAACAATCACAAGTAAGGTTAGGCTTATAAACATAAGTAATAGAGTGAGCGCGACCACCGACTTTCGGACTTTCTGCCGCCTCATGTCTCGTTGTCAGTGCATGAATACATTTTTTCGGCTCCCCGTCGTAAAGCGCATGCGCGACTCGACCACGGCATAAATGTCAGGCTTTCTGCAGTGAAATCGCAACAGAAACCTCGTACTTTCGACCAGCGTAGTAAGAAAAAAAATTTTTTGGCTTAAGAATTTTTTTTTGTCCTAATAAATTTATTGTTGTCCTTGTAGTAGTTTTGGTTCAAGAATTTTATTCATGAATTAAGCTAAGGATACACTATAAAAACAACTGTGTTAAAAATCAACTGTGCGATATTAAATTGGATTAACGCCTTTGTAGGCGATGAACTTCTAATGTGTAAAAATACCGTCGTTAACAATACTTGTTTTGTGGATTTTACTATCTGAGATGGTATTTAGATATGTAAAAATCAAGATGATAAACATGAAAATTTGAATATTGTAGTCAATACAATCATAAGATGATAAGTTTCAAAAAGAAGCGATCGTACATGATTATAAATAAAATATTTACATTTACCATCAAAATTAGTAAAAATTTACCATTCTTATAATAAATACTTTACAGTAAAGATAAACACTGAACGATTTCATTTAACATTAAACAATCACATGTAAAGCTCATATGTTTTTTTACAACTCTTATCTCAAAAATCTCATCTACACAAGTCCAACAGCTGAATTATATTTTGAAATAATACAATTTTTTATTAATACAATTCTACTATTATCTACAACTTAATGGAAATTATAAAAATGTAAAAAAAAATTCTTTTCGGGAATCGAGGTATTATGTTCTAAAAGTATAATATTAGAAGAAAAAACTATTTGCAAAAATTGAATTTTTTTCATTTATTAAAAAAAGATTGTAGGACTTATTGATATGATTTAAAAGCTTATTCTTCAGATAATTAATTTTATGAAAGTTGGTAATTAAGATTACAATCTAATGCTAATATAACAGAAAATAATAATCAATATACAGATGGTGAATTTTACTATATATATTCATATCGTAATTATAATAATACAAAATAGTATCCATTATAAAGGTATATCATTAAAATATGTTAGTGCTTGTTACAATATTATAGTGATAGTATTTATCAAAAAGTTTTCTTCGTGTAAGCAATTCAACTCAGTTACGTATATACTTAACTGAGTTGAATTGCCTATTTATATTTATATAAATATAGAAAAGTTCTCGAAACATAAAATTTGATTTTCTATCGAGCACTTGTTATTTTTTTTTAAAATTTATCACAAAACAAAACAATTTAGAAAACAAAAACAATTTTCTTCGATTTTCTATGGCTTAAAATAAACAGAACCGCAATCTCGGACTTTTTTCAATACAGCAAAATTATTGAATTCAGTGGTTGAATTGCATTTTTATTACTTATATTATCGAATAAACAGGGACAAATAATATAATAATTATTTCGTTTGTAATTAAGAGGGAAGGTCAATGTGATGGCCGAAAAAGTGAGTGACTTTCGAAAATTTTTTTGATCGGGAAAATAGAAGAATATCGGGACCATTTTTTATTTATTTATTTCATTAAGTGTACATCCAATAATAATTACATACATTTTTTTAACAAAATATTAAATAGTCTTAAAGATACAAGCGTTGCCGTAGAGCCTGAAATCCCCCCCCCCCCCGTTATTTCATCGATTTCTAAAAAACGGGTTATCGAAAAAAAAAATCCAAGTTAATTATAATTTATATGAATGTATTTAACGTGGCAAGTAGCCGATTTTTTTATTATTCACAAATGGCGATCGATTTAAAATTTTTTAATTTCTTCAACCTCTTTTTTCTTTGTTTTCAAACAGTAAAGCTTTAATTGTTTTATCAAAATTAAATAAAGAACAGAAACTAAAACTGTCAACATTAAAAAGTATAAAAAAGATTTAATCATTTGAAAAATCCAGAAAATTTTTTAATCTCTACCGTGAAATGAATATACTTTCCGCATGACTTTTATGAACTTAAGCTACATAAGATTTAGTAGAGAGTTTAGTCATGACAACGACACAACAGCAGTTGCTACAATGAAGTAGTGGAAACGAACGGATAAGGAAAAAAATTAAACACAGATAAACCTGAATGTCGCGACGTCTTGACATAAACATGTCGTGACGCTCCATGGAGAATTATTAGGCGAGAATGCAATCGTTACGAATGTTTTCTTTTAATACCCAGCATCAGTAATAACTTATAATATTTAATATTTATTAATAATAATGTTGACAGAAAGACATATACTCTTTTACGGCATGAGATAAGAGAATACAACATATAAAATTGTATAATACATAATTACAAAAATTCGAAAATTACAATGAGTAATTTATACTATAAATAGTTCGAACTTTGTATGAATCTCTAATAGACATTTATGCGCGCAATTTTAAGCAGTCAATAACCTAATTTACAACAGAGTTTAGATATTTGAGGTTTATTACATTCATTAAATCGCAGTCCAAACATCCAGTAACTATCTAATCAGTCAGTCGAGGAAAAGATGAAAATATTTTTTACGATGCACGATGTATACTGGACAGTAACACAGAACTTATAATACTGATAATTCACTACCGGTTTTAGAATTGACGTTCAGAATTTAATGAAATTTGGCATATTGGTACTTTATAATATCATAATTAAGTAGTAAAATTTTAGAAACCTGAGCTAGTCCTGAAAAAAGATATTAATATCTACATATTTTTGCTTTTACCATTGATCCTTATGGAGAATCACAGACTTTATTTTATTTCACAAAACTGGACGTTTAGATTCTGATAAAAATCAAGACAACGAGAGAAAATAACATCTAGAACATATTTAATAATAATCAGTATGGTTTCCAAGAATATGAAAATATTTATTAATAAAAAACATTAATCCCAGTCCGAGCTACCTAATAATTTTTTCTCACATATTCTATACACTCACATTAAGAAGTTCCTCTCCACAATCCTTTCTCAATCCTTTCCTACCAAAATATCCTGTTACGTAAATGTTGCATTATTTATATTTGTTAAAAAATGTGAGAATACCAAGAAAATACCACTAAGAATACCAAATGGTATTCATCAAAAAATTCGGAGTTTTTTCTAAAAATTTTAAAAATAACGATGAAGATAGCTTT
>CAJNRD030001121.1:12825254-12840788 GCA_905319865.3 Cotesia congregata | reverse complement strand
GCCCCCCACGCTTTTTTTAAAATAAAATACATATTTTTTATTTACACTTTTATTAATTTATATTTATTGAAATTTTTAACACTATTCTTAATTTAAATTTATTTTCTATTTTTTAGTTTGGTTTTCTATAAAAAGCGTGTTTTTAGTTTTTTTTTAACTATTATTTATTTTTTACTTTTTAGTTTGGTTTATTTATAAAAGCGTGATTTTTTAGTTTTTTTAAACTATTATAATTATTATTTTTATTGAATTATTAAATGATTAATTAATTAAATTATTATTTTTATTAAATTAAATTTTCAGTAAGTAATTTATTGATTAGTGAGAATAAAATAATTATTTATGAATATTATAAATACGAGGAATCAGAGTTCGATTTCGGAGAGGGAGCCTGAGAAACGGCTACCAGAACCAAGGAAGGCCGCAGGCGCGCAAATTACCCACGGAGAGTTACATACTGACATACAAGTGAAGCTAATATAAAAAGCGTGTAAAAAAAAATATTCATATTTCGCGACACCCTACACTAGTAGAAAAATTAATTTAAATCAATAAAAAAAATTTTGGTCTCAGAAAATCAATTTAAATAATAATTGACCAAACAGAATAATTTTTTAACCTAGTACGTTTACAGAAACCAAGAAAAATCTCTTGGTTTAAGAATTCTTCTGCTTAGTTAGATTGATTAATTCTCCACTTTATTCTTCATTTATTGAAACAAATTAATTTTTTCATCAGTATGTATTAAATTATTAATCACAGTAAATATTAAATGTAATTTAGCAAAAAATGTATGTTTTACAGGTTTGGTTCCAAAACCGGAGAGCCAAATTTCGCAGAAATGAAAGAAGTAGAGGTGCGTCTTCAACACGAGATATTGAAACAACTTTACCGCTACGACCAATAAGGATAGCATATACTCACGAAAATACACCAGAAACTTTACAATCTCCTCCTCAAGTACCTCAATATTCGTATAGTGAGTACTGGAGATCTTCACAGAATTATGGTTTTGTGAATGGAAATCTCAATAATGTTAGCTTTCCATCGTATCATCAATCAGAAGTCCATGGAAGTATCGAAGGAACATCAATGAATAGCTTGAGCAACCTTAGATTAAGAAGCCATCCCTACAGCGCTAGTTATTCAGCAATGCACGCCAGTATGTGACTTACTAGTACTTATAATGAATTTAAATGCTAAGAAGTGCCTAAAAAAAGGATTCATTTTATTGTTCATAAGTTGAGTAATAATGCCAAAGAGTTTTCTTCAATTTTCGTCAAAATATATTATATAATTCGCATCAAAACAATCACATGATGATTCATTAGATAACTCTACAATTGCATTGTTTTTGGCTATTTTTAATGAAACAATAAATTTTATTAATTTTTTTCTGTCATGTTTATGTTTTTAAAAATATATGATAGTAAAATTTTATTAAATTAAATAAAAACTAGTAGCAAGTTATACTTATTGCAAATATATTTTAATATAATAATTTGTAAATTTTTTTTTATAAAAATTATTTAAGTAAAATTAATTAAATAATAAATAAGATGTGTACTATACAATTTAAAAAAATATAATGAAAAATTTTCTAACAATGATATATGACTATAAACAATATCAAAAAAAATTTTAATCAACAATGCGATAAATTAATTTTTTTTTTTATAATTTAAAAAAAATTTTCATTTGTCGGCTATTTATAAAAATCATACATTATCTTTTATTTTTTTTTAATTTCAGATAGGTAGAAGGTAAATAAAATAAAAAATTTATCTAAAATTTTTTGACTTTTTTCTTTACTATATTTTGATGTTACAAATATTGAAATTTTTGACATTTAACAAAATCTCGAAATATTTTTATTTATTGTAAAATAACACTCTTTCAAAAATACTCAGACATTTTATAAAATTCTTTTTTACAATAGCGATATATTGAAATAAACTAGTTTATAATACAAGATCCGAATTTATGAAACAAAAAAAAACTTCATTTAAAAAAAATGATAAATTTTGAAGTAAAAAAGAAAATGTTTTCAAAGAAAATTCAAAAACAAAATCGTAAATTATTATGTAATAACCAATTTTTCTATGTATAAATTCGTCTCAAGTTAAGTATTTCCATGATATAAATTAAATATTTTTACTAAAACATTTACTCAGTGATTAAGTATTTTATTAATTAAATATCAGTTATTAGTTGCCACATTAATACTGTGGTCACATGAAATAGAATGTGTAAATGAAATAAATAACACAAAACTGTGCAAATTAATCATATAAAGGATTATTCTAAATACTAAGTGTACAAATAAATTATTTGCGTATCAACACCAACTTATATTACTGTTGTTATTATTATTATTATTATATTTTTAACAAATAAAAGTTAGAAGATAAAAATTTTAAATAGAAATCTGATAGATTATTAAAAATTATGACGTTGGCACAAGATTAGAATATTGTGTAAGAAGTCTTGTAAATTGCATAAAATTTTGATTCGGTTTTTAATGTTACAACATTATATGAATATATTATTTGTTTATATTTATATGGATAAATCATTGAATTATTGGTTAGACTTGCTGTAGATTCGAATTTAATCCAATCCGTCCGTAATTTTTTTTATTTTTCTTATCTCTCAGGTTTCCTCCCGAACTCTTAATTAATTGTGTATGACAACCCTCGTATTGCGTGAACCGATCAAATTATTATACGCACTTATAAATATGTGTATTGCTACGAATGCCAAAAAGGCGAACGAAAAAAAAATTTTTTTTTCCTCAATCAGGTTAAGAGTATACAAATTTGCTGAAAAAATTTCACTTTCATTTCAAATTTCCAGATTTAGATATTTTAACTTTGAACTTGTTGGTACAAAAATTGAAAATTTTCGAAAATTCGGAAAATTATTGATTTCAGTTAAATTAAAATAAATAAAATTTTTATCAAATTTTGACGTTTTGACTCAAACCCAAATTAATAACTTTATCAACTTCTGAAAATGTGAAACTTTCGTATTAAGAAATCAAATTTTTCAATTTCTTAAAGCGAAAAATTGAAAGTGAAAATTAATTTTTACACTTCTTACATTTCCAAGTTGATTAGAAAGAACAAATTTTTTTATATACCCTTTTGGTAGTAGCAAGACGATATAATCTTTTGTCACTTAAATTATACATTATTAAATAGTTACTAAGACATTTTGTACGACATTACTCCAGTCAACTTTGGATGGGACTAAATAAAATGCTGGTGCAACTTTAGCACCACAAGGACATTGACAACCAGATATCCAACTAAAAGAACCAAGTTTAGTTTCACATTTTGGACAATTAAGTTTTCCTTCAACATTATGTATAATATCTCTCATCCATGCCAATGGTTCTATAAAATGAGTTTTTGTACATGCTTCTGTTGAATTACTTGTACCATCTTTTTTATGTTTTTCAATTTTAGCTAATTTTTGGATTTGTTTGGGTGATAATCCATCATATGTTTTGTTGCCAATATATCGCCAAATTTGTCGCTCATTTGGAAAATGAGGCAGTAAATTACTAGCGCTTGCAACTACTCTCCTACATCTTTTACAACGGTAGACAGTTGGTTCTGGACGGACTGTGGTCAGTTGTGGATCTGGTTTTATTAAATCTATAAAATTTGAAGACAAAATTTTAGCTTTACGAATATGATCAGCAGCTAATTGAAGACGATACATTTTAAATTCAACATTACGGTTGTCAATAGTAAAACCCATAGTTTCATATAATTTTAATTGCGCTATAAAGCCAGGATTAGGGCCAACAAAACGTCTTTTTGACTTAACTAATTTATAAGCATCTTCATAAGTCAATTTATGTTTTTTCATAATGTAAGCAATAACCAGCGTCGCTGATCTTGAAACACCAAAATAACAATGGACTAGAACTTTTTTATCGTTTTGCAATGCGTTATCAATAAATTGATAGGTATCTTCAAAAAATGTCAAGATATTTTCTCTAGGCATATCCGTTATTTGAATAAATTTCAAATTTATATTAGGAAGTTGTTCTACTTGTCGAGGTAATGGACATGAGTCGACTGTAAGTATATGACTTATTTTAGTATCTTTTAACCATTTTATGTCTTTTGCAGCTGTAAGATTTCCAAGATATAAATTTGGTTCTATTTCGTCGTAGCTTGATGGTCCAGCATCAAAATCTTCTCGAGTTAATTCATTACTATCATTATTAGCCATTTTTATTGTCCTAAAATAAATGGTAATTATCTATTAATTTGATAGTGCATTACATACAGTTATATTATTATATTATAAATTAATTAATTAAAATTATTACCTTCACTTTATGTCCTTCGTATCACTCTTTTGTGTTTGAATAGTTTTTTGTTTCTAATCACGTTCAAATAATAAATTATTTTTTGCAAATAAAATTAGTTATAAGAAATTTAATACTTTTCAATAATAAATATTACAAAATTCTTCAACATCAATGGAGTGTACTTAATTCAGTATTTTTTGTGCTTCATACTATTCTAGGTCACTTAAAAATTGCTCTTTCCTTCTACCTGTATCTAACAGAAAATTAAGTCTTTTCATAGTTATTGATTCTTCACATTATTATGAACATTCCCATAAAACAATTTTCTTTCATAATTAATTTAAATCACTTATGTCCATTGAATATATATTTAATAACAATATTTTATTGGTTAAAAAATAAATTTAGAATTTTGCTTAGTGTTAACTTAGATTTTCAATAAAAAATTTTAAATATATTATATTTTTTAAAAATAAACAATTCTATAAAACAAAATTGGTGAATAAATAACATTTTTAAAGCTCATTTTATTTGAATATTTAACAAACACTCTAAATAACAACAATGCACTACTACAGTCCGACAGGTGTTTAAAAATTCATACTTTTTTTTTTATTTAGATCTAAACATGTGTACTCACGTATGTATACTCTCTGTAGATGGCGCTGTTTATTTAAGCGGTAAGAATATTAATATTTAAATGATTTTTTATGTTCAATCTGTTAAATTATTGATGAAAATGTAAAAAAATTGAATGAAAGTTCTTATAAAATAAACAAGAAAAATAAATCCATTCTAAAGAAACTCGTGATATTTTTTTTATTATATTTAGTGGTTTTCTAAATTAAAAAAAAATTAATGCGAATTCATGTTATAGACATTGGATATTTAAAGTATTGATAAGTAATTTAAAAATTTAGGTAGTTATTTTTAAATTCTCTAATAAATATGGATTTTTTATGTTTCATGTATTAACATTTTATTTAAGTCAAAACTGCTAGTTATAACAAAAAAAAAAAAACCTTATTTGTGAAACAAATTTCATATGAAACACTTTTTTGTTAAGAGGCATATTTATTTATGTTCTTTAGTATCAATACTTTAAAACAAAATACGGCGAGTAAGGAAATTTTAATTGAATATTAAAATTTTTCATCAAAATAATATAATTCATACAACTCATAAAAACAAGCCAAAATGAACTAAAGTTTTTTAATCACAATTGTTTACTTTTGTAGTCGAGCTGAACTTGATATTTATTACGGAACTAAATATTTTTGATAAATTTTTAAATTGTCATAAAATTAAAAAAAATTCCTGATCATAAATTTATTTAAAAAAAAATCTTTAATATTTTGTAGGTATTTTGTGAGTATCTACATAATTACTTGATTGTTAAATTGACTTAGAATATTCATAAAATTTAGATCCTTATTTCCAACTTTTACTATAAAGTAAATTAACAGTATACTTTGAATTCAATTACTTTCAAATCAATTCGTTGTTATAACTTCTGTAAAAAATCGATGTAATCATTTTTATATAATGTTATACATCCAACATTTAAATATTTGTCACAGAATCGTTAATAAACAAAATACAATAAGCATAAACAGTAGATTTTAAAGACCGTTCCAATTCAGCTAATTTAAAAAATATTTTTTACTTAATTTTTAAGTGATATTACTAAAGAGATACGATGATTGAGAGTAAAAAAAATAATAAAATATTTTAATTGTGTTAACAGGATTTATTTCAAAAATAATTTAAGCAAAATATAAAACCTTTTTATAAGCCAGTATAAAAATTTAGGAAGTGATATGTACTTATAAATTTTAATTTTGTGACAAATCCGTTGGTTGCGGTACTATACGCAAATATGGTTTAGTCGAAGGCAAGTTCAATATTTTCAACTTTTCACCGTATAATTCTTTGGCCGTTTCATTAGGTACGCTAGGCTGAACCATTACATCTTCACCCATCTATAACACCCACAATAATATAGTATTATAATAAATAATCGGATGAAAGATAAAAAATATTTTCGTTAAAAGATGAAATTATACCTTCCAATCAACAGGAGTTGCCACTGAATATTTATCAGTCAACTGGAGAGATTCAATAACTCTTAAAATTTCACTATAATTATACATAATAATTAATAAATAATATTAAACCAAATATAGAATATAAGATGTGAATTGAAATAAATAATAAAGACAACATACTCGAAGTTTCGCCCAGTAGTTGCTGGATATAAAATTGACAAACGCATTTTCTTGTTAGGATCTACGATGAATACTGCTCGTGCTGATAAAGGAAGTCCATTACTGTCTAGCTCATCAGGATCTAACATTCCCAGAGACGTAGATAATGTACGAGATTCATCTTCTATTATTGGATATGGAAACTGTTCCACAGAAGTTTCAGCGTAGCTTTTAATATCCTTAATTAATTAAAAAATCATCAGATTAAAAATTTAATAGAAAGAGTTTTTATAGAAATTTTCTAAATCTATGAATGCAATTTATATAAAATATCTAAGT
Organism: Cotesia congregata; assembly: GCA_905319865.3. Classification (NCBI taxonomy): domain Eukaryota; kingdom Metazoa; phylum Arthropoda; class Insecta; order Hymenoptera; family Braconidae; genus Cotesia; species Cotesia congregata. The sequence continues at coordinate 12,833,912 of CAJNRD030001121.1, read as the reverse complement.
CATAATTTATTATTCAAACAAAATCAAAAAATAGCCGGTGTTGGTGCATTTAAGTATCATAGATATTTTTACTTGATATTATTTAAAAACTTTTTGAAGTATCTAAAAACTTTCGAGAATTGTTAATATTTTGGGGGAAAAAAATATTATCTTCAAAAAGAAATAAAAAATTTACCTCAATCCAATTTATATGACTTTCAATGGAATTGCAAGACATCGCAATTACTTTTATACCGAGCCGTTTAAACTCCGGCATTAATTGGACAACACGAGCTAATTCAGTTGTACAAACCGGCGTAAAATCACTCGGATGAGAAAATAAGACACCCCACCTAAATAAGTTTAATGCGTTAATTAAGCAAGCAATAATATTAATAAATTATTTGCATACATTTATCATGATGTAATTTTAATCACTTACGAATCACCCAGCCATTCATGGAATTTAATAGTTCCTTCAGTGGTTGATGCTGTAAAATTTGGAAAAGTTTCACCCAACAAGACCATTTTTAATAATTAATTTTCCAAATCTATGTCTAAAATTATTTAGTAGATGTCAAACAAATATTAAAAAAAATAAAAGATAGTTATACAGGGAGGTAACTAATGGTTAAACAACCGCTAAAAATCTAACCTATTTTATACAGATATAGTTAGATATTTACAGAAAAAGCCGCGCGGTGGAGAAAAAGTAATTTCTTCAAGATTATCTTCAATAATTTTTTATTACAAAACAATTCTCAATTTTATTTATTTTATTACTACCGGCATAATTATTTAGAATACAATTTTTTTCCTACTATTATTTTCCTCTAAATAAAAAACGTATATCGATTTAAAAAAAATTCTTTAAAGGTATAAATAATTTATAAAAAATCTTCACTTTTCGTTCCTAGTTGAAATCTGAAATTTTTTAATTTTTATAAAACTTAAATTGAATTTAAAAAGTCAAGATTTTGTAAAATTTAAATTCTTTGCAAAAATTTAATGAATATAATGAATAATAATTAGACGTTAAGCATCATAAAAAATTGTTTCTCGATTTGTAAAGAGGGATTATAGTAAAAAATTAAAAAAATTAATTAATTATTCGAAAATAGTCATCATCAGTAAAAATGAGCAAACGATATAGTGAGTGAAAAAGACATCATTCGCACAAACTATATAAAGCCGAGATACTACCTTAGATGATAAAACTTCAAATTTACGTATGTAGTATACACATATGTATATAGATAGTTTGTAAGCGCATGTGCAAAATGAATATTTTATATCTTTTATAGTCTTGAAGTTGGTCTCTCTTTTTGTTGATCGGATCGTACAGTTTTGAGAGAGAAAAATTTTAAGATTGAATTTTTTTTTCTTTCTTGAGAGTGAGACCAGCAGCATAATGGCAGCAATTGCGACAACAGATCCCGGTGATAATTCACAGTTTCACAGAACGTTAGTGAAACAATTTAGAAATAAAGCAATGGAATTCTTAAGTTCTAAAAAATATGCAAATAACCTTTTTGATATACTCAGCCAATGGAAAGTAAGTTAATATAATAAAAAAATATTTTCAACACGAGGTTATGTTCTTAACTTTTTTTTTTTTTTTTTTTTTTTTTTTTTTTTTTTTATAATTATAAGATTTAATATTTACAATTAATAATACTTAATTTAAAATTTATTTTTAGAATTCCACTAATCTGTGTATGATAACTTTAGAGACAATTTTTCTAGAGGTTTTAAGAAGAGACTACATGTACTTGGAAAGGACAATAGCAATTACTATTTCCGGTAAATATATTATAATGATAATTAATTGGCTTTTTTATATTTAACATGACTATCATTTAACGCTGAAAAATTTTTTTTGTGTCAGCTAAAAAATATATTTTCAATTAAAAATTTTATTTTTTAATACTATATGTTTATTTTTTTTTATTTTATCTAGAACCAAGTCCAGAAATTAAATACATTAATTGGTTAAGAGAATACTATGAAGAAACTTGGTCAAAAACCTTATCATGTTTTGAAAGTGATAGAACAGTAATACAAAATCAAGCTTTAACAACTGCAATTAATATGATGGCACAAGAAGGAAAACACCCAATTGATGCACGTGAAAATCATGCGTATTTTTTCCCCGTACACCGATTAAAATCAATTCTCATGGCACTGTTGTCACCCGATCAAGACAACACGCATCTTATATCAAAATTTGAAGAAACACTCGAATACAAAGATGCTTTATACTACACATTAAAAACACTTCCATCCTTAACTCCTAAAAGACAACCACATAAATTATTTATTAAAAATCTTTTGGAGCTTATCAACAGATTGGCATTGGCTAAAGAAAATGCATACAACGCAACTAGTGAAAATCAAAAATTGTTATGCCATTTACCCAATTCCCCAGTGAATTTTACATGGGATCAATCCTCAGCCAAAAAATCTTTGAACAAAGTTTGGGGATGTATCATGCACTGGGAATTAACGCCTCAACTCCACAAATTGCTGTTAATTGTTCTTGTTGAACGGGTAATTCAACATTTAGAAAAACCGATATTACTAACAGATTTTTTGATGGATTCACTAGATGTTGATGGCCCGATTGGAGTTCTTGCTCTTAAAGGTGTTTACGAACTCGTCACAAAGCATAATCTAGAGTATCCCAATATTTTTACTAAACTTTATGCCATGTTCGAGCCGGAAATTTTTCATACCAAATATAAAGCTCGACTTTTTTATCTCTCTGACTTATTTTTACAATCTACGTAAGTTATCACTCAAAATTTTTTTTTTTTTTTTTTTATATTTAAATTAAGAACATCAAGTTATATATAGATTTTATATTATTTTGTTTTCCACTTTTCAGACATTTACCCGAAGCACTCGTTGCAGCTTTCATCAAACGTTTAGCTCGTTTAACCCTCGTTGCTCCTCCGGAAGACATTATGATTATTTTAGAATTTATTGGTAATCTTCTATTACGTCACCCTGGTCTAAAGTGTCTTATAGATCATCCTCATGGTGGTGAATTATCCGATTATCCTGGTGTAGGAGATCCTTTTCTCATGGAAGAACGTGATCCTCTACAAAGCAACGCTTTGCTCAGTAGCTTGTGGGAAATTCGTGCTCTCCAACATCATGTTTTGCCAAGTATAGCAACAAAAGCAAGATTTATTAATAATCCTCTGTCTTCTAAAGAACATGATGTGACCGCTGCGTTAGACAATACTGGAGAAGACATTTTCAATAAAGAAATTAAAGATACTGTCAAAGATATAATGTTAACATTTGAACGGCCGCATTCTATGTCATTACCGAAAGGAGAAAGGCTATTTCAATACTGGCAATTATGAAATGTGCATTGAGTGATTGTTTTACTTATAAAAAAATAATGGTAATTGATAATTCTATATCGAAACAATTATTCTAGCGGGTACTCATTGAGTACGCATGATTGATAGAATGTATTTTCCATGTTTATTAACAGTTATTAATAAGCTAAGTAATCTCAGTCATTTCAAGAGTACTCGTTAGTAGTATATCTATTGAAAGAAAATGATTTAAACTTTTTAAAAATTCCATCTTCAGTAATTTATACAAGATTTTTTTTTGTTTTTTTTTTAAATTTGTGCGGCTGTGAACCATCCGTTATTAATTTTAACAATTATTAAAATTCAATCAATAATTATTATTATAATAAGTTACAACAAACATAACCACTTTTGTTTTGATAATTTTGATTTATTTTCTAATTGAGTTATTTAATTATAAAACGCATGTATCTTTACAATTAAGTATGTCGATACATTTATTTAATTTAAATAGATAAATTACGATAGTTGTTTTGTTGTTTGTAAAAACATTTATAACCACGTATAACAGATAATAAAAAATTTAATTTAATAACTATTAACTTAATTATTTATGTTAAAATTATTGTAAAGCTGTAAAGTAGATATAAAAACTTTTTATTAATTCTTGATGAAATTAATTCATCATTTACAAACTAACTATAAAAACGTTTAATTTAGATGGTTTTTTTTATTTTATTTTATTTTATTTTTTTTTTTTTTTTTTTTTTTTTATAAGTATTCATATAGATTTTTTATATATACATAATCGGACCCATTGAGAATATCAGTTGACTTAAACTATTCTGTTGTCCATCATCTGTAAATATAAAATAAAAATAAATAATTGAGTAAAATAATTTTTATGTACTTGGTGTCAACAAAACTTTATCTTTTATTTACCTCAATGAATTGACGCCATTCGTTTTCATCCAATGCCTGTTTTATTTTTACCAAAGTGTTATGAGGAATATTCGGTTTAGAAATATTAGTGTTATTACTCGTTATTGATATGTATTGAATATTAATCAGGTCACAAACTGATGGTCTTTCTTTTGGATTATAATTCAAACATCTTTTAATAACATCTATCAAAATTGAAGGTATTGGTTGTGAATTAGGTGGTAGATCAAATGATATTTTAGTTGACGGATTTGTAATAGCTCCAATTTTAGCCCAATTTTGACGAATATGTTGAAAAGGAGTGTAACCAAATACTAAAGAATATAAAATGCATCCAAGAGACCAAACATCAGACTTGTAGCTAATTTTGTATTTACTGTTTTGATGTGATGTTTCATCAACATCCATCAATGCTTCAGGACTAATGTAATTTAGAGTACCAACAGTTACATTTTTTATAACTGATGTCATGTCACCGTGAACTGTCGAAGCAATACCAAAATCAATGAGTTTTAATCTACCTCGTACAAGTAAAAAATTAGCTGGTTTCAAATCTGAATGTATAACACCGTGATCATGGATATATTTAACAGCTGTTAACATCTCAGTCCAGTAGTACAATATCATTGTAACTGGTAATTTTTTTTCAGCACAAATTGTTTTGATAAATTTACTCAAGTCCGTATCACCCATTTCCAAGACAACATAAATAGTTTGCCCTATTATCTCATAATCAAACATTTGTACAATGCATGGAGCTTGCAGCTTACAAAGCATATTTATTTCTTGAATGGAACTTTGCATATTTTCTTTATCCATCCGTGATAAATCAACAACTTTAATAGCTCTCAATTCAAATGTTTTTAGGTCTTGTACACGATAAACATTTCCACTCATTCCTTGACCTAAGAAACCTAGAATCATATATTCTTTGTTTTTAACAGTAATTGTCTTTCCGTGTTGAGATTTTTTCGTACTTGAAGGTACTGATGCTTGAATTTTGACATTATCAACCGTTGAATTTTTATTTATATTCTCACGTGCTGCTACAGATTCATGGGTCACTGTAGGTCTATTACTTGCGTGTCTTTCAGAAAGAGGTTTTGTCAATATACCTTTTGATTCACTTGGGTGTTTTTCAAGTTCGTAATCAGTACGTCGTGATTGATGATTAACTTTATAAGTATTAGGCATATGATCTCCCATGGTATGTCGTTTTTCAGTGGAATAAGTATCAGAGATATGTGTTGTAGGCTTATTCTTTAACTCGCCTCGATGTTTATCAATTTCGTATTCATTATGTTTTGATAAATTACATATTGGATAGTTCTTAGATACATATTCACCTGTAGTATTCTTTTTTTCAGTGTTATAATGATCAGGAATAGGTTCTGCTGATCTACTTCTTGACGTAATAAAATGTTTTTGAGTATCATTCTCCGATGACTGAAATTTTAATTCAGCTTGACTTATTGAAATGTCTCGAACAGGTGGCTGTCTATTTTCTTTAAAGTCACTAACAGATGAAACAAGTGATAATTTTTCAGGAATAGTTTTCAAATGTTCACGACTCTGATTCTCGTTAATCTCAAGAGTTTTTCCATGTGATGGTAAATTTTTAACCGATGCTCGACTTTCTGACGTCTCTGCTAATGGTCTTCTGGCTCCTTTTACTGAAGAATCTGAATTTCTTTGCCTATTAAAAAAAAAAAAATAAATGATAATTAAAAATTAAAAGTAGTAATTATAATGAAAATATAATATCATTACCATTGTGAATCTCTTTTAGAACTAAGAGATTGTCCGGGAGTCTGACCAGAGCCAAGCATTCTATTTTGTAAGGGTGTACTCATCATATTATTTTGCGTCCAATGAGAAAATATAGTTGCTGGTGTTTGAATATGAGATGAGTTAACATAATCTCCAGATGTTTTATTTTGTGGTGTTTGAAATAAATTTTTGTGTGATACTGATGGTACTGGTCTCGAACTACTAATTGGAGGATTTTGCTTCAGTGGAGTTTTTGTTGCTAATTGATTTGACAAACTTTGATATTGATTAGTAAGTGGCTGACGATCTAAACCAGTAGTAGATTCGATCTTATAACTTAAGGTAGATTGAACCCGCCTTTCTTGAGTCGAATGAATAACATTAGATGCTTCAGACATGATACTAGGTTGTTTCATGATATAATTTGAATTTGATAAATTAGAATTTGACTTAATAATTGTTGATAGTCCAGACACTTGAGCTGATAAAATATTTGACTGCTTCTGCACCGAATTATCCGATTGATTAGAAGACAATGAAGCTGTAGAAGAAATATCTTCTTTGGCTAAGTCTGATGGTGAGTTACTGATGAATAATTGTTTAGATAATTTTAAATCATCAACATTATCATTCGAGTACTTATAATCTTGAAGCCTATCATGATTTGGTCTATTAATGTTAGAACTTTTAGATTGAATAAAATCTGGAACAGTTGCCATTGAATTTATTAATGAACTATGACTGCCTTTTGCTAAATCAATTTTTTTCATACCAGAATCATGAATATTCACAACAGTTTGGGGTGATTTTTCATTGTTTGAACTATACTGGAAATCTGGATCTCTTATATATTCATTCTCGTCTGGTGGTAAAGACTGACAATCATATAATTCAGACTCTCCAATATCATCATCGAAATTTTTAGTTTTTTCGCCGCTGTCGTCGTCATGACCATCATCATCGTCGTCATCGTCATCACATAAGTTCATGAACTCTTTTATTCTAACAGGTTCTGATTTACATCTTGATAAACTTTGATGACTTACAGTACCTGCAGTTGAACTATTTTGAACACTCAATGAATCGTTTTTCAGTTCTTGACTCATATTTAAACAAATTCGACAACACAATAGTTAATAAACTAAAAAAAAATGTAAATTTAATTGTTAATTAAATTAATCACTGGGTTTATCTTAGTATTAATTTTGGTTGTATGAATAAATAAATAACGAACAGAAGTTGTGTAAGAAAAGCAAATAAAAAAAACTTTCTCTTGTCTTTGTTTAGGAAAATGCATCTCTCAGCACCTGTCCTTAAACAAAATAATACTTTTCAAGTGGGTTGTTGGTACAAAAACCTCATAGTTTATACTAGTAATTACATATATTGATAAAAATGACTTTTTTTTTTACGAGTGGATATTCAACTTGACTTTTAAAAGCTAAACACAAATATTGTTGATGTTATGACAACACTGAAAACTGAAAATAGTGAGGCTATTGTACCGGTTTTTTTGTCATCTGTAGAGAAATTTAAATTCTCAAGATGAATTATGATTGGCTTTCTGTAAAAGTATCACAGGCAGATGGCGTGACTGTAGTCATCTAAGAACAGTTTTTGTTATATTTCAAAATTGACTTAATTGACTTGGGTATTTATTTGTAAACAAGGCTTACAATTCTGATTAAGATCAACAGATATTCGGTAGAATCTGGCGCCAAGTTCCGTTCTCAAGCCAGACTACCGAGTGTGTATATACCGTAATAAGCAGAACGGTTTTTTGAGGTTACAAATTTTTTTTCAAATTTAATTTGATTTTTTTTTTATATGATATTTTATAATAGTAATTCATGCTTTTTATTACGCGTATTACTTGATTATTATCAATTATCTTTATAATTTCTATTTAAAATTATTAAAAATAATCAGCACAAACTATAGCGACCCAGATTTTTAGATTTTAACTTTTTTCTTATGTAAAAAGCGGACGGCCAGAGACTAAATAATATAAGGATGCATGCTAATCTTATAATAGATGAGAGAAACTACAGTGAAAGAAAGATATTTGACAGCTTGCAATTACACACGCCAGACGGCGCAAGAATAACTTTTACATGAACTATAGCTTAAAGGGGATAGTTTCTAGTTTGCCACCGGAAATGCATTGAATTAAAATTGTCAATTTTTATTATAATTACAAAAAATACTAAAATCCGAACAAAAACAGTTTCACTGTAAAAAAAAATCGCGCCAAGTCCACGTTCATAAGACTATTAAAAAAAAAAATTTTATTTCTTTATATGAGAGATATAAAATAAAAAATCCAAGTAATCGATATGGTTGTATATGATTTTCGGAAATTAAAAAAAAACTTTTTTGTAAATTTAAAAATTAAAAGAAACAATTATGGAACGTATTTAGTGTGCGTGGTTACGAAATATTTCACTTTTTATGAAATTCCAAAAATCTATCTACTAGGACTTTTAAAAAAAAATTGAAGTACACAATGACGCACACCAAGTACGTTCCAAAATTGTTTCTTTTAATTTTTAAATCTACAAAAAAAGTTTTTTTAATTTCCGGAAATCATATACAACCCTATCGGTTACTTGGATTTTTTAATTTTTTAATTTTA
>CAJNRD030001121.1:12798423-12824925 GCA_905319865.3 Cotesia congregata | reverse complement strand
TACGTTTCAAAATTGTTTTTTTAATTTTTAAATTTACAGCAAAATTCTTTTTAATATCCGAAATTCATAAACAATCATATCGGTTACTTGGGTTTTTTAATTTTTTTATTTTATATCTTTTTGTAAAGAAAAAACTAATTTTTTTTTCTTAATAGTCTTATGAACGTGGACTTGGCGCGATTTTTTTTACAGTGAAACTGTTTTTGTTCGGATTATTATATTATGGAGGTGGAGGGTAGAAGTACTTCTACCCTCTATAGATTATGCATAACAGAAAATTTTATTGATTTTATTCGTAAATTTAAAAAACAATCATTTCCAAAATATTTGTGAATAATTCAAAAATTCAAATTTAAAATGAAAATTAATTTAGCAGATATATATCATCATTTTAAAAATTTTTTCAACAAATAAATTATGTCAGAAAATGAGAAAAAAAATTGACATTTATAAAATTGAATAAATAAAAAATGCAATTTTTTAGAAATAATTTTTTGGAGCAAACTTGTTTATTAAAAAAAATTAAAAAATGGCCAAGCGACTGCTAACTTTAATGTCATAATTTAAACTGTCAACTTATGAGCAATTATAAGATTTCAGATAGTGAAATAAATGCTACTTGACATTATTAAAGTTAGCAGTTGCTTGAAAATTTTTTGATTTTTTTTAATAAATAAATTTGCTCCGAAAAATCATTTCTAAAAAATTGGATTTTTTATTTTTCTAACTTTCTAAATGTCAATTTTTTTTTTCTCATTTTCTTTGACATAATTTATTTGTTAAAAAAACTCTTAAAATTATAAATTAATTTTCATTAATGTTACTGATAATTTCATTTCTTAAATTTAATTTTATCGTCTTATGTATGAATAGACATGTCCTTTTTGTAAATAAAAAAAAAAATAATAAATTAGTCAATTTATTAATTTATATAATTTCATACATTTATTTTATTGTGAAATAAGAATGGTACTGAATGAATTATTGTTTGATTTTTATGATTAAAAAAATAGTGAACTAAATAAATAATTTTATATTTATTTATTCATTTCAAAGTTTTTCATTGCATTGCTAATTCTTTATTGCAGTTATGAACCTTTTATATCAATAATAAATCATTCTTATCTTTAATTATTCAACTGTATAATGACATATATTTTGAATTCTATTAATTTTTAATTATTTACGATTGAACACTTAATAGCGGTTGTATATTCATCAAATTAATCAACTATTCACTTTTGTTTTGGAAATAGTTATAAACGTTTCACAAAATCATTATATAATGAACGTAAAAAATAAAAAATGTAGATCGGAATAACTACAAAGTTACTTCCACTTTTGATTTCAATTATTTTATTCAACACCTCGATTACATACCCTTAAATTTTCAAAATGTATTCGAAAAAATTTCAACTACTCAGATTTTTTATAAATAATCATATAAATAATAAAGAAAATCAAGTTTTTCACTCTAAACAAACCTAATCGATTTTTTTTACCAATTAAGTTAATTCCAAAACTTGAATCAACTATTGGCTATTTTTTATCAAAAATAATTATTAATGATGATGATAATCAGAATTAAAATTTTTACTTGAGTAATTTCAGTTAATCCAAAGAATAGTGATAATTAATAAAATTACATTTATTTGTTACAAGAGTTCTTTGTCATCCAAAATATTAATTTACAGTAATTTATTACAATTAGAAAATTTTTATTACGAGAAACAAAAAAATTAAAGAAAAAGTCAAATTTAGGACAATTAAATAATCAATTAACTATGATAATCTCATGAAAAAAGTAATAAAAATACAACAATGATTCATTTATAAAACATAGCCAAAAATAGCAATTGTTCGGGGTGAATGAAAAATTCTGGATATACAAACTTTTAAAGAAGGATTAAAAATGATTAATTTTATATTCAAAGTATATCTATTATTAATGTCTGCAAAACTTGACTTATTTTTGTTTTTAATGTAATATTATACTAACTAAATTGAATTACACTAATTAACCAATTACTTACATTCAATTTACTATTTTTATATTATTAATTGCTATAATTATTATTCTTAATATTCAATCATGTCCCTGGAAATAAACATTCAAAGTAGACTCAGTGTAACTGTATTTTAAAAATACAAACTTTAATTTTTTCACGCAACAGCCGTTTTAATCTCTGGTTTTCAATTATCATTCATTCATTTGTTCCACCTTAGATATTATAAAAATTACCCTAAATTATAATCGTGCGACTTTCGTACTTAGTCTTTCACATAGTCTTATTCTATTTAAATATGTTTGAATGTTCAACTATACAAACAAAAAAGGATATTTACGATTTTGTTTTTCTTCAATAAAGAATTATTTTTAAATTTATAAGGATGAAAACTTTTCGATGTAAAAATAATCGGGGACACTTTGATGAACTACAAAAATTAATGTATTATTTCTCTTTCATATTCTTTTACTTTCTAGTATTTTTTTTTTTTCCTCGTTCGTCGTCACTATTGCCACGAAACCCAGAAAAAAAAATTTATAACATATAACTTATGAAATGATACAATATAATGGATAATAAAAAAAAAAGTTATAAGTTACATAAGTTTAAAATCCAAATTTACAGAAAAAGATAAAAGAGATAAAAATATTTTCTTGTTTATTTGAAATAATATTGAAGATAATGTAAAATGATTTGTTTTTTTTTTTTTTTTTTTTTTTTTTTTAAATGTTAATTATGAAATAATACGCTTCACTCGAAAATTATTTTTTGTCTGTTATTTTTATGATGTTAAATTTTAACGTTTGCCATTATTATAAAGTGCACGTAATGGAGCTTTAAATGTTGCTGCCGATTGTTGTTGCATTTGATAAGCTAAAGGGTGGATTTTGAAGCCGTACAATCTAGAAATGTATATAAATATAAAATTTAGTAAATTGTTCAATTAAATAAACTCAATAATTAAAAATAAATAAATAAATAAAGGATGAAAAATCTTACCGAGGAACAAATTGATTTGTAGCACGTTTAGGTCGATATTCTGGATGAACCATAAACAACATATGAGGAAATCCAGTGCCAAAATATGCACCATCATTATGATGATGTCGTGAACTTTTTGGTGTGTAAACATCCATGCATTTAGGACAGTAACTTTTAACCATGGCTTCACCAGGAACATCACTTAATCCGAGTGGCAACATTTGTTGAGACTCACAGTAAACACGTGGGCAATGGCCAAAATCACCAGCTTGATACTTTTCAATCATCTGAGCTATTCCACGATTCGTCAAAATATAGCGAGCGTGAATGAGGCCATAAAGCATTTCTGCTGCTTGCTCAATTAAATCCGATTGATTTGGATTATCATCCAAATCGTCGTCTGATTAACAATTAAATAAATAAGTAACCAATTAACTACTTTGTAAAATAAGTTTAAAAAAAAAAAAAAAAAAAAAAAAAGTTAACTTACCAGGTTCTAAATCTAAAATCATGTCCAATGCCTGACGATAATGTGGAACTTGTTCATTTAATCCGGTAAGATTAAATTTATCTTGTATATAATCTTCGTCGACCTAAAAACAAATTAAAAAGTTTTTAGATAACTAATTGATTGTATGAATAAACAAAAAAGTGTTTTCAAAGTAAGTAATTGAAATACTAACCTCACAAAAAAATTCATTTCCTCGGAGTCCGCAGAACCACGAAATCCAGGACACCTCTTCTGAGCTGCTCATCTTTCTGATAGACAATTTATATTTATTAATATTATTTTAAATTCACTGGAAAAAGCTCCAAAGAAAAAAAATTTTTTTTTTTAATATTAAGTAAAAGATAACGGTTATAAACTTGTTAAATCATCTCGTAAAAGGTAAGGAGTGAAGTGTGTTATGATGCGTCAGAAAAGTTGGTTATATATTTTAATAAAATGACGAGTATTTTATGATGAGATATGAATTATGAGTACAGCAAAATGAAGGTTAAGAATGAGCTTGAGTAAATGAACTCGCGGCGCAGGTTTATATGAATAACGAGAAGTGTTCTGATGGAGTAAATATAAATGACACAAGAGAAGATGAAATTCGCGTGAAATATTTGTTGATCGATGATAATTGAATGTATATGATATTAAAAGATATAAATGCGACCTTAAAATGAAATTCAAATACGTAGAAGAAAGTTTATAGACAGGACAATATTTTTTTTTGTGGGATAGGCTTACGACGAGACAAAATGCCCAATGGCCGCAAGCCGTCGCCCCACGTTCGAGCTTCACCTACGTTTCCGTGGTCATCGTTGTCTTGGTCAAAATCGCTTCGGGTAAAGCTCAGGACGTTTTGCACCCGAGAAACGCATTACTCGTTAAAAAAAACCGATGTAAAAGCGAGTTGCTTAAACAAAAAACCAAAAATAAACAGGTCACTCGGCTTACCTTCGATGCCTTGATATTAGCCACGTTCTCGCTCACTCCTACCTCGTATCAACAGAGGGCGCGATTTTTTTTCATCAATCACACACAGCCATCTCGCCACCTTTCATTTTATTCTTAAACTATTACTCGTCAATTTTTATTATTTCACTCGAAATATGAAAAATTTTAATCCAGTAATTACTATTTTTATTGTATAATCAATTACTTTTAACATATATTTTAAACTCATATTACTTTTTTTTTATTTGAAAATAGAAAATAGTTTTTAAAACTCAAAAATTGTGTCGGAATTAATCATAATGATGACCAACAAATTTATTTTTTTAAATAAAATTTTTTTTTCTAAGAAAGTGTAAACTTTAGATAAAATTTTGCTATTTAAAAATTCACATTACAAATAAAATTTATTTAGTTTATTATTATATATTGGAGTAAATTTGTAAATATTTATCACTTTGCGGCTAATGCCACCTATAATATGTTTTTAAGCGTCAACTTATTTAATTTAAAAATAAAATTATTATAGCCCTACGCGGCACAAAAATTTTTTTGGTAATATTTCGTTGAATTTAAATTGACAATTAAATTATCAATTTTTTACTTCCCAGGCGTCACAAAAAAAAATGTTGACTTTTTAATAGATTTCACTCAACAAGAAGTTAAAAAATTAATAATCGTTATTAACAAAAGAAAATTTGTGCCGCTTGAGTTCTTGTTAAATAAAATTTACCAAAGTCAACAGTTTTTTATGTGACGTTTGGGAGTTTTCAAAATATTTACTGATTAAATATAATTGTTTTTTTTCTGTATAAATTATTATTTATTTTTTTTTAATATAAAATCATTTTGCACGCGTTATAATTATTTCAAATAAAAAAATTTCAACTTAAATTATTTACTCATTTAATTCATATGATACTGTAATCAACAGACATATAATCAATTTTTAGAGTTAGTTTTTGAAATCATGTTTTTTGTTAAAATAGAGTTTTTTCTTATGTTAACATAAAAGAAAAAATAAATCTGGTATTAATCAAAAACATTGTTTGAAAAACAGGCCCTTTTAGTTTTATTTAACAATTAAATTAGTGTTAAAAAATATTTTTATAAGAATTATATTCATATTTTTCTAACATTTCTCTGGATGGAAATTTTTCATAGAAAATTACAATTTTTTATTATTAATAATTCCAAATAATATTTTCTTAAACTATTTTTTTTCTTTTAAATAATAAAAAATTAATAGTTAAACTGTTGGAATTCAATATAAGGAGTACATTCTCTTAGAGTATTTATTTATTTTTTTAATTACACATTACATTATATCCTTGATGATTTCGTAATATCATATAATAAAGTGAAAGTGAAATCAATGAACATGTTTATGACTAGAATGAAACTATCCAGCTTCAGCTCAGCTTATTTATTTTTTGCTTTTGAAATTTCATGATATATTTCTATTTAATATCCAAAAAACGAATGAAGTCAATGTTTACGTTTTTAAATGATAATTTAGGCCACGGTTGCTAAGCAGCAATTATGAATCCAACATGGCGTTATGGTCTATTGCGAAAGTGTCAACATCCTATTTAAGCATTTAATTTTAAAGATTATAAACATATATATTAAAATTGAAAATTAATTTGTATTTTATTTATATCAATCGTGTATTTGATATTTTACGATCCAAGTCTCAAAAAACACCGATGTTAAAAATATGTAAAATCCAATCTTTTATTTTCAAGACTGATGACTATATAATAAGTACAAAGTTTATTTTTAACAAGGAGTAGAATTGTCTATATTAAAATTAGTAATTCAATTCAAAATGTATATGAAAAATACAATATTTATTTTAAAAATAATTTTTATTTTTTTATTTTCATCAATTTTTTTAAAGCAGTAAAATGAAAAATAATTAATCAATCTATTATTATTATTATGAAAACGATCTGAAAGTGTTATGTTAAAAGAGTAACGTAAAGTTAGGTAGTATCGCTACAATTAAATAGTATTCATAGATATGTCATGTTTATCACAGTTTTATCATTTGATTGTCGTAAAACCGTTTCATTTATTTACGTTTATATATTCACATTAAAAAAAATACTATAGTAAGTACTTAAAATAATAATACTTAGAATAATTATATTAAAATGTTATTTATTATTATATAATTTACATTTTTTCTCTAATAGATGATGCATATGTCATTCTGGTTCGGCACCGATCTCGGAACATTTTTATTCAATGGATTCAATGTTACAACTATTAGAGGATTTTTCTGCACATGTTTGGGTCTTATTGCTATAGCAATTATTTACGAAGCAATGAAAACATTACAAATAAAATTACATCAATTGACCAAAGCTGCACTAGCAGTAGATGACTCACAAGCTACTGAAAATTCTTCGCTACTATCACAAATTGTACCTACGTTCCCACGATTCTCTTCATCTTCTCAAAGGTATTTTTTTTTCAATAATTTAAAAATGTTCATATTAAAATATTTTAACTTGAAACTATTAAAATTGTCTTTTTTTTTAGGTGGGGAATAATTTTATGGACTTTTGAAGTATTACACTATTCAGCTCAAACAACAATCGGTTATATTGTTATGTTAGTTGTAATGACATATAATATTTATATTTGTATAGCATTAATTATTGGTTCTGCCATCGGATATTGGATATTTTCACCTATACTACTTTATTTTAATTTGAAAGAATTAAAACAAAAAAATAAAAATATTTCCTGCAGTCCAGGATGCTCAGGTAGATCATTTTTATAATTAAAAAACCAAAATTTAAAAGAATACTGTCCAAGTTTCTATTTTTAAATGAATCAGATTAATTTTATAACTTGGGGCATAATTTTTTTTTCAATCCCTATGAGCAGTAGCATTTATCAGAAAACTTTTATTAAATATCCATCTAAAAAATTTGATAAAATACCCTTTTAATTCAAATTGATAAAAATTTTTATTTTAACAGAAGGTAAATTAATGTAAAAACTACCATATGAATAACAAAAAATTCTTGTTTAATAACACTTTTTACAAGATCAAATGCATAAAGTACATGGTCAGTACGAATGATCTATCATCCGACTGACATGAGTATAAAAAAAATTTTTTTTAAGAATATAGTCTTATGAAATATTTCGATTTTTTTTTCAAAAGTTAGAAATTGGTAAAATTTTTTAATGAATGATTCTCATATGCCACAATTTAGATAAAATTTTAATGTAATATTTTTTGTTTCGTCAAGTTTCATTCACAATTATCAGTGAAATAATAATTTAAAAAATATAAATTTTTTAATTAAACAAGAAAAACTTTTTTGGCCAGTCGATTATTTGAAATATAAAATTTTTGAGATTATTTCTTAGTTTTTACTAATTTGATTTTATTTTTTAAATTATCATGCTGATCACACTATTTGTTTGTAAATCAATTTTATCTCATAAAAAATCAAATTTATCTTAAAAATTGTTTGTTATCATAAAAAAATGTTTCAAACTCACTAACATCAAATTAAACTGATGAATTCAGGTCGATAGTGCTTAAAAAAGTACTGTTATTACTTACAGCTTAATCAAAATAAGTCCCTTTGTAATTTAAATTATTAATTAATAACTTTCTAAGCAGATTAACAACATAAAACAATTCTAGATTAATTTTTATCATATAAATGATGTTAAAAGTTTCTAAATTTTTTACCTAATAAATTTATTAAACTACTTGCAGATTCAATTTCAACAATTGAGAGACGACCATCTAGTTTATCTGCTATTGCTGATCAATCAGCATCAGAAATAGTGGCTGAACTCCATAGTATAACCGATATAGAAGAAAAATAATGTGTGTATCAAACAAATTTGGATTTTGATAGATAACACCCCAAGTTAATAATGATATAAATTTTATTGAACAACATATAAGAGTATTTGCTCATGTTACCGTTGATAATTATTTTATACTATAAATTGAATATATTTTATTTGATAATTTCGTAATTATATTCTTACGAAAATAAAGATATTTATATATCATTGTTTTAAATACATCGTAGTTAATTTTTTTAATATTTGTAAATTATATGAAAAAAATATATAAATGAATATATGTAAATAATATATAAAACTGAAATGATGAAAAAATATACCATTTACACATAAGTTAATAGTGTTTTGTTATTTATAAATTATATGTTGAGTTATATATAGTATTTAAAAATAACTGATATTTAAGAATTTGATTAGAAAAAAAAAATATCAAATTCAGAAGCATTTATTTATATTCAACAGTTGTTTTTATGACTTGCGATTTATGGTAAATACCTTCTGCTTGTATTTTGCATATGCATTGTATTATAGTATAGTTACTTGAATTTTTCAAGTTTAGTTTACTTAAGTATTCGAGTGTATACCTACAGGATAATATATGTATATATTTTTATCCACAAGCAAGAATAACAAATCTAAAACATTGTAAACTATGATTGAAATTGAAGTAAAAAACAGGCTCCACAGCAGTATCTTTCATCCTTATCTACGAGAATGGCATTCAAAAAATCTCCAATTAACTCCAGCAAATCTTATGTATCCAATATTTATTTTGTAAGTACTCAATTTTAACCTCACTCTAATACGATATATTTTATTTTAATTGTTTATTCATATTTTCAGAGATGTTCCTGATGAAAAAAATGAAATCGCCAGTATGCCAGGCATATACAGATATGGAATCAACCATCTGAAGCAAATGCTTCAGCCTTTAGTAGCCAAAGGATTACGATCTGTACTTTTATTTGGAGTTATTAATGATGAACTAAAGGTGATGAAAATTTTCGATTTATTTAAATTTAATTTATATAATTTGGATAGAAAAGTAAAATTATAAATATTAATTTCAAACAGAATCCAATTGGAACAAATGCTGATTGCAGTGATAATCCGATTATTAAAGCAGTGCCGTTGTTACATAAATGGTTTCCTGATTTAGTGATCGCGTGTGATGTATGTTTGTGTCCTTACACAAATCACGGTCACTGTGGAATTCTTTATGAAGATGGCACAATTAATAATAAAGCAAGTATAAGTAGGATTGCTGAAATTGCAGTATCGTATGCTAAAGCAGGTGAATTGAAATATTTTTATAGTTTTTTTAATTTTTATT
Source organism: Cotesia congregata (assembly GCA_905319865.3). Classification (NCBI taxonomy): domain Eukaryota; kingdom Metazoa; phylum Arthropoda; class Insecta; order Hymenoptera; family Braconidae; genus Cotesia; species Cotesia congregata. The sequence goes on along the minus strand of CAJNRD030001121.1, from coordinate 12,815,306 downwards.
GATAAAATTTAGGAAATTATCAGTTAATGTTTGTTATTTTGTTTTCAATAAATAATCAATAACTGTTGCGTACACAACAGTGACAATAATAATCACGCTGATAAGGGGTCACATTGCTATTTATTTAGTCTTCTCTGCAAATAAATATAGCTAATGTAACAAGATTTAATATTTAGTAATGTAAATAATTAAACTGTTTTAGGAGCTCACATAGTGGCACCATCAGATATGATGGATGGTAGAATAGGAGCTATAAAAAAAGCTCTTGACAAGGCAGATCTAGCTCATAAAGTTGCTGTTTTATCTTATGCTGTAAAATTCGCATCTGGTTTCTACGGACCTTTTAGAGATGCGTCAAAGTCAGCTCCTAAATTTGGTGATAGAAAATGTTATCAGCTACCTCCCAATAGTACAGGCTTAGCCGCCAGAGCTGCTGTAATTATATAGATTTTTTTTATAGTTTAAAAAAATAATTAATGAGTTATTTATTTCAACAGGCACGAGATGTTGCTGAAGGGGCTGATATGTTGATGGTTAAACCGGGAATTGCTTATTTAGATATTGTTCGTAAAACAAAAGATACTTATCCAGATTATCCGTTATTTATTTATCAAGTATCTGGTGAATATGCTATGATATATCATGCTGCTCAAAATAATGCTATTAATCTTAAAGATGTGCTCACTGAAATATTAACTTCAATGCAGCGAGCAGGTGCTGATTGTATTATTACTTATTTTACTCCTTATATTTTAGATATTTTGATTCCAAAGAGTAAATATTGAGTCTGCTGTACAAATTTTTTAATTCTTTTATAGAACTCTACATACATATGTTTTCAGTTTAGAAATTATTTATGGATAAAATTATACAAAATAAATAAATATCTTATCAATTTAAAATTGTTTCATTTCATATATTTTATTGTTTTTAAGTATTTTTTTATTATAAGTAATAAATAGTTTGAAACATTTAATATAATAATTTCGAAAAATTCTATAATACTGAAAATAGTAAACGTTAGACTTATTATTATTATTTATTTTATTTTTCAATAATTTGATTTTGAATTGCTTACAGTTAAAAAAAATTTTTTAAGTAGTTTTCAGATTGCTGCATGAAAATTATTTTACCAGATATTTGATCATTTTAAAAATTTTTGCAATAAATAAATTAAGGCTAAAAAAATTGACATGTAGAAATTTAAAAAAATTAAAAATACAATTCTAAAAAATAATTTTTTGAACAAATTTGTTAGTTAAATAATATTAAAAAATGGTGAAGTGACTCTTAATTTTAATGTTCTGATTTCTCCTGTTTTAATCAAATGATTTTTATGAAGTAATTTTTATGAAAGCTGATGTAATTTTCAAGAAACTAAGTCCTGTTAGATTAGATTTAAAATAAGATTTCGCGCATGACAAATTTATCAGTACATACAGTAAAAGAATTATGAAAAAAAAAAAGTAGTTAGTAGCACATACTTAAATATATCATAATAATTTTCTGTATTAAATAAAAATTAAAAAATATACAGAAAATTCCAGAGTAAAAGTAATTATAAATAAATTTTATCTCGAATAATAAATTATACAGATAAATTTCAATTGATTGACGATTGACGTGTCCGAAGCACCCAAATAATATTCTTGATAATACGTAACTGCCACTACGTATAGTGTTGGACCAATCAAGAAACGCCGAGCAGTTTCTAGTAAAATACTTCCGATATCCAAAGATAGCGTGTATACATGTACTGTATGTTATTTTCATTTGTGCCAGTGATCATACTATGGATACAAACGTGGGCCAATGAACAATAGCCAACCTGGAGCAGTCGTAACCAATCAAATTTAATATTTCCGTTGCTACGTATCTTTATCCACCAATCAGAAGAAGCCACGACAAATTTAACTGTTAATATGCCGGTGCTGAGCTCGTCCGCCAGACAGTCAACCGAGAATCAAAGAACGTGAAACAAGGATATCCCCTACGTAGTGTTATTTTTCACTGTATTACTAAGTTTTACTGAATATTTATTCAACTTTATTGGTAAATACTAATTTTTTATTTTTTCTGTAGTAATATTTATTTAAATTCTGTCATTTTGTTAAATTAATTTTCACATTTTATTGATTTGTATATACTATAATATAAATAATGTTTGCCACGTATCAGAGGGTTCCTTGTTGATGTTCCGTTATAAATTCTTTGGCGTGAATCAGTTTTAACAGTTATTGAATACTGAGTAAAAATAATCATTTGTACTTATTGTGTGTTTTTCAATAAATAAATTATTTCTTTATTTTGGATTTACTGATAATACGTAAAATTTGCGTTTAATTAAGCCGATAACGCCGGGACATTTTGGTTTGGTGAATTTTTTTTTTGATTTTTCATTAATAAATTCAGATAATTGCTTATACATGCGACAAATGCGGACAAATCAATCATTCTTATCAATTTAATTATTCAAATTTGACTATCTTGAATGAAATTAACTTAGCTTACTTACGGTTATGCGTTTGTGAATTGAATGATGACCTACTAGAATGTTCTGCCACCCCTTACGTGGGTGGGGACAACATTTTTTAATGAAAAGATAACTGTTTTGATGTTTGAAAAATTTATGATTTTTAATTTAAATTATATATACGAGTATTGATTAATTTTTTTTTTTTCTTTTTTACAGATAACAAAATACAAAGAAAAATGAAGGGTATATTAGCTTTAATGGTGTTAGGGCTAATTGCAGCTACTGCATCTTCGAAAGAAGATAGTAAGAAGAATGACGACATTGGAACAGTTATTGGAATTGATTTGGGAACAACATACTCTTGGTAATTAAATTAAATTTGGTTATTAATCATTAATATCTTTAAAGTAACGAAAATACTCATAATATGTTTTTTTTTTTTTTTTTTTTTTCTCTCCAGTGTTGGTGTTTACAAGAATGGTCGAGTTGAAATAATTGCCAACGACCAAGGAAACCGTATCACTCCATCTTATGTAGCATTTACTGCAGAAGGAGAACGTCTGATTGGTGATGCTGCAAAAAATCAACTGACCACTAATCCAGAAAATACTATTTTCGACGCCAAGCGTTTGATTGGTCGTGAATGGTCAGACCCAACAGTTCAACACGATGCAAAATTCTTCCCATTCAAAGTAGTTGAAAAGAACAGCAAACCTCACATCAAGGTAAAGACGAAAGACGGAGACAAAGTCTTCACTCCTGAAGAAATTTCCGCTATGGTTCTTGGAAAAATGAAGGAAACCGCAGAGGCTTATTTGGGCAAAAAAGTAACTCATGCAGTTGTTACTGTACCAGCTTACTTCAATGACGCTCAGAGACAAGCTACTAAAGACGCTGGAGCGATCGCTGGTCTTGTTGTGATGAGAATCATCAACGAACCAACCGCGGCTGCCATTGCTTACGGTTTGGACAAAAAAGATGGCGAGAAAAACGTACTCGTATTTGATCTTGGTGGTGGTACTTTTGATGTAAGTCTTTTGACAATTGACAACGGAGTCTTTGAAGTAGTAGCAACTAATGGTGATACTCACTTGGGAGGTGAAGATTTCGATCAACGTGTTATGGAGTACTTTATTAAATTGTACAAAAAAAAGAAGGGTAAGGACATCAGAAAAGACAACCGTGCTGTTCAAAAGCTTCGTCGTGAAGTTGAAAAAGCTAAGAGAGCGCTCAGTGCCAGTCATCAAGTTAAAATTGAAATTGAATCATTCTTCGAAGGTGATGATTTCTCAGAGACCTTGACCAGAGCTAAATTTGAAGAATTGAACATGGATCTTTTCCAGAGTACAATGAAACCAGTACAAAAAGTACTTGAAGATGCTGACATGAACAAAAAAGATGTTGATGAAATCGTACTTGTCGGAGGATCCACCAGAATTCCAAAAGTTCAACAATTGGTTAAAGAATTCTTTAATGGTAAAGAGCCATCCCGAGGTATTAACCCCGACGAAGCTGTTGCTTATGGTGCCGCTGTACAAGCTGGAGTTCTCTCCGGAGAACAAGACACCGACGCAATTGTTCTTCTTGACGTAAATCCTTTAACCATGGGTATCGAAACTGTTGGAGGTGTTATGACCAAATTAATTGCCAGAAACACTGTTATCCCGACCAAGAAATCACAAATCTTCTCTACTGCATCCGACAATCAACATACCGTTACAATTCAAGTTTATGAGGGAGAACGTCCAATGACCAAAGATAACCATCTTCTTGGTAAATTTGATCTTACCGGTATCCCACCAGCACCCAGAGGAATTCCTCAAATTGAAGTAACCTTCGAAATTGATGCTAACGGTATTCTGCAAGTATCTGCTGAAGATAAGGGAACTGGTAACCGTGAGAAAATTGTTATTACCAATGATCAGAACAGACTTACACCTGATGACATCGAAAGAATGATTAAAGATGCTGAGAAGTTTGCCGATGAAGACAAAAAACTTAAAGAACGTGTCGATGCTCGTAATGAATTTGAATCTTACGCTTACTCAGTCAAAAATCAACTTGCCGATAAAGAAAAGCTTGGATCTAAAATCTCTGAGGAAGACAAGGAAAAAATAGAGACTGCTGTTGACGAGAAAATTAAGTGGCTTGAAGAAAACCAGGATACTGACCCTGAAGAATACAAACAACAGAAGAAACAGCTTACTGAAATTGTTGAACCCATCATCGCGAAGCTTTACCAAGGTGCTGGTGGTGCTCCTCCACCAACTGGCGGTGACGATGATGATCTCAAAGACGAATTGTAAGCTAGTTACAAGCAAATACCAGTTCATCTTAAATCCAGACTGAATTAATTAAGAGAAAATTAAAGCTTCCTATTGCGATAATTGCTTCGGAAAATTAAATATTTAATTTCTTTTTTTTTTTTTTTTACTATCTCTTTCAATTCACATTAGCTAATTGATTCCGAAGTTATGTATCAAAAGGAGTTATACCGTCGAGCATTTATATAAGATCATTAAATTACAATTATAATTATTTTACAAATCTCAACGACGGTAATGTATTCTAGTTTGTTCTAGGTAATTAGCCTTATGATGAGATGAAAATATGTAGATGTTATTCTATAAATTTTGTACTGATGAGGTTTTTCTTAATTCTCATTGGATTTTTTAATTTATTGTTAAGTAAACATATATATATATATTTTTTTTTGTATGATTATATTGTATGTCACTGAGAATAAATGAACTTAAAAATGCGTGTGATTTTTGTCGTTCGTCAAATGTTACAAAGCGTGCAAGATAATTAAATACAATATTAATGTAAATTGTATGTTTGAATGCGTGAAATATGCTAGGAATGTATTAATATGAAAATAATAATAAATAAATCATTTTTTTCAAAAGTTTTTATTTTTTTATTTTAAATTTAGTACCAAATTATTTAATTAAATAATTATGAAATACGATACATTTATTTTTCAATTAAAACACTTTAATCCAAAGTTTCATACAAAAATCGTAATTGTTTTCATGCTTTTTTGCACTCCAAAAAATCAACCTATTTAATGATACAGCATTAAAACTTAATAAATTAAGGAATGAAAAATTAAAATTTAACAATTTGTGTGTTAACCAGAAGAATATTAAGTCAGACTTTTATAATAAATTGTAATATAACATCTAACAATAATAAAATTAATATATTAATGAAATAAACATTTTATATGAAATAGTTACCAAAATTATGAAGCCTAAAAAATAATTTTATTAGTTTTATTAGTATTTTGTTTATTTAAAGTTCGTTTTACAGCACCAATATGTTTTCAGTATGCAGACGTAATACTTTGTTAGTAAGAATTAGTTTCGGTATAAAAAATAACATCACAATGAATTTCTTTTAACACGTTTTCTTCTTTAAGCTAAATATTTTTTTTTTTCGTAACTGAACACAATTCAATTTTTATTTTTTAGAGATATATATGAGTAAATATAAATACAATATATTTTAATATAATCAAATTAATGTTATTGTTTGACTATACAAACGTTTTTTAATTTTTTTATCTTTTTCTGTAATTTGTAAAAAATATTGATGTTGAATCTTATTCGTAATTCATTGAATTTGAAATGATAAAAATTATATAGCATAAATATAGTTAGTTAATACATCAAGAGTTACAAAATTTTTGTTAAGTATGTTCCTAATTACGGGTAATTTTTTTTTTTACTTTTACTTTCATCAAAGTATTTTTTTTGTGTCCGAAATTTTTTTCTCATACTTATCCACTCCAAATAAGGATATTTTTGTTTAAAGTACCCCACATTTTTACTGTTAAAACTAAGAACAAATTAAAAAAATATTGAAGCTTATGTAGTAATCGTTGTGCTAAACTTTAATCTAGATTAATCTTACAGCGCTGTAAGAAAAAATTTCTGAGAATCGAATAAAATTTCTGTTAATTTATAAAAATTAATAAATTTTTTTTTTGTTTTGTAAATCTAAACTTTCACAAAATTTTAACTGCAACTTTTTTTTTTTAACAATGTTTATAGGAAAATATGATTATATTAAATAAAAAAAAAAAAAAAATAAATAATTACATTCATAAAAACATGGGGAACATCTTTAAAGAGTATCTTTAAATTAAAAAACACTATATTATGTTAATGCAAATAGTATATATTATACGAATACATACATGGTTATTCGATTACTATATTCGATAAATATTTTTATCTCTTAGTTAGTTAGTTAGTTAGGACGTTATGTGTTTAATAAAGCAAACAATAACGATCGTAAAATAATAGCAGCCAAAAAGGAAAAATTCTTATTGTATTTTTGCTATTAAAAATTTCATTTCCAATTATATTTACCTAAACTTGATAACCTAGTATGTATATCTTGTAAAATTATTAGAGAAATATATTTTTTAACATGATAATTTTATAACTGATTTTTAATGAATGATTTTCTTAAAATTTTCATTTTTCTTTTGCATATTCTAATTGTTAGATTGAACACATTAAATGTATTGTTTTGTTTATTTTTATAATGCCTCTTAAACTTTGTGTTTGTAAATTCGTAAAAATTATGTTTATTTTCGTTTTCTAATTCGTTTAATTATTCCAGGACATGACCAAGAGAAGAAGCAAAATAAAACTTTACTAAAACATGTATAGTTATATTTCTACACTTGATCGTTTTCCTATCGGTCGTCCTTTATGATTGATTGATTATTTAACTTGAATATATGCTTTTCATCGTATGAATTATTGAGTAATATTAATAAATACATTTATAGTTTATTTTTGTTTTATCACGATTCAATTAATTTAATAACGCAACAAGCGAAACGCATAACAAGATCCAGGGTTTACAAAACATGTATTTTTTTGCAATATTTGTATACTAAGGTATAATATAAATAAATTTTGTAAATAAAAAAAAAACAACACGTGAAAATTTATAGTTAAGTATCGCCAGTAGTTTTGTACGCCTCATAACAAGAAGCGTTAGAGGGTGTACTTGTGTTATCGACAAATGAGATTCTTCAGATTAAAATTTTTTTTATTTATCTAAATAAATCCAGAGTAATAATTGTATTAATAAATAACAGTATTTTTGACGGCATGTCTCTGATTTTAATTTTCTCACTATTTATTTTTATTTATTTCATTATAAACAAATATCGACTGTCATATCACAGTTGTTTAAATCTTAGTAGGAGTACTAAATATTTGTTGCTTTCACATTAGTATTTTGAATATGGCATATATCAAACATATAACAATTAAATAAAACTCATGTAAGTCTATAACTCTTTGGGGCTAAATGCGTATCACAGTAAAAGAAATTTTTCTTTCTTTTTTATTTTTTTATATTTTATTTTGTTTCTTACTATTTTTTTTCTTACGATATTTGACAGAAAAAGTTATTTTCCTAAATTATTAAATACCATTCAGAGACATACCTATAACTAAGCGAATCATTTTCCATTTATTTTTTACACCCTTTCTTTCTATTATTTTTTATTTTAAATCTAAATTTTTATCATTCTAGTATTCACAGTTTTTTTTTTTTTTTTTTTTTTTTTCATGTGACCACACAGTGATTTGTCATAGTTGATTTCTAATACTTTATTTAAACAAATTAGCGATAATATTTAAGCGCATTTTTAAAATTTGTATTTTTTTTGTTTTCATATTAATATTTATAGATATAAACGTATTCTATGATATAAAAAGGTACATTCTACTCATTAAGTTATTATTTTTGTTATTATTGTGTAATCTTAAAATAGGTTTTTATATATCTATGCTGCAGATTGGAATATATTCATTGATACTATAGTTGTTTTTTTCATAGTTAAAGTAAAAACTCTTAAAAAGTAAATTAATAATCATTATTCAAGTTTGTCAGTAAGTGAATTGTCAAATTTAAGTATTTTAAAACTTTTTTCTATTAATATAGAATTTATTTTAAAGAAAAATTTCAAATTTTACTTATTTTTCGTTTTTTTATCTGTATAATCGATTCAAAAAATAGCTACTAAAAACGTTATTAATTTCCATATTTTGTGCAGTATATTCTAAAAACATGCAGTTAATATATTCGTTAAATAGTACATTGTTAACTAGAAGTTAGTAAATTATACTTTTCAATATATAAATATTGATAATTTCTGATTTTTTTAATAGTAGCTTTTAAATTTGTCGTAAGTTAAATAAAAAATATTTAAAAATTTTCCATTGAAAATTGTGAAATATAAATAAAACTTAGAAGTAGTAGTTAGTACGGTGAAAACTTAACTGTAATTTTTATCGCTGTTTATGATTATTTTAGGCCATTACTTACGATTTTCTTCTTTTATTCATGAATATTTATTTTTACCTATCGCGAATTAAAATTGACGTTTTGCAAAAGCTTCAATAACTTTTGGAACATGAACATCGAAACCACAAACTGTTAACACATCATTAACATATTTGCTTTCCATGTATGTTGATGTAGTGCCGACAACCCAATTTACCAATCTGTAAATGAAAATCATTTTTTTTTTTTTTCAACATTCTAAAATATACATTTTAATTTTATATAATAATCACTACGATATATAGCAAATGATAAAATTTAATGTGTTATTTACATAACGAAAATCGTAATAGACTTATAATTAAAATAATGATAAATATTAATTACCTTGTGTTAGGTAAATTCATTTTCTTCTTGTAAAGATCCATAGCCCGGGATGTAAAATCATATTTTTCACGCATCTTATCGACAACATTGATAAAAACATCATATTTTCTTCGATGATGTGCTGCCCAAAGAATTGGTTTACCAAGATTTGGTGGAACATTGACTCGGACACGCATTTTTTCGTAGGCTTCCTGATATGTTGCATTTTTATCAAGATGAACTGGTCGTGCATTTAAACCTTCAGTGGCAGTAAAAGCCGATACAGTAACTTTATCTTCAGATCGTAATAAGCCGAGTGCAATAATACAAGCAGCTTCAAGTACCCAGGGTTTGAAAGTATCAACTGACACGTGAGTAATTTGTTTCTTTTTCCAGCTTTCTGTGCTTACAGTTATTAAAACTCTTAGACCCGTTGGTTCAATGTTTGCAAATGAAATATTTAAAGCCGAATATAAAGCATCAATAATACGTTTATCTGGATTAGGTAATTGTCGATGTTTAAGTTTATTTTTTCTTCCTAACTTTCGTTTTGTAAATACTGGTATTTTATCTGGATCTTCGTAAGTTTTAACAGCCATAAGAATAACCGCAGGACGAATTTTCGATCTTAGTATTTGATCTTTGTTTGTGATGGCACTTAATATTTTTTCAGTTAATTGAGATGTTGGTATAAGTAAACCAAGATTATGAATTCTTTGAAGATTTTCAACAAGAGTAGGCAAATCCATTGACTCGATTAAAGCTTCCCAAACTTCCGGCGAATCAATTAAACTAGCATGAACATGATCTAATTTATAATTACATGTTCTAATTAATCCTGCAGCTCGTATAGCATCTTCACACTGTCGAAAGTTATCTACCCGTTCAATAAAATGTAAAATTTCTATTGCTTTTGTTTCATTACCAAATTCCAATTTTGCTTTATCTAAGCCAAACATAATGTATTTAAAAACAGCCTGCATGTCTGGACCAAGGCCTTTAGTAACTGGATGAGAGAGCTTTATAATATCTTTGTGTTTCCACCCATGCCTACTTTTATATTTTGTTACACATTCAGCCAAATTTTTAACATCATGAGATAAATACCATTTATTTACCATACTACGCCAACCATGTCCGTAACCATGTTTGGGAATTGATGATTGTTTACTTAGTTGAGATGCATATTCAATGAATAACATAAACTGTTCTGGATTTTTACATTCTTCTGAAATAAAATTATATGCTGCTTGTCGTAATTTCTCACTTTTTTCTTGTCGTGCACATACAGCTAGAGAAAATATCAAAGTTTCAGGCTTAGGTACTGATCCTGATTCCAATAACTAAAAGTGAATATATTATCATACTTTTTAACTGTCCGCCTATAAAAAAAATTTACTGTTTTTGTAATTTAAAAAATTACCTGTTTTATTTTAGTAATTGGAAATAATTCCGTATCTTTGTCTGCAGCTAATTCGACAATAGACGTAACTTTGGCCATTGTAAAGTGATTTTGATTGGTCCATGTTCCTGAATAATAAACTGGATACTCTTTACCAATGTAAAGATATCTTACAAATCGGGTCTTAGGGCTATCATCATCCACTGAAACTCCAACTTCTACTGCCATTTCTGCGCTTCAGGAGCAGCTGGATTTATATATATATGTATGTATAACTATTATTTTATTTATGCATAGTGTTGTTGAAATTTAATTGGCAAATAAAATAATTAGAAATTTATCACGTACTAAGTATAATAACATATCATTTTCCCCCAATCATTCTTTGTATTTTTTTTTTTTTACAATGCACAGTACACATAACTCAGTGAAATTATGTATGTTTAGTTTAGTTTTATTTTTTCATTATGCCAAAGCCGAGGCCAAGTGGCAATGAGAGAACATACATAAAATTTTACAATTATTGTGCAATTTTAAATATGCAATTGTATGTATATAACAAAAGAAAAATAAAAAATAAAAAAAAATAAATTTAGGTATGTATATCAGATAAAATTATAAATATAAGAATAAAATTTGTAATTATAATAAAATAAAGTGTTAATTTTTTACCTGATTAGAGTTTACTGATTTAAATTCAAACCCAATCATACAATACACTGACGTACAAAATTTGTGACAACCTTAATCGAAAACACTTGCTAAAAATACATTCGATAGAGAAATATATGAGTAGATATATGTTTGTATATATGTAGGTATACTTATTCGAAACCGTTAGAAACTTGATCACGGTATCAACATTGAACCCGAATCTACCCGAACAATTTACTTAGGTCTTGTGATGAGACCCGAGAAAGTCCGAAGATGATTCTCTTGTTCATTCAATGGTATAATATTAAAATATTATTATTATTATTATTATTATTATTATTATTATAAATGACTGGTTATCATCATATGTGTACAACTCAAGTATACTTTTTTTTTTTTTTAATTAAATTGTAAGAAATTATTAAGAAACATCATATGGATGTTATTTCTTCCTCCATATCTTAGTGACAACTGTTCAACTGTAATAACAATGTTAAAAATATTAATGGTGAAAATTTTATTTTTGTTATTTTGTAATTTACTGACGCGGCTCTCATGAAATTGGGTTGCAGTCAAATAGTCAAATTGACAACATTCCGAATTAATAAATTACTAGAACTTAGAAAGTAAATATAAAATATAATTTAAAATAAATAATTTGACAAATTTTAAAATTCCGAAAAATATAATCTTGAATAAAGAAAAAACTAAAGCTATATATTAATAGAATCTTTCAAAGTCATAAAGTCTCAATAAATTAAAAAACATAACAACGAAAATTTTTACGCCAAAATAAATGAACCGACGAACACTCATTTAGTCGAAAAATGTGAATGAATTTAGTTATAGTTATTTGGATGAGTAATTTTCAACCGAATCATTATTCATATGGACGAGTATTTGGATGAATATATACGTCGGAACGAACTTTTTTCGAAATTAAATTATAATTTTAACTCTTGAGGAATATAAAATTTATGTTTACCTATATTCGATAGCTCGGTGTTTTATAATTTACAAAATTGTTTTTCGGCTAGTATTCTATTTAAGTTAATGTATTTTATAAACTTTGAATGTAGCGGAATTTTTAATTTTCTAAAGTTTTGATAATTCGGAATGTTGACTTTTTGGGAGATTATATTTAACAAGAATTTCGATCTGACTGGTTGACCGCAACCCCCCCAAGCGTCACAAAAAAAAATGTTGACTTTTTGGGAGATTATATTTAACAAGAAGTCAGAAATGTATAATTGTCAACTTAAATTTAACAAAAAAAACATTAACAAAAAAAAATTTGTGCCGCTTGGGCCATGAAATTCATTAATTAGCGCTAAATTTAAATTATGTTCTTATTCTTTTATATTAAAAACATTAAATTACGTATTTATTACTCTAAAATTCCAAATAAGTATATATATAGTACGGGAGTAGTAATATTAATAATTATTTTGAAGTAAAATTTACACAAGTTCGATTTCAATGTTTTTATTTGCAATTTTTTTCTAGTCGATGCGCCACCTTTGAATAAAATTTAAACTAAACTTAAAGGCAATGTTTCAATTGATGCGATGGTTGTTGCTGTTGCAAGTTTCATCGATGAGTTGCATCAGCCCATCAGTCCATAGATAAGAACCAGCAAGTGGAAACAGAAAAGCGTTTCATCAGTGCGTGTGTCATCGATTAGACTGATTCAGTCACGAGAAGCAATTACAAACGTCTAGTTTAACTAACGGTGCTAAGACAATTCAAGTATGTAAATCAAAAATACTCTTTCTTTCTTTTTTTTTTTTACTAATAGTAAATTCAAAGTTTTTTTTTGGAGCAATTTTTTTTCGTCGCTCCTATTGCACCATAATACTCAACTTGAGTAATTGTTTAGTGAATAGCATTCAAAAAAAGCGCAAGTCTGGAAAATTCTATGGTTAATTTTGAATTCAACCACGTGGAATTCTATTTCGTTGGTTTGAAACGTCAAATTCACGCTTAGTTTTAAATTAAATCGTTGAATTTTTGACAATATTTACTATTGGTTTTATTTCACTTTAGTCAAAAATTATGTCAATTGGGTATTATATAATATGTCTGGCCCTGAGCCATGTCCTACTGCCTCATATTTTGCCACGCGCCCTCACACCTTTTATTTTAAAAAATTTTCTGTCACAATATCTTGATTTGGTCAACAAAAGTATAAAAAAAAGTTAAGCTTAATTAATTGAAAAAAAAAAAAAAAAAAAAAAAAAAAAAAAAAAAATGCGGACATTATTTTTTAGCAAAAGTATTTTTAGACTATTTTATTTGAAGGTTAGCATTATTAGTTCAAGGTCAAGACAATCAAATTCGACTTTGATCAAGAAATAAATTTATATTTTATTTTAACTTATAAATTCATTTATTGATTTTATTAATTGATATTAATTTAATATCTAATTTTTGAAAAATAAATTTATAAATGATTGATTGCAAGAAAAAAAATAACTTCGCGCAGACGTACGAGTTTAATAAATATATTCCAAAGTTAGATAATCATACGTCATACAGATGCTGTAACAATGAATGATTCAAAATGTGATTGTCGTGTCATAATGAAACGCTAATTTGATTGATTATTCATAATACAATCAATATCACGAAATTTCTTAGTTTGAATGAATAATTAGTGAACTTTATATGAGAAGCTAAATAATATTTTATTATTACAGATAGCAACGCAAAATGGGAGTTCCTGCTGGTGATTTTGAAAAAGGAAAGAAGGTAAAATATTTATTATTATTATTATTATAATTTGTTTCATTTTTGAGTAAATAACTTTATATTGATTTGTTCTAGCTTTTCGTTCAAAGATGCGCTCAATGTCATACCATTGAGGCTGGTGGCAAACACAAAGTAGGTCCTAACTTACATGGAATATGGGGTAGAAAGACAGGTCAAGCACCTGGATACACTTACACCGAAGCCAACAAAGCTAAAGGTACATTTTTTAGATTAAAAAAAAAGTTCTTTAATACTACTCTGTTATTAACCCTTGTATTTTGAACATTTTAATAGGTATTTCATGGAACCAAGATACGCTCTTTGAGTACTTGGAGAACCCGAAAAAGTACATTCCAGGTACAAAGATGGTGTTCGCCGGATTAAAGAAACCCCAAGAACGGGCTGACCTTATTGCTTACATTGAGAAAGCCAGCAAGTAAAATATAAATTGTTAATTTCAATGCCTGAGCAAATTTCACCAATGAAGACGCAAATTGATCAAATAGTTAAATTATCATCTTTAAAATTTGCGTATTCTCTGTCCAGTCAATTGGTAAACGTTTTCTCCTGTTAATTCTCTTTAAATGTGAATCATCCATCCCTGAATATCTTGAAATTATTCGATGATCTTCGTGAAGAATAATTTTAGGGATGTTGCTATAGGAAATTAGTAAATAAATGTTCTTAAAAATAAGTAGATAATTGAACAGTATAAAATTATATCAATTTGTGCATTTTGAGAAAACGAAAATCTCAATTGTTAACGAATTGAAATTTATTTAGATCTTTGTGGTCAAAATAAATCATTGTCATTATTTATTTATTTTAATTGTGTACAGTTAATTCATGTAATTCATCAACATTTTCGTCAATAGATTCAAAATATAAATTCAAAAACAAATTATATCTTGTTTTTTATTGTCATTGAATTTATTTATTGCAACTCAAAAATTTATGGTAAAAATAAACATAAATCCAAACGAAATTTCACACTTAATTAAACAATTTTTAATAATGATGTGATGATAAATATTTTTTTCAAATTGGTCGACAAGAAGAAAGAAAATAGAAACATATCTGGTCATAATTTGCAGTTGCTGCCTTGGTTTATCCTGATTGATAAATAAACATCAGTAAATAAAATATATTTTTTTTTTTTTAAAATAGTTTGAATTTTACCCTTATGTTCAACAGTTATAATTTTTTATTTTTGAATTATTTTATTTTATTCATTTTTATTATAAGTATAGTAGTATCTATAAATAAATAATGCCGTACCAGATAAGAGTGAATTTAAACGAAATTGTCTTAGATTTTATTTAAGTCAGGTATTAAGTTCAAAAACTTCTAAAATACCAAATTTATCAAAATAGTCAACCTGCTCAACTCTTTTTTGATGATTTTATTATAATTTTCACACGTGCGAAATATACTGGAAGAGACAGGTAAGTATATACACAATTCTGTATCTCAGTAATACCGACAAAGAGAGATTATCTATATGATTAAAAAAATAAGATAAATTTTGTCTTCGGCGTAATTAAATGATAAAATAGTCTTTTGAAAATGAATTTAGTATCATTGTGCTTTTTCAAGGTTTCATATAATTTCGAGTATTAGTTAATTTATTATGTAAATTTTTGCGAGTATTTTTTAATAGATTCGAATCAATAATTTTCAAAAAATCGGGAAGTTATTGGTTTAACCCCGATTTTCGCAAATCAAGTTGTCATATCTTCACGTTTTAAGGTCCGAGGAAACTATTCTGATTATTTCCACAAAGATGTCCTGATGTACTTGCGCGCACGTGTATGTGCTCGAAGAACTCAAGACTTGGTAGAAAATTTTTTAAATGTTTTGAGCTTTGACCTCGAATATAGCGGGAAGTTCAAAAATAAGGAAAATTTTGTGACGAGCATGTCTTTATTTTAAAGGACATTTTTATAGTTAAATTTAATGTCATCAGAAAGATCTTGACATGAATTTGTGCCTTTTCACGATTTTATATATTTTTCACTTGTAGTCAATTTGTTATGTTAAGCTTTTGAATAGTCTGTTAGTTCTATAAGTTTGTCTCTCAAAATTTTCTTTCAATTATTAGTTTTTAGTCTTGTCAATATACAGCAATATTATTACTTTAATTTATTTCAAAGTGAGTTGCGCTGTTTTGTAAATACTTTTATTTATTTAGTGTTTTTAACTTTAGCATCATACTGTGAATTGTTTTAAAAAATAACAAAATAAGGTAATCTAAATAAGATACTTATCTAAAACTTCTAAATGAAAATTAAATTAGCCAACATCGGAAAATTTTATAAATTTTTAATTAAAAAAAATTTGACATGTAAAAAATTTTAAAAATTTCAAGGGCAATTTTTTAAAAATATTTTTCTATTTATATTAATTTTAATTGATTCAAAAAATTAAAAATTGTCAAATGTCTGTTAATTTTAGTATCATAACTTCTAACTATTATAAGCCTTATAAATATTATAAAGAAGTGTACACTTCTATTGATAGCCGCGTCTATTTGCATGTAAAAAAGTCTTAATAAATCCACGCCGCGTGAATATAAGGGCCTTTACATTCACGTAACGTGGAATTAAGGATCTTACATTCGCGCGGCGTGGATTTATCAGGACTTTTTTTTACGTATGAATAGACATATCCATTATTATAAATATTATTATGAAATTTAATTTTTAAGTAGGACGTATAACTTCAAATTTACTTTTACTAATTTAAACATTTTTAACTTCGCGTTAAGAAAATTAAAAATCCTCAAAAAAAAATAGGGAAGTTATTGTGTGTGTGTGTGTGTGTGTGTGTGTGTGTGTGTGTGTGTGTGTGTGTGTGTGTGTGTGTGTGTGTGTGTGTGTGTGTGTGTGTGTGTGTGTGTGTGTGTGTGTGTGTGTG
>CAJNRD030001121.1:12778369-12792649 GCA_905319865.3 Cotesia congregata | reverse complement strand
TTATTTACTTTGTTTTTTTTTTGTTTTTTTTTTTTTTTTTAAACTAGATGTTTTGCTCGATTAATCGTTGCGTTTGATAATAAAAAAAAATAGAAATATATACTTGTATGTAAAATAATTATCAATCGTCAGCTGGTGATTGTATAGCTATTATCGTGCATACAAAATGATAAGAAAATTCAGGCCTAGATTTTCAATTATCGACTTTATTAATTGAAACAAACACAGTATGTTATAGTCAAATATTTAAGTACCCATGATAACAATACTTATGTACATTAATTTGCGTTGTAATAAATTCTGGAGTAAGCTTCTAATAAAGTTTAAAATTCAACGGGTAGCAACAGGAGCCATGTCCTACTTTCGTGATATTCGAATACTGGAGTTCTGTCTATGTAATGTAAGAGTGAATAAGCTGCTCCTGGATAACTGCGACACTATGTAATCAAGCAGAAGGGTGAAGGTCTTTAAATCTAGAGCAAATTTTTATTACATAGAGTTTATATATATATATATATATATATACACATATTATGTATTTAATAATGTTTTTTTTTTTTTTCAAAAATCAATGAAATATTATTTATCTAATGATTAAAAGTGTAATACAAGAGTTTTTAATGATAAACCAAAAAACTTGATAATAGTATTGATGATAATAATAACACGGATTTTTTATTTTAGAATGAAATACTCACCGCAACAACAACAAAAAGAACGAAAATCAGAAAGTGAGGTTGCATCTATGATTGCGACACCTTCGAGGACATCTCGAAGTAAAAATTCAGCACATGGATGTTCATCTAATCGAATAATTAACAATACTGTATCTACTGGAATATTTGCTTGGATGAGAGTATTTCGAATGGCATCGTTACTGCATAAAATTGGCTGTTAAAAATGATCTTCTGTCCTAATATATGGAACAGATAGATGTAATAATTTGTTAATCGTAAAAATACGCAACAGGCGTATAACAAATGAGGTATCACGTGCTCGACGTTCTTAAATTTTCTTCTTTGGCTCACCAATTAAACTTATTGTGGTCATTGATTATAGAACGTCTTTAGAAATTTATCTAGAGCTAATGCAATAATTACAAGCAATTTGTTTATTAATTATATTTAAAAGTATAAATAATAGAATATAATTATTTAATATGTATAAATAATTGTAAATTTATCTCAATATTGAGGTAATCAAAAATTTATGATATCACTAATTACATAAATTTTTTTAGAATCGATTATTTTATAATTGGTCATTTATGTATTATTATTTATCCAGATAATTATTTTTTGTAAATTATATGTTTAATTAGTAAAATCCCAATGATTTAAGAAAATACTATAATTACTGGTGATGTTAAATCGTTATAATTATTGAACAAATATATTTTATGACTACTATAGATATATAAATTATAAATAAAACCATTTTTGCTTTACCAAGTAATGTAATTTTTATTTTTTATTTGTAATAATAAAAATTTTAATTAAATTCTACATTATTTCTTACCGGAAGAATTAAATTATTACAAAATACTTTTATTATTTCAATCTATTTTGTTATGTTGCCGAGCATAATAACTCTAAAAATGATGTATGAGCGAATCATGATGCATTGTAACTCTCGAAACGATTACTCTATCCTATTCATTACGCTTTCGACACAAATACACACAAGACCTAGATGATCTAATGTTTTTTTTTTTCTACTGTGTAGTAACAACTTTTTTTTTTTTACTCCATATATTCTTCCTCAGAATATTTAGATTTTTGATAGTAATGAAGTGAGTATTATGCAAACATGTTAAGCACTGAAGTCTTAACTTCGGGCCGAATACTTTCACAAATAATGTTATTATGATTATCACAGAACTTCATTTTCAGCAAAAGTAGACCAAGTTTTGTAATAATCATATTACATAGCCGTTTGTGTTGGATTCTTTAGTATTTTAATTATATTAATATATTTAGATTTACCCTCAGAGTAAGGAATATTATAAGCGAAAAAATAGAAAAAATTTATGCGTCTTTTAACTTCCTACTTTATTGACTGAAAAAATTTATTGAGAAGTACTAATTACTTTATAATTGAAACTTTTTGTTGGGAAATTTTGATTATGATGTACATTTAAATTTGATGAAATATTTGGTTGAATCTAAATATTGGAATATGTTTGAAAATTTTTTGATAAATATTTAATAAGCAGTACATAATTATCGTATTCGTCTTACAAAACATATGCCTCGGAGCAGGTCAGGCGAATATTCCTAGAACAAGCCGATCAGTTTTAATTTTTGACGAGATTCATGCATTTTGTAGTAACGAATATTTATTTACGATTGCTATCATTTTATCAAAAACATTTTGTAAAAAAATAATAAAAATATGTACAGGTCATTCCATGTAAAATCAACTATGGTTGAAATAGACCCTTTTCGAGTTCGATGAATTTCGGTGAGACTTTTTTTTTATTTTCTTTTAAATTATGAGATGAAGTTCTATCGAAGAATAAAAATTTTCTGTAATAAAAAATAAAAAAAAAATCTGAAAAGCAATTGACCTTGTCGGCCATCTCTGAAACTTTCCGCTTTTTTCGAGCTCCAAACGCTTAAAAATTTTACAACTGCAGTTGATTTTTGAGTTTTTTTTCAACGCGTTGTTCGACTTTTATTTCTAGGTGACATATGACGAAATTTTTTAAAACTGAAAAGTGTTTTTGGAGCCTGGAATTGATGAGGTCAAAGAAATTCAAAGTTATCCTAAAAAAACGACTTTTTCGAAATTTTCAAATGACTATAACTTTTAAATGCGTCGTTCGATTTTAAATTGCTTGACGGTATTCAATGCAGCAAAAAAATATTTGCAAGATCTTGAATCTATTACTTAGTCGAAGAATTTGAAAGATATCTAAAAAAAAACTGGAAAAAAATTTTTTTTTAGTTTTTAATTTTGGAATATCTTTGAAATAGAATTAGTACGAGTAGAAAATAGTGTAACTAGAAATTAATTAAATATGAAAAATTTGTTCCATATGAATCTTTGAATTTAGAATAATATGACATATCAATTTAAATTTTGAATCGCAATTAGTAAATGAATATTTTAATAGTGAAAAATTCATTGATGAAGTTTTTCTCTAGTCGTTCTTTTCAAGGTATTCAACTATACATATATTTAATATTAACTCTTATACGAGATCTGCCTATCCTTTGTTTAAATAGTTGTTTGAAACAATATTTTTTATCTTTGTGAATATAAATATATTTAATGTTTATTAGGCGTTTATAAGGCGTCCATTAAGGCTCTTATTCTTCAATAATAATTTCAATTTTTATAATTACAACGTTTTACTGTAAAATTAAACAAGAAAATACTTTCGTGACCGCACATAACTTCCTTGTATAATTTTCTCTGCATGAAATTTTGTTTCTATATCTTTCTAATATCCGAATTCATTGCAATCAATTCAATAGTATATCTTTTTCTTTCTCTTTCAAAAATTTTTCCATTAATGCTGTTCATCTTTAAATCGGCTTAAATGGATGTCTGATGATTTATGATCTCTCAATGGAAGTGTCGCATTATACGAAGCTTTAGAGTTGACTATTATATCATAATAAGGCAATAACATTCCCAATATCTTACTGCTGCTTCTGTAAGGCACCATATTGCGTCTTAAAGTATCTGAATTGTCTTTTACTGTTGCATAAATATCAGAGCACTGCCTACGATTAACAAGAATATACAGTGCACATATTTATATCAGCTACAATTTTGAGTTTATTCGCGACATATCGAAAATTTCTGTACTACATCGGTTGTAGTATATAATAAATAGAAGAGAAACCATCATCATCACGAGCATTTATTAATTCTCGATTTCTTAAGTTTTCTAAAATTGCGTCGCCAATCTCCATGTTGTATTGCATAAAAGCGTACATCGATAATATGTTTTGTTTGTGTGACTTTCAAACATTTTTGATTTTCACATTAGTATTAAACACACGCGTGTGGTGTTGGAAAAGGATAATACAAATTTATAGATTATAAAGAATTATTGATTAAAAACAAAATTTTTGAAAATGCATGTCGTGCTATCTAGCCTTAAATTGTTCGTTTGATTCTCATTCTTTTTGATCAAAATAAACCAACTTGCAATTAACTTGGGACAAAATATAATTTATTTTGATATAACTCGTATAAAAATTATAATCCGGTAATCCAATTAGATTTTTTTCTAATGCGGTAACAATTTTGATTACATGAGGATTTGAGTGATATTACTTCTTCTTTAATCATTAAATTTCATTAATTTCATCATTTAATTTCACATTATTACATTGTATATTATTAAAAATATATATACAATTAAGTAAAAAAATATAAGGAATAAAATGATATAATAGGTTTCGAATCAAAGTAGTCGTATATAATTAATATAGTATAAAGTATAGTTTTCAGTAAAATATGTTTTTTCATTAAATTTCATTTTTTAAACATGACTTATGAAACAAATAGATGGAATAAATTTTTTATTAAAAAACTAAGTCGTAGAAAACAAAAAAATTATTAAATATAACTTCTACAGAAACACGTTAATTTTTCTATTATTCTAAAAAAGTTTATTTGTAATAACTAATGACAAGGTAATTTAAATATTGAGAAAACAAATATATTGTATACATGGAACATAAATGTAATTTTCATCTAAATTTAAAGACTGTTTGAAAATATTTTGGTTTAAATAATACTATGTAGTTGAAAGTTTTATAATACAAAGAGAATAGCTTTACGTCAACTTCCTAAATAGTTACAGGAAAAATTTTAGTGCTGAGTAATTTTTTTTTCTTTCTAATTAAATTATATACCATTTACTCATAAATATTTCAAAAATTAAATAATTTTTTTATTTAATTGATAGAACAAACTAAGAGCAATTTTTTAAGCAAAAAAAACTCCTTATAAGCTTCGAACAATGGCAGATTCTAATAAAAGAGCATTTAAGGAGAAAATAATTGACACATCGACGTTCTAATTAGCAAATTGTCTAATTCCATTTTAGAAAATTCTTTATTTATGCGAAAAAAAATTAAGTTAACAAATTTTTTTTTTTATCTATAAAACAATCAATGCAATATTTATTATAGGTATAATATTTTTGTCTACGTTATTTAAATAATCTGTATTCGGACCATTACTATCTAACAATTTCAAAGAATCAAAGAATAAAAAAAATCCAAGTTAACTTTTTTCTGGTCCAATAGTCAGAGTCCAGAGTTTGGATTGTAGTCAGCAGTGACATCTAAATAAAATTTGGAGTAGATAAAACTGAAAATGACTTTACCTTCAACATATTTTCATTTTTTCGGTATTACCTGATAGCCAGCACTTCCTAAAAAAGTATAGTTGACTTCCAGCAGTTACGGTTAACTTAACATCAAGTTGGCGGTAATTCTTCACTGAATAATATTAGTTGTAAACAAATAGACAAAAATCTATGGCCGCAATTTGAATGCAAGTTAACAATCAAACTTGTAGTTAAATAGAATTTTCTTTCAACTTTATTCTTTATTACAACTTGATTGAAATACTTGCACAGCAAGTCTTGACGTCAAATTGCAGAGTTACTTATTGGCAATATTGGCAACTTAATTGAAACCGCTTGTTTTTTCAACTCATTTTTTCGTTAAGTTGGCTTCAAATTGTGGGCGTAAATTGACAGCAAGTTTCAGTTAAGGCTATCAGGGTATAACTTTAACGAAAAATCTATTTTATCTTCAGACCTTGTAGAGGAGATTGCTTGGCGCGTTTATCGTGAAGATGGCTAACCAACGTGTACCCCGATAGGAACGGGTTCATTTCATATCAGTACTTTCATGCAAGAGAGCAAGACGTAACTGCGAGTCTCCTGACAGTTTGTTCAATAATTTGTCGTAATCTCTCATTTATTCGATAATGATTATAATTTAATCATTAATATTTCCGCGTAAACTCTCCATTGGTATAAAAAATGTATAAAATATATTACTTCGAGTGATAATAATACTAATAAATAACATTAGTAATAAATATATAAATAAATAGATAAGTTTAGTTTGCATTCCCGCGTTTTCAACAATCACACATTGTTTGTTGTTAATAAAATTTATTGAAACGCAAATGCAATGCGAAGGCCGTTAATTCGTCACTTATCGGAAGGAGGTGGTAATGGGGATAGATCACAAAGGCAATCGAGTAAATCAGGTGAGGATATACGTGGTTCATACGGATGGGATTGCAGAGATTATCGCCATCATTTATCAACTCTCGATCTTCTCAAAGTGCCAAATCATTCGAAAGGTCAGCTGTCTCCCGAGTCAAGGAATACAAGTATAATTCAAAGGTAAAAATTTTAGAACTTAACTCTCTATACTAGTGGATCACCATCCGCTTGTTGCATTCTTTCCACACATATATCTATGCTACATTATATTGTCATTCTACCCTGCTCTCGTATTATTAACTCGTCAAGTTCTCATGCTGCACTTTTCAATGACTCTGCTGCACCATTGTACAACGATAAGACTATGTTATTAGATAATAATAAATGCTGTGACAATAGTCATGCATTAAAAATTAATTTTTTTATTTTTTTATTAAAAACTCTATGTGAAATTTATAACACAATAACTAAATAAAAAAAAATTGATTAAATATCTGATAGATGAAAAAAATATATTAACGCAGCAATTAAATTATAAGCGTATTATATTATTTTCATATTATTATCTGGTTAGGAAATAATAATAAGGGAAGTATAAAAGAAAAGAAGAATAAACATGACGTGTTTGACGACTCTCTAGAACACCCACAACCTGGAAATCCAGGTGCTCCGGGAATCATCCGGGGATTTGCGCTCGCGCACTTATGACCCCTTCCGCTATGACCCTCTTGTTGTTCAACAAGTTATTTTCAAACAGCCATAAAATATCAGAGAAACAAGTATTAAAATATAAATAGAGGTATACCTATAGGTTTGTGGTGAGATATTTGCCAAATTGAATTGACACTCTGCTCGGTATATATGTTAGTAGAGGAGAACGAGACAAAGGGGATATTGACAATAACTTATATATGGAACATGTATACGGATACATGTTATGTGGAATTATGTTACGATAAGCTTGAGGTCAAGAGGTTAATTATTGGAGTAGAAAAGAAAACAAAGGCACTTTTCCGATCGGGAGGAACACCTCAAATTATTTATTTTGATTATGTAATAAAAAAAAGACGCCATTCGGCCATACCCGAAATGGAAGGTAGATTTCATAGAATGAATTATCGTCTTGTCTCAATAACTTTTGTTTAACATGGATAGGTTGTATTATACACATTGCCTGAAAATGGTTCAATTGAACTCTTAACTTCGATAAAATAACTAATAATGGTCAAAAAGTTAACATTATATACGTCAAATAAGAAGTGTTTTTATGAGTTTTCGAGTAAATTTATCAAAAATGAGCTATCTTTTTGCTATTAAAAGTTATACATAAATGAAGTCACCGAAAACGTAATTTCTCCTATTTTGATCATTTTGAAGAGCTACTATTTCTGAACTAATCGAAGGATTTCGCTCATTTTAAGGCTCATCCAAGCTAATTGTCAAATGAATTTGTATACTAAATTTCATTGGGATCTGTTACGAATTCTCGACAGAATAACATTCATAAGTCGCCTGCACTACACATTGCCTGAAAATGGTTCAGTCAAACTCTTAACCTTGATAAAATAACTAAAAATGGTAAAAATGTCAATGTTATATACGTCAAATTAAAGGCAATTTCATGAGCTTTTACATGAATTCATCAAAAATTAGCCATCTCATTTCAACCAAAAGTTATACATTAATGAAGTCACCGAAAACGTGATTTTCACTATTTTGATAATTTTGAAGAGCTGCCATTTCTAAACTTATCGATGGATTTCGCTCATCTTCGAACTCATTCAAGGTTATTATCCAAAGAATATGTGTAACAAATTTCATCTAGATTCGACAAGAACTGTAGACACAATCGCGGCAACATCCCGCGTTATATTAATATGTATATATATATATATATACATATATAAATTTTTTAACTAACGTTATTTTTGAGCTTCACTCGACTAGTTAAGTGATATTACGACAAAATTCCGAGTGAATTCCGACATGAGGACCAATGCAATAGATTTCTATAAAATCTACCTAAAAAATACATAACATCATAATTAACTCAGTTGCATAGTTTCATAAAGATTATAGTTTTCATTTGCAAATCAAACTGATAGAAGCTAATATCTTTGTGAATTTTTAATTTTTCAAAACAAAAATGAGATATTAAATCGTGAGACATTCAATTAATAAACCTATTAAACCAAATAATTTATTTGAGCTAGCAATATAGTATTGATTATATAGAGTTGATTCATCAGAGGCTTTTACTTTGAAGTAATTCTTTTGATTATCCTGAAGTTTTACAAAATGATTTTTAATAATTGAAGAGAAAATATACTTTTATTTTGTTAATAACTTTTCATAAACATATATTTAGTAGTAATAAATTCAAACAATTTATTTTCTCCATGAATTATTTCCATTTTTAACTAATGACCTAAATACAGTGAATCAATAAGAACTCAATTATACAAGTGGTACTATAAAAAATTTTATTACTGGGGTTTATAGAGGAAAAAAATTTATTACAGTTCAATGCATTCGTTTAAAATTCACAACAGGGAAAGAAAGGTCAAGAAAGCTTTTGTGTTTAGCACATTTCTATGTATGTTAACTTAACGGAAGAGATAAAGTTACTGATAATCTTACCTAAACTTTTTCATTTTACTATTGTATAAAATATATAATATTATACACTAAACAGCTTTACTTGAATTAATTTTCTATAAATTTTCAAAAAATTCAAATGCCTACATATGTATAATTCAATCGTATTCAAAGATAAAAAATGCAACTTCAAATTTGAATTTTTTTGTTTAGTAAATCGATTAAAAAAACAATAGCGATCATTAATTGAAAATATAATAGTTATAAATAAAACTTTTGATAGTCGCATAGAATTCATTCAATTGATTACATTTATTTAAGTATTCGTTCAAAAACTTAATTGTATAATTCAATTCATTTATAAAAATTTGTAACATTTGTGGTGGTTATAATTGATTTTCTTTGAACAATAGCAATGTATATAGTTAAAAAATTTCTTTACATGAATTATACTTGGCTTGTGCGTCAATACTAGTTAATTTCATGGACTGAAGTTGATTCTCTGACAAGTTATTTCTCCTAAGTTATGGCGGTAATAACATCGCAAACTTAGTTGTGTTGTTTAATCAATTTGTAAGATCATAAAAAACAGAAGAGAGAGGATTTTTTTAATATAAAGTTGACACAAAACTTGTAATTAAATTAGCAACATGCAACATGCAATAAAATAATAAAAAAACAAGGGTCAGATTGATATCGAAAAGGTTGTTGTTAAAGGACGACATTGTATGTCAATAATAGATAAAAGGGAGAGAGGATATCCTCATTTTAGAGATTTAAACATGGGTGATTGGACGTAGAGAGCCGGAGATTATCATTGGGTAACAAATTAGTTCTGTTAGGTGGTGACACATAAAAATTATGCAACTGATTATAAAGCTGACATAAGATAGATTACTGATACAAGGAATAGTAATGAAAATGCAAACATAATAGAATAAATAGGTAAAGATGAACACGAGATTGATCGTTCCATTTTTTGTATTCGGTACTACACAATAGGATTATTTATTTTTTATCATAAATTATTATATCGTAGTGCTACCGAGTCAGACCTTGTTATGAAAGAATATTATTTTTTCATGAGCTTGAATTTATATACACGATTTTCAACTTTTCGATGAGAAAATTGTAAATTTTTAATAATTCAACAAGCTACAGATATCAGCAAATTTAAAAACGATTGAGTTTTTATTAAATACCAAAATGTGTTAAGCTCTTAACAAACTATCTTGTATAATTGATTTCTCAGATGATATTCGTATATGTTGTTATTGATCACTATCATGCGCGTGTGTGTGAGTGTGTGATATGATTTCAAGTTCGATAAATATATCTTGAATCAAGAATATTTGTACTTCGACTGAAAATTTCTTTATTTAGGTACAGAGATACTTGTATTATTGATCTTTTCAGTCAAATAGCATGTGGATATGTACCATTCTCGAGCGCGGAAGCGCCGAATGTCGCCGACTAAATCAAAATCGAAAGACGGTTTCAAATGTTATATTTATTTAAAAATTTTTGACAAATATTTTTTTTTTTTTTTTTTTTTTTTTTTTTCATATACATAACTTTTGACTTTTCAGCTCGAAAAGCTCAAAAATCAACCAATTTTGTGACGGGTGCTATAATATTATACGAGATTAATAGATCATTGAGCGTACCGCCTAAACAAATATTTATGTTCTTTTGTATTTGTATCGAATCGTTTTTTAACAGCTGGACTAATTCGTGTGAACATATAAAAATTAAAGTTGTTAGTTTGTTTCTTATGTGAGATATTTTTTGTCGAATTATTTTGCTTACACGATCTGCACGACAATTCGTGCAGAGTGAGAAGAATGTTTATCGTCAATAGAACTAAGTGCTAAAAAATTGTTCACGTATATGTGATATCACGGTAACACCTTTGATCTTGTAAGTATTCTATGAGTTTTCAATTTTATCATTGTAAATAAAATATATATTTTTATAACTTATTCAGGAATATTATTAACAAAATTTTGAAAATTCTTCGATATTAAAATTTGAATTGATCTGCATTTACTCAAAAGTTTGAATATGTATATATAATGACCTTGTAATTTGTTCATGAATGAATCAAATAGAAATTATTTTAATTTTTTAATAGAAATTACTCAATATTTGCTGATCAGGTGGTAAGTGCAATCCTGCTTGCGAGGCCTTTCTTTTAACTGATGTTTTATCAGCTAGGGGTAATTTTTAAGCCTACTTCATTTTAAAAGTTGTCATTTTTCGGTACGAGAGAAGAAAACGGTCATAAAGTGAATGAAATTACTTTTCCTTATTTGTTTGGAAAAAAAAAAAAAAAAAAAAAAAAAAAAAAAAATCAATTTTTCGGACGATAACCACACAGACATACAGACATAGTGACAACATCGCAGGGGTATTCAGGGAAGCTTCCTATGACCTGAAATCGTCGAGATCTGATGAAAACTCGATTTTTGCATAACGGAGTGAAAACCATAACTTTCCGATTTTTGAAAATCGTCGATTTTCTTAGTGGGAAGTTAAAAAGAACGGTTTTTTTCAAAAATTCGTAACTTTTTTTGGGTTGGGTAAAAAAATCTGAAATAATTCCTAAAAATGTCTTGGGGGGGGGGGGGGGGGTAGAAAAAGATACAAAACTTTGAGCGAAATCGAAGGGGGTAAGGTAAAAAATTTGTCGATTTCGTCGAAATCCGTCAATAAGTTTAGAAATGGTAACTCTTGAAAATTATCAAAATAGTGAAAATCACGTTTTCGGTTACTTCATTGATGTATAACTTTCGATTGCAAAGAGATGGCTAATTTTTAATAAATTTATGTGAAAGCTCATGAAATTACCTTTAATTTGACGTATATAACATTGACATTTCGACCATTTTTAGTTATTTTATCAAAGTTAAGAGTGCAATTGAACTATTTTCAGGCAATGTGTATTACAACCGACTTATGAATGTTATTCTATCGAGAATTCTCAACAGATCCTTACGAAATTTAGTAAACAGATTCCTTGGACAATTAGCTGGCATGAGCCTTAAGAAATTACCTCTAATTTGACGTATATAACGTTCACTTTTTGACTATTATTAGTTATTTTATCGAAGTTAAAATGAATTTCATTCAATGTCAGACGAAAGTTATTGGGATCTATCTTCCATTTCGGGGTGGCCGAAAGGCGTTTTGTTTTCTCGTTGATACTGTGAAATATTGTTCTAGAGATTAAAAAAAATTTTGAGAAACGCCTCCAGTGAGGCAGAAAACAAAAAAAATGTTAGCAAAATCGAAAGGAGTAGGGTTCAAAAGTGGACGATTCAGCGTGGAATGCCCTATATAGATACCATAAAAGTTTGGAAAATCCAAAAGTGCACCCCTCATAACGTTCATTTTTTAAGAAAAAAAAATCTGGAAAACGGTTGACCCTAAGACCATCCCTGCAACTTTCCGCTAATTCCATATCTAAGCGCTTAAAATTGGACTTATGACGTTTTTGAGCTCTTCGAGCTCAAAAGTCTGATAGAAGTTTAATAAAACAGTATTTTTTGAATTTTCAAACTGCAATAATTTCTGAATGAATGAACTGATTTTCACGTAGTTGGCATTATTCCACACAGTTTTTTCAATTCTATAATATACTTTTAAACACAAACTGATTGAACCGAAAATCTTGGAGAAAATTGAAAAATTCACTTTTTCTGAATTTTTTCGACAACGATAACTCATGAACCAATCAACCGATTTTCACGTTCTTGGTGGCAATCGACGTGGTTTTTTGGGCTCTGATAATTATTCTATTTCATCAAAAACGATCCAAAGAGAAATGTCGAAGTTATGTGAAAAAAACACTTTTTTCGAAATTTTTCGTTTTCGATAACTCTTGAACGAATCAACCGATTTCGACGGGACTGGTGGCAATCGACGTGGTTTTTCAAACTTAAGAGCGGATTAGTTTTTGGAGTTGATCGATAAAGCCGTTTAAAAGTTATCAAAAAAAAAAACGATTTTTTGAAAATTTTATTTTTGAGATTTCTCAAAATCTAGCGAACCGAATCAATTCAAATTTTCTACGAAATTTAATGGAAATAATACTCTTTGGATCGCCACATATTTCGATCCGATCGGCCGAGGCGTTCAAAAGTTATGAGAAGTTTACGTACACACACCCACACACGCACACACACACACACACACACACACACACACACACACACACACACACACACATCGGTGGATGAATACGGTAAACCTGCATCTGGCTACACACAAAACTGAGGCAGTGCTTATATCCAGCAGAAAAGTGTTAGAGACCATCAAGCTGAAAGTAGGCGAACAAGAAATCACATCACAACCTTACATCCGATATTTGGGAGTGATGCTTGATCCCGTCTCAACTTTAAACAGCAAGTGGAACACGTCAGTGCCAAAGCGTCAGTAGTGAGGGCTAGTCTAGCACGACTGATGCCGAACGTTGGAGGCCCAAAGGAGAGCAGGAGACAACTACTATCATCAGTTATCACATTGGTGCTCACATATGGAATATCTATTTAGGCAGACGCGCTGAAGTTGCAAGAATCATGAAGAAAAGCTGGACCAGTATATCGACTGAGCGCTATAAGACTAGCCGGTGCATTTCGCACATCAGAAGTAGCAGTGTGTGTCATTTCAGGAACTTTGCCGCTCAGAGTTCTAGCTGAAGAAAGACGGAACCTTTACCAACGAAAAAGGTCAACCACGCTAAGTGCCGAGGAACTCAGAGCTGAAAAACGGCAAAACAGCATTGCACGATGGCAATCACAGTGGGACGCCGCGACAACAGGAAGATGGACACACCGTCGCATACCGAAGATCGACATTTGGCTTAACCGGAATCACGGTGAGGTCAATTACTATCTTACGCAGATGTTGTCGGGACATGGGTGTTTCCGAGAGTATCTACACCGCTTCAAGCACGATAACTCCTCGGAGTGCCCGACCTGCCCAGGAGTTGCTGAAGATGCGGAGCACGTCTTCTTTGTACGTCCTCGTTTTGACCCACAGCGTGAAGAGCTGGAGAGGATCCTGAACCAGAGATTGCAACCAAATTCACTAGTGGAAGCAATGTTGTCATCAGAAGCTGCCTGGAACGCTACCAACACGTTTGCAACAGAAGTCCTCAAAAACTTGCGTTCCACCGAAAGAAGAAGAACAAATAGCAGAAGATAGAAGGAAGGTAGCTAACACCTTAGCCACCAGAAGGAAGAGCAATAGCTAGATCCTCCCCTCACGAAGTAATGCCTAACGGCGGTTTCCAGGAGGGAATAGAGGAAAGAGGAAAGGGGTTTAGAGTTTAGTGGGTAGGGGCGTTAGCGTCAAGTTTTAGTATGATGTTGCGTCGAGTCGCCACATATCCAGGCCAACAACCATGCCTAGAATCCGTAAAAAGGATTCCCCCCCCCAAAAAAAAAACACACACGCACACTCCCACA
>CAJNRD030001121.1:12726032-12747877 GCA_905319865.3 Cotesia congregata | reverse complement strand
TACTGTATGTATGTATGTATGTATGTATGTATGTATGTATGTGTGTGTGTGTGTGTGGTTTTTTTTTTTGGGGGGGGGAATCCTTTTTACGGATTCTAGGCATAGTTGTTGGCCTGGATATGTGGCGACTCGACGCAGCGTCATACTAAAACTCGACGCTAACGCCCCTACCCACTAAACCCTAAACCCCTTTCCTCTTTCCTCTAATCCCTCATGGGAACCGCCGTTAGGCATTACTTCGTGAGGGGAGAATATAGCTACTGCTCTTCCTTCTGGTAGCTAAGGTGTTATTTTACCTTTCTTCTAGTTGTTGTCATTTGCTCTTGTTCTTTCGATGGAACGCAAGTCTATGAGGACTTCTGTTGCAAATGTGCTGATGGCGTTCCAGGAGGCTCTTGATGACAACATTGCTTCTACTATTGTCTCTGGTTGGATCTTCTTCTTTAGGATCATCTCCAGCTCATCTCGCTGTGGATAAAATCGTGGGCACTCAAAGAAAACGTGCTCCGCGTCTTCATTGATTCCTGGGCAGGACGGGCACTCCGGTGAATCATCATGCTTGAAGCGGTGAAGATACGTCCGAAAACATCCATGTCCTGACAACATCTGCGTCAGATAGTAATTGACCTCGCCATGACTCCGGTTTAGCCAAACGTCGATCTTCGGTATGAGACGGTGTGTCCATCTTCCTGTTGTCGCGGCGTCCCACTGCGATTGCCATCGTGTGATGCTGTTCTGCCGTTCTTCAGCTCTGAGTTCTTCGGCACTTAGTGTGGTTGTCTTCTTTCGTTGGTAAAGGTTCCGTCTTTCCCCTGCTAGGACTCTGAGCGGCAAAGTTCCGGAAATGACACACACTGCTTCCTCTGATATTGTTCGAAAGGCGCTGGCTACTCTTAGCGCGCTCAGTCGGTAAACTGGACATGCTTTCCTCCATGATTCTTGGATCTCAAGTGCGTCGGCCCAAATGGATATACCATATGTGAGGACCGATGTAACTACTGATGATAGCAATAACCTCCTTGTCTGCTTCGGGCCACCGATGTTGGGCATCAATCGTACTAGGTTAGCCACTACTGCTGATGCTTTGGCGATCACGTGTTCAACTTGTTGTTTGAAGTTAAGTCGGGCATCGAGCATCACTCCCAGATATCGAATGAATGGTTGGGATGTGATTTCTTGGTCTCCGACGTTTAGATTGATCGTTTCCACTACTTTTCTGCTAGTGATAAGTACAGCCTCGGTCTTCTGTTTAGCCAGTTGTAGGTTTACTGTGTCCATCCACTGGTTAATT
The DNA here is from genome assembly GCA_905319865.3 of Cotesia congregata. Classification (NCBI taxonomy): domain Eukaryota; kingdom Metazoa; phylum Arthropoda; class Insecta; order Hymenoptera; family Braconidae; genus Cotesia; species Cotesia congregata. Next base: position 12,746,586 of record CAJNRD030001121.1, on the reverse strand, counting down.
CGCTCAAAGGTGATAGCGAACATATGTTTTATCTCATCAAGATGCTTGGCGACGATTACTACGGCTACGTCGTCCGCGTACGCTACCAGTTTGACATTTCTTGGGGTCAAAAACTGCGTCGAATGCTACACTGTAAAAAACGTCATTCGGCCACACCCGAAATGGAAGGTAGATTTCACTGAATGAAATTCTTGATAGAATGACGTACACATGTCGGTTGTACTACTCATTGCCTGAAAATGGTTCAGTTGCACTCTTAACTTTGATAAAATAACTAAAAATGGTCGAAATGTTAATTTTAATGTAATAACTCGATAATTTTAAAAGAAATAGTAATTAATATTTTCTTATCAAAAAATATTACGTTTGATCAATATGTTCAATAAGATTGATCTAAGAAAATTATCATCAATTTAAAAAAACTCTTTTGAACTAAAAAAAACAAAAAAATTTAAAAAGAGATTGATCCAATAAAAGCCATCCCTGTAACTTTCCGCTACTTTCGAGCTCATATTGATTGTGAATCGACCTTGTTATATATAGATGTTGAAAACGTTTGAATTCATTTTGACGGTTCTGCAATTTGTAGGCAACGAAGGGGCAATCTCCTATTTTAGCGGCTTTTTTCTATACCAAAGTAAATTTTTTTATATAAAAAATCTGGTTTTCGCCGACTGTCAATTTCCTTCCGTATAGATTGATATTGCACCCATATACGATATATTGAAATGGATGTCCTCACGCTGTTCTCGCGAATAAAAACTTTTTAAACTAATTTTGTTGTATGTTTAAAGATATATGAAGGCGTATTGTGTTTGTGAGATTGGTTGAGATGGTAGAAAATCTCGATTGGCGAGTAAAGAAGATATATATTGAGCAGGTAAGGAATACAGCGGTACTTTATTCACAATCAGAGTTGTATATAAAAGCGGCGTACAAGATTTCAAAGGAGTCCCTAACGATATTTTCATCCACGCCCACTTCTTCGTCCTTTTGGCGTGGCAAAATACCTGATTCTTTACCTTAACTTAACTCTCATATTATATTGCATTCAGGACATGTGGCAAAGTAAACCGTTACTACTATTGCTAGTGGTAGTTGAGAAGACGTATTTGATATAGAGATCCATTGTACATCAATCTTTTTTTTTTGTGAAAACTTTTTCTCTTATTCATTTCTCGTATACTCTGTGCTATTTATAGTAAGATCTTCATACGATATAGTTTACACGAGAGGCGCTTACTTAGCGATAATAGATATTTTAATATATTTATATTAATATTTATAATACGTAATCTGATATTTTTTTTTTAAATTTGTATTAAATAACAATGACAACTTGTAGTTCTGGTTACTTTGTAGATGACAATTGTAATTTTATGCACCTGGAAATGTTTGCGTTTATTACGTGGCACCTCTTTACAAGTGAATTTCAGGATTTGAAAAGATTTAAAAGAGGAAGAAGGCGTCTTACATCCGGCGGAAAGTAGTACAATAATTTCATAATACACCACAGCATTATTCATTCAGTAAAAGTGCAAAGTGAAATTTTTATACTTTCTTGATTAAAATTAATATTTTTCAACTGGTATAATAAGATAGTTTTATAATAACAACTATAAATAATAAGATAGTAGTATAAGAACAACTGGTATAATAAGTATAATCTGCATAGCATTTATAAATCTAAATATATATTATTCTAGTGTATTAGTACACGGGAAGAAATTTCTGGGAAAATTTACGATACAACTATTGTAAAGCTGGACTATACCTTTATTACTATTAATTATCAAATATTTTAGAAGAAAAAATACTATTTATTAATGAAAAAATACGATATTACTATTGTAAAAAGTAAGAGATGAAAATTTCCAGTGCTGCCTCTGTATCTTTCCAATAGAACTATAGCAAATTTTACAATAGTTGAATTGGAATGTCTCTCAATCCGAACAAAAACAGTTTCACTGTAAAAAAATCGCGCCAAGTCCACGTTCATAAGACTATTAAGAAAAAAAAAATTAGTTTTTTTCTTTACAAAAAGATATAAAATAAAAAAATTAAAAAACCCAAGTAACCGATATGATTGTTTATGATTTTCGGAAATTAAAAAAAATTTGTTGTAAATTTAAAAATTAAAAAAAAAAATTTGGAACGTAGTATTTTTTGTAACTATAATAAAAATTGACAGTTTTAATTTAATACATTTCCGGTGGCAAACTATCCCCTTTGAGCTATAGTTCATGTAAAAGTTATTCTTGCGCCGCCTGGCGTGTGTAATTGCAAGTTGTCAAATATCTTTTTTTCACTGTAGTTTCTCATCTATTATAAGATTAGCATGCATCTTTATATTATTTAGTCTCTGGCCGTCCGCTTTTTACATAAGAAAAAAGTTAAAATCTAAAAATCTGGGTCGCTATAGTTTGTGCTGATTATTTTTAATAATTTTAAATAGAAATTATAAAGATAATTGATCTTAATAGTCTTATGATAAAAATAAAAAGCATGAACTACTATTATAAAATATCATATAAAAAAAAATCAAATTAAATTTAAAAAAAAATTTGTAACCTCAAAAAACCGTTCTGCTTACGGTATATACACACTCGGTAGTCTGGCTTGAGAACGGAACTTGGCGCCAGATTCTACCGAATCTGTTGATTAGTGTGAGTGATGGCCGTGCACAGCGCTAGACTCTGAGTTTATATAAATGTTAAAGAACGTGGGTCTTAGTTTACCGCGGATAGCCTAAAGGGAGAGTCTCTGGCTACCAACACAGAGTTCTGGGTTCGATTCCCAGATAGCACGAAAATATTTGTTTCTTTTTTCGATTACTGTACAGGTACCAATTTGTGCAACCTTCTATCTCTCTCCCTCCCTAATATTTCTTTTAAAAAAACCAACTGGGAATTTTTACAATAGTTGAAGTGTAAAGTTCACAAACACATATTGTATAATTTGCTCTATAGTATTCGACTTTTTAAAACTCTTGTTAGTCTTATTTGTTGAATAAAATTTACAATAGTAGATCGTAAAAATTACTAAATGAGAAGTATAGTCCACCGTTACTATTTTATTTAGTAAAAATTACAATAGTAGAATAGTAATAACTCCTTCAATTTTCTTCCCGTGTACAACTATTAATAATTTGTTGTGATGAATCTAGAACACTTTTAGGTAGATTTCGTAGAAACCTACCTAAATTACATAAGAAATTATACATAACTTTTAATGTAGTAAATATTAATTTGGCAAGAAGATAGATGGAAAAGGAATAAAAAGTTCAATTTTTGACGATTTTAGTAGTTTTTTTTTTAAACTTCGTGACCAAAAAATTCTTGAATCAAGCTGTTTTTTAGGACTCAAAACTATCATATTCTAATGATAAATTAAAAAACATAGTCAGTTTTTCTACGCTGTCCTAGCAAATTGTGATACATGTTTAGAAGAACAGAATCTCAAGAATATACTCGCTTTCGTAGTCGACTATGATTATTGACAAATGTTTAAAGCAATTCTATAAATAACAAAGATAAAAAGATCATGGAGAAAAAAAGACAACAAGGAGAATATTAAAGTATAGTTTTAATGGCAATGACCGTTAGTAATTTGTGCCCCTATCCTTTTAGCTGAGAGTTTTTTCATTCATAAATGATGCAATATATAATAGAAAACATATAGTGTCCAGTGACCTGACATGCTCGCGAGTAAAAGTAATAATCTCGTGACACCCCTGACCGAGCATTGCAGATGATATATATATATATATATATATATATATATATACAGTAGAGAGACATTTTATACGACACAGAAATAAAGAATAGAACGAAGAAGAAGATAATAGAACACTCCTTACAACAACCGCCTACGGGTGGAATCAAATGACCACGAAGACACCTGGGAATGCTCTTTATGGGCTTCGAGGTTGCTGTGATGGGACAGTCTACGTTTGTAAGAAATAATAGAGATACAATTAATTAAAAAAAATAATTAACAATAATTCACCAATTTATAACGCTAATTAAAAAAATTAATATAGATGTTATTTATAATAAAAATTTCATTTTATTTATTTCGACTATTGTAGATAAATCAAACAACATGTGTCATTATTATAAATGTCCGGGGGACAATCGTTATGGTAATTAACTTTCTTTTGAATGATTTTTATATTTAAGGAAGACCTCTTACGGACGCTCACTTCCTGTTTCCTGTAACTGACCATGATTATATTTATTCTTATATGGTTAAATACATGTAAAAAAAAATTAAAAGTACCCTCTGAAGCGTTATTTATGAGAATCTTTATCACTTATATTGAAAAATTTGTCAACAACATACCAAAATACAATAAAATTACTGGAGGTCTTTCATAATTGAGTACTTTTTATAAATTAAACAGACGAATAACAACTAAATTAACTTATTTAATACCTCTGAATGCAGAAGTGTGTACGGTATATTACGTCAAAACTTAACATGACATGAGTTTTTTTTTTTTAAATAAGTATATCTTTTTTACCTACATCCAGTGAAATTATAACAACTGAAAAGAAAATAATCATAATTACAAGGAAATTGAAAATTTTAGTTAACATTTTTAACACATCCTATTAATTCATTGTTCATTACTATACTCTTATAATTGATTTGGTGATAATGAAATCAGGGTTTTTGCTAAATAACTTTATTATCCTAAAATATAGCAACATTCACTAACTATTTATGACTGGTTCTCTCTCTGTAGATTCCTATGGTGGATGTGGAGGAATCCATATCAGTTTCCATGTGAATCCTACCGAAAACACTATGCGAATTCAGATATATAGAAAAAAGAAAAAGAGAAAAATTAAATTATAATGTTATGTGGCGCTTGATATAAAAAACTGGAAAAATTACAGTTTCAGATTGTAATTTTAACAGATTTTGTAAGAATTACATTGTAAAAAATAAATATTACAGTTGAAGCTGTAAGAATTAACATTGAAAGGTTAAATTTAAAAAATGTTATTTCGAACTACAATTTTTCTAATTTTAAATTTGAAGTGACACTTATTGCGATTTATAATGTCATTTTTCTCTTTTTCTTTTTCCCGTGTAGAAATTTCCAAGTCGAAATTTAGCTCATCATTAGAATATCCAGGTTCTTATTTCTTTTGTTATTCTTTGGGTAAATTGAAATTGAAAGCTTAGTGGTGCACACTTAGTGACCTACCTTAATCTTAGCGCATCAATAGCTAAAAATTGCAAGTATCCAAAAAAATTCTTCAAAGCGCGCTTTTTTAAGATTTTTTAGATACATATTATTTTAAAAATTATTAAGCACATACCTCGATTATGATAGAGTTTTTTGCATTTGCTATTTTCAATATTTACTATTTTCAGACGAATCTATTATCGTACTAAACAAAATACTTCAAGACACCAGCATGATGTGATTTTTCGATTGTTTCAATAAATGGTTTTTAGCTTTCTAAAGGTCAGTTAGGTTAGAGGAGCGTGTAGTGAAGGTAATAATAATATTGTACACGGAACTGAAATTTATTTATATTCAATAGCTATTTATAGTGGTTTATAGAATTATATAGATCACTTCCTAATGAAATCCGCAAAGCGACATGAGATATTTAGATAGAGAATAATGCTTGCTCAAAACTCACCAATTTTTGTAACGCTCTTGACCACGCATGAAAAGAGAAGTTAAAGTTTACATAAAAAAGAATGTACTTCATCGTTATAATTATTATAATTTATCATGTTGTGGGAGTCATTTTTATTGAAGTACTTGAAAGATATAATCAGTAGATTATTTTTTTAAATGCAACAAAAAAATCGAGTTACTTAAGAAATTCATAAAAATATGAGGGTGTATTATACTTGAATCAATTTCGTCTGTTGAATTTCTTCTTGTTATTTTAATTATCCCCTATAATGAATATCTCCCCAATATTTATCCTAAAATAACTTTGAAAATGAACTTTTTTAAAAATAATTTTTTTAAAGCATATACAGTTCAATCGTAACTAAAAGAGTAAATAATAAAATGTAGGTATGATAGAAAAATATGTTATGTCAGGAGGTGTGAAAGGGGAGATTCTGAGCACATCATACATAAGGGGTAGAAATGTACATCATAAAAAAGCTTTAGAACTATTAGATACCTTTTTTAATTCCATCCCCTTGTGGCAGGTTTAAATATATAAATGATAGTAGCAGCTTCAATTCTATTCTATTATATTCAAGACGATTTTTTATTTCCGCTCTCACAGTTTTTTACACGTTTCTCCTGTAACCTATAAAAGTATGTCGTTATAGTTATATCGTTTAGATCGAGATACATTTTTGATAAAATAAACGCATTGGATAAGATAAATCTGTTTTATATTTTTGTAATCGCAACACTATTTGGCTATAATTGAAAATAAAAGGTTTACTATTTTATAAACATCAAGTCAAATTAACATCATCCCATTTTTATGTATCCATTGTTATTTTTAAGTGATGTGAAACGAATTAATTTATTTTGTTATTTTTCATTAAATTCTTTTTTCTTTGTATATTTCATTGAATAGAAATGCAATCAAAAGGGGGCTGTCAAATTGACATCAAGAATCGTCACGCTTTGTCAAAATTGCATAACAAAATTTCTATTAGGGATGATTATTTTCAATAAGATAGGGAAGATAAGCATGAATATTCATGAAAAAAATACAATTTCAATTTTTCAATGGTTTTTTTTTGTTTTGTGATTTCAAATTGTTATTTAGATTGAGGTAATAAATCTCAATATGAATTCGTGAAACGTCCAAAGATTATTTCGCCACAATATTTATTCAACGCATTATTGATAAATTCAATAAATAACATTACTTAATTAATAGATCATTAATAATATAAAAATTTAGATCAATGCTTACATGTTTACTTACAAAAATAAATATTCTATCAATTTGTTGAGTCAGAAAATCGATTCAGAAAAAACATTTGACTAAGATCTGAAGTAAGTAATTCATAGGACGTAATTGATATGACACCACTTATTATGCATGTATAACTACCTAGTTTTTTCCAAAGATTTTGTTAGTATTATGTTTGGCTGATCTAAACCTATGACTATTATTCAATAATTTTTCAACATTAGTTCTCATGCATGAAACGAAGAGTGTCATAGGTCTCAGATACATTAGAAACCTTAGTGAACCCACAGGTAGCTAACACTTATCAATCTGACCTGAAACTCATGGCTTATTGTTGTTTATGAGTAGTGCACATATGTTTATATCCATCAAAAGCCACAATTTTATCGGCTTTTTTCTTCTTCCTTAGCATTCGTGTATGGTCACATTAAATTGAGTGTAGGGGAAGATACTCTTCATCATGGTGAGATACAAACCAGCCTGTAAATCACTGAGTTCTATTTGTTAATCCAAGCCACCTTCCCTTGTCCTCTTTTGAGAGAACCATTCGAAAATTTAATCATCACTATTATGTTTGAGGTTCATCCGGGATTTAAATTTGAAAATAAATTTTTTTTTATGTTTGATGTATTATCGATCGTAGATACTTCTTTTCAGAGTTTATTCACCTTTCATGGAAAATATGTTGTTTTTCTCGATTACATGTCATGAATAAAATATTTTTATATAAAATTTAACCGCAAAATTTTCTATTAAAAATAAATATGAATAATTTTAAGTTTTGTTTTATTATTGAAATTGAACTTATAGAATATATATTGTATGAATATATTATGTATGTATGCTCTCATATAACAATCAATATCTAGCACCAGCTCCAGCCACTAGTACATCAATTTTTACAATCGTTCCTAAACGAAAAAATCAATCTTTAACTCATGCTCTCATAAATCATTCGATCAATCATACTAATCTTTGACAATTATTCTTAATAACATGAATACATTATGAGTCATGTCATAAGATTAAATATTTTGTAACTAAACCTGAAGAATCCACTCTTATAATTTAGATGAAAAATATGAAAATATATCATGTAAGAGCAAACTATTCGTAACGTGATTGGTCAAATATATCATCAGCATGAAAATATAGATACCATACCAACATTCACACGCGCGCTTGCGCGCGCAACGTATACTAGTGTAACATTGAATTTAGGTTTTTTTTTTTTAAGTTAATTTTCATTAATTATTTTATTTGTTTTTGTACTAAAAAAAAAGTGATTAAAAGAAAACAATTATTTTTACATGACAGAATTAATTTGATATTTAGAAATAAATAAAAAATAAAATAATCTTTAACAGCTATTGAACAGCTTTTAGCTATTATTCTTGTGTGAGTGTAAGCATGAAACAAAGAATGATGATACGAGAGCCTTGATCTTATTGTAAAGATTTTTCATTTAAATTGTTTGAATCAAGACAATGCCAAATTGACAACTCAAATGAAAACCTTATAAATACATGTTTACATTTTGTAAGTGACAATTACAGTCTAGTACTGAATTTCGATGCTAATATCGTAATTTTTTCAGCAATTTACTTTCCGTGTCTTAATAAAATTACTACAAGCACTTTAAAGTAGCATCAAACCATCTATAAATCTCACTCATTCAGAGTATATGGGCATTATTGGTAACTGGCTTTTGGCCTTTACCATCTGGTACTCGTAAGTCGCACTGCTTTAATCGGGTCATTTACTCTTATTGCGGAGATGTAATAGCAATCTGATATTCAAAATTAGAAAAAATCTAACCGTACCTTGAATCTATTTACCAATAATAGCATTAAATATTGCTAAATCGTACACTGAGAAATAAATTTATTCTTCAGGAATATATTTGCAATTATTTAGACTTTGGTAAAAAAAGCTTGTGGATATGATATTGATACAATCTATTAGTTTCTTGCAAATTCATGTTTAACTGACTGTATAATTGTAGCCGTTTATTAACTTTCCGCTATGGAAATGAATGATTTTCGGAAAATCGGGAAGTTATCGGTTTCATCTCGGTTTTTGAAATTTAAGTTTTCATCAAATCTTTACGTTTTGAGGTCTGCGTAAGCTATTCTGAATATTTCTACGATAAGAAATCTAAAAAATTAAAAAATTAAATTATCTCGGGAAGTTTTATATTGGTATAAAAAAATGCTTTATTATAATTTCTAACTTTTAAATTGTATAAACAATACCAAAATTCTTAAAGCAGTAATACAATACATTCTTGTAAATTATAGTGACACAAATATATATCACTATTTCGTAAATAAAGAAAACAGATCTTTTCATGTTGACAGATACCAGACCATCAATTAAATTTATAAATCAGGAAAAAAAAATTTTTACAATTACTCGATTGAGACTTACATACAACATAGTTTTTTATATAGCACACAAGATTTCTTATTTACTACATAACCATTTAAATTGAATGTATACATGTATGCATGTACTGTCAAGAGACTTATTGCACTTTCACCGTCACTCTATCGAAATCCAATTATGGCAGCCTCGAGTATGGACCGTAATCTAACCTCTATCCACTTGTTAGGTAGCCAGGAAGATCAATTTAACTATAATTAAAAGCTTTATGATTATTTTTAATATAAATATAAATCATCATGATATGTCATTCAGTTATATTATTCTATTATTTCATTAATTGACATTGAACATAATGATAAATGACTTAAAAAATCAAGAAAATAACAAATTAATGTATTTACAATGAATTTAAAAATCACCTTTTTTTATTTTTAATCAATAAAAGTGAATTCTATTTCGAGGGCTTACAAATATAACATAATAATAAAGAAAAAGTAATAATTAAATATCAATACAAAACCAAGCTAAATTAAAAAGTAAGATAATATTAAAGTAGTTAATTAATAGTATACCATTGGTAAAGATTGTTTTTAAATAAACCATTCATTTTTAATAAATCGTTTTTTATCAATTAAATATGATATGTATGTAAATATATGAATATATATGTAAATATGACCAATTAAATATGATATAATTTATTTTTCTTTAAATTGAAATTATTAGACACATCATGCGCGCTTTTAGTAGATTTTTAAAAACTCCGCCGTAACCTCAAACATTCAATCACTAACTAAGTAAAAAGGGAACAGATTAACATCAACTTCCGTCAATCACCTTTCCAGAAAAAAATGGCATGCTATTTTTTATTTTTTTTTAAATTATTATATTTTCAATAAACACTTTGAGAAAAAAAATTATGCAACTATAACAAATATGATAATTAATAATTATATACGCAAGAAAAAATCATATCATACATTAAAAATAACTAAGAAAACTCGATAATGAATATTTATAAACAAAAAAAAAAAAAGATATTTGAATTTATCTAGAGTGTGTAAGATAAGATACATAATTATTGCTGAAGATTGAAGTAGCTTGTCACCCAAGCGCCTACGGTCTTTTTATTTTGCCACCTCTCACTTCGCCCTTTCTTTTACAATCATCTTATCTTTTTTTTTTTTTTACATCTTGTATAACATAACAGATCTACACACGCAACTCAAATGCGTGGGGTCGAAATTCACGGGGGATGCACTGTAGTATTATATTAATTCTTATCCATGTACATATATTCCGTCAGTGTCCCACCCCTCATGATTTTTACCCTCTCCACAATCGTTCCAGTGTCGCTATCCCAGTGTACACGTCATAATGCCCTTCCAAGCTTCACGGTCCCAATGCAGCCTACGACGCATACTGTACATTTAGTTTCATACTCGTTCTGTCAGTCCGTGCAAGCACACACGCGTTAGATTCTGTTGTATTTTCTCCCGTTTGCTTCAACATTATATTTGTTGTTTTTTTTTCTGCTTAATCGTGCCTACGCTAAAACACTTACGTTTTTTATTCATTCACTTGTTCATTCAGTCATCTTATAACTGCCAATCCAAGTAGTTACTCGTGTGTGACCTCTTCTGTTAATCAATTCATTGTCGGGTTAAAAATAGTATTCACAGTCATTCATAAATTTGTCAACATTTCGTTAATTTTCGTAAAAGTTTTTTATTTTTTTCCGAGGGATTATTATTTTTAACACTAAAGAAGTAGCAATATGACACATTCCTTTCGTTTAATAGTTCGAAAGTGCAATAAAAGTAAATTTATTATTTATTTATTCAACCAAAGTGATTTTTTTATTATTGTGTTTTTAATTTTAAATTGAAATTCATTGTTACTAATATCAGCTGAAATTTATGGTTAATAGTTATATATGTAGATGGTGACAATTGTTAGTGACACTCTGCTTAAAATTATCTATCTGGATGCCAGTATTAGAAGGTGGAATCACGAGGAAGCGGATTTATAATTACCGTAAAATGCGAATGAGGTTCGGATCCACTTCAAAGGAGTCTTACTCACTCTCAAAGAAGCGGTACATATCAAACTTTTTTATCATGTTTTATTAATCAAATCTAAAGCGTCATTGCTTTTATTTAAATTGACCCAATTTTAATTATATATACTGTTTTGAGTGTTTTAATAATGAAAGTTTTCAAAGGTCACTCAGGTGTCTATCTTATATTTTCAATAAATGTTAAATGTCACTTAAAATCTTAACTGACGATAAAAACTAATGTATGTAGTCATAATCAAAAGAAATTTTTGATAAAGTAATTCAATAGATGATGCTGCAAACAGCAGACACTTAATTATTTTTCGATTTTAATTATATGATAAATTAGTCCAAAAAGATTATTTGAAAAATAAACTGCATTCATTCTTTTAAATGAAACAATAAAATGCAAAACTACTTTCTAAATATATTCTTTACAGTCATTTGTTTGTTAAAAAAATCCTCAAAATTTTCAGATGTCTGTTGATTTCAATGTGATAATAATGATAATTCATAAATTAATACATATTTTAAAATTTATTTATAAGAACATGCTTATAGCTTTGGATTAATATCTGATCATTGTATGTATGTATTAGTTAACAATATAGGTTTTTTTCTTTTTTAACTTTTATTGTAGGCTTTAGTTAATTCTAACAAAAAAATAGATTTGTTAAATAATTATTCCTCATTATTTTTTTTTAATTAACGTACTAACGTAAAAAGTAGCCACTGATGCGCTTTTAATATTAAAAATTATTAAACAAGTTATTAGTTCTAACTTAATTTAATATTAAGGTCAGAAAGAATTTTTTTTATCCATTGACTATTTATCAATAAAATTATTTTTTAGAGATCGACATTTCGTAATTTGATAAAACTATTCTGATTGCTTCCAAATATTTTGATTACTTTTTCAAAAAGAATTAAACAATCAAAGTCGGTATACTTTTATGGCCTTGAAAAGAGTTTTGCTCAATGAAGATCCTCTTAAATTCTTTCCTTAGTCAATTTCATAAATAATGAAAAATTTTAATTAACATTGAAATTTTCAATGAATCACTTTTTTTTTTTTATACTTTCAAACTATTTTATTGATCAACTGAAAAATTCAATTAGCTTTATTATGTTTGAGAAATATCATTGACAAAATATTCAAACAGTAACTTTGTTTAAAAAAGTATAAAATAAAAGTGGGATTTTATTTTGGTGATAACATTTTAATTTGGGGGCTTAAGTCTTAATGATTTGTTAAATTTTTTTCACTGCACCATGGTATCTAAAAGTAAATTGAATCATTACATTAGAGAATGGGCATTTTATTTTAATACTTTTATACATTTAGAATGAACAAGTGGCTATACACGCTCGTTTATAATCGTATACTCCAGAGAATCCTCCATCTGGTCGTACTTCCGTCTCACGATGGTCTTCCTGCTCTTCTCTTGAACTTTTTTTCGTTTCTCCGCCTTTCATTCCACGATTCGCATGTTCTCAAGTGCCCGCTAATATTAAACATAGCAGTACTGTCTTTTTTCTCTTTTTTATGTTATTGAATGTAGTGAATGGTACCACTGTGAATACGTAAACGGATACTCTATCGCGCAATTGATTATCAAAAATCATGGACTTACGCTTGGGTTACCAACTCGTTATTGACGGTTGTCAAGTTCATTCAAGTATTAAATTACAGATTTAAAGAGTTATTTTTAAAAATAATTTTATTATGATCATTCGTGCAATCTTTTACCATCATATTCGTCACAATTTATTATTTGTTATTTATTTTCTTTTATTAAATTAAATAAAAAAAATATCGTACTAAATAAATATACATGAACTAATAATAATTCAATATGTGATTAGCTTTCGCATCGAGATCCCTATAACAGTGGTACTTGAATCTTCAGTGAATACATTTAGAATATGTAATATATATATTTGAATATACAAATAGATTTATAATTCAACCATATTTTATCAAGACAAATGACCAAATCAAGCATACAAATAATTTTAAACGATGCATTTTGTATTCTTGTGGTAATGTATATAATCATCTTATGTTGCATACAAAACATAATAAATTATAGTTTTATAAAACTGAAAAACAAGCTTTAATAGAAAACTAAACTAAAAAGAAGATAATACTTTTCAATTAATATAATATCTTGCTTTACAACAATAGAAAATTCGTTAACTCAATTTGATTTAATGATTTTTAATAAGTTTATGATGAGATTATAATGATTAAGAAAAAATTATAGACTAATTTCTATAATATTTTACAGTACCTCTATAGTTATTTTCAAATAAATCACGAAATATTTACAAGAATTGACTTTTTTATGATTCACATTTGTACATGTGATTGAATTTAATTATTAAAGTTGCGTGGAGTAAAAATTTTCAACACTTGCATCATGATTAATTAAGAAGTACTTTTCCTGTTGGTCTAATTATTTTCTAAATTAAATTTTCTTCAGCAAGTTAAATTATACAATAAATGATTCAATATAATTTTAAACACGAAAATTATAATATAAGCTAAAATAGTTTTTGTTGAATATATAAACAAAATGACACATTATGTATTTAATTCTGACATGTTTTTTTCTTGTAGCGCCTGGTATGAGCTCATGTTTCATTCCGATGCTTTATTTTCATAACATCTGCTTAAAACTTCGAGTTTTGAATTTTGAGACCAGTCAAAACAAGAAAACAAGTTAATTCAAAGTTAATAATGAGAAAAGCTGTTGACGTGTTTTTAAATCACAAATTACATTCAACTTGATTTTTATTTACTCAATATTTGAAAATTTAACAGCAATGTCTATTATTATTCAAATTAAAGCAATTTTTTGCTCGGTATATCCTTGATATTGTTTATTCCATCACTTTCGATTTGTTTTTTCTATCGATATTGTTCTCTTACTTTTACGTATGAATATCAATTTTCTAGAAATTCATGCATTTGTTATCAATATTTTTTCAACCGATCAAAAAATAAAAACCTATTTTTTAATTTAACATTGTCGCAACATACTGACATACATAGATGATGAGTTATTTTTAGAAGAAAATGGTACACGGAAATTGTTTTTGAGATATGATTTAAAATTGAAGTCAATTGGTATATCCAAATCATGCAAAAAATTTTTAGTTCACAACAAATGTAATCAATCGACTCTTGAAGTTGAGATCGCTGGATTCCAAATTTGTTTTTCTATTGTAGGGATAAAAAGTTTTCATATTGTCAATTCATTGAACTTTCGTTTTGCTTAGAAACCAGCAGCTTTTTACAATATAATAGTCTGAAATTAGTCTGGTTTGATAGAGTCAACAAACCTTAAAAGTTAAAATGTTCGAGCAGATTCTGTCAAAAAGATATTTGAATTTTCTTCAAAATGAGAAACGAACATCTTTTTAATGACATTCCGGAATGTTTGGCTATTATAAAATATATTTTTTTTAGTTAAAATAGACGCTTTTTTATGAACTTCTCTTATTAAAAATATTTGCTTACATAAAATTTATCTAATTCATATAGATAGCAATAATGAACAATTCTTCTACACTTTTATTTTTTCTTTTAGAACAAAAACATCTGTTCATTTTTTTTAATACCTTATTTATTTTCAGTTTACTTTTACAGGAATGATAAGCCAGTAAATCATGACTTATCTGTGGTATCTTATTAATAAATGAATTCTTGTATCTCAAGTTAAATACAAAATACTTTGTACTCAAAATTATTTAAAAAATGTCTTATCTTTTCATTGTTTTCGAATTAAAAATGTGATCAATTGAATACGAGAAGAATATTTTTTTTTCTACATTTCAAAACTTCAGTATACACGGAAAAAAAAATATCGCTCTCAGAGCTATATTGTAATGCTACAGTAACTATCCCCACTCGACTAACTGTTAGAGAGTTACTAGAGCCATCTAGTAGATCGCTCTGGCAGGTATACAGTAGATGGCTAAAATAGCTAAACCGTTGAGCTGAGAGAGCAATACGGGATTGCTGTGAGGGGTAAACGCCTCGTTGAAGTCTCAGATTCTGCGCGCAGTCTTGTTTGTTGACATATTTTATAACCTTTAAAATTAATATAATTATTTACTAGCAATCTGTAGTTAATATGCGACTGTCAAGAGTTATGGATTATAATTAAAAAAAAACTTTGGCTTATTAATTTTTTGTTTTTTCCAATAGAGATATTAATAGTTAGGGTACTTTTTAAATAAATTTGAAAATAATTAGTGCAATGAAAAAATCAAATCCGAATAATTTAATGAAAAATATGGTGGAGCAAATTTATAGAACCAAAAAATTATTTAAAACCCCTTCCGAAATTCGAAAAAAAACAGTCGAAATATTTAAAACACAGGAATGTGTGTAGAAACATTTAATTTGTATAATTATTTTTTTTAAAATGGTACATGAAAAATAAATAAATAATATCAAAAATGTGATACTAAAGTTAATTGACAACTGTCAATTTTTTTTTAAATTTTATAACAAATCAATGACAGTAAAAAATGCTTCTAAAAATTTTCACTAAGAATTTTTTTTAATTCTCACATGTGGAATTTTTTCATTAAATTTTTTACGTAATAATTTTATTGCTAAAAATTTCTAATGTCTTTCAACTTCAATGTCATTCAAAAACTTAATAATTTAATATGTAATCTATTTTTTAATTCTTAATTACTTATTTTTTTTTATTTATCCATACAATTTTTAAATAAAAATTAACAAAAGATTAGAAGAATGAAATGTTTTGATTTTATAATCATGAGGTTTGAGGTTGGTTGTTCATATTTTATGACAAATAAATAAGTATTTACTTATCAATAAATTGATTTTTGTAATCAGTAAAATTCCATTCTTGTAAAATTTTTCCTACCCACGAATCCATATTTAATTAAAACAAATATTTAAGTCATTTTTTTTAAATTGATCATTGGCACAAAAAAACACGAGTGTCACTTTTATGTGGTCCGGATAAATATGTTTTATCGCTACAGTAACTTTCTACGAGTAGGTATCTAATAGATGGCTCCAGCAACAATATTTTTTTTTCCGTGTAGTTAAAATACTAACAATTTCTTTTGTAGATAAGTACTCTAGTAGGAAAAAAAAAAATCAAGGATGCGATAAAAGAGTATAAAAAATCAGCACGAGTCAAAACTACGTCATAAGATATCATACTTAATATTGAATCAAGTGTAATAAAAGCAGACAAGATTAAACACTCCTTTTCTTTAGAGCCCCTTGACGTTCGTTAGATTAAAAACTGAATCAGCCATCTGGATGAGTTGTATCATATTTTTAAGCTACCGAAGAATCGTAATGCAATGTGATCGTTAAAATATAACGATGATTAAGTACTATAAATAGTATTAAACTGATTACAAAAAATCTTAGTGAGAAACTTTATAATTATATACTTTTTATAACTTTCCACAAAAGAAATTAAAAAATTTACCCTTCTAGTAAGCCAGCCCGAATAATTGAATGACAGTGGAATGAGATATACAGAAAAAAAGGTTATCTTCATTCAAGGAAAATATTCTTAGTTCAATAATGTTTTTAGAAAAATGACAAAGTAATAATTTTTTTTTCTATATTTAGATTTAAAGGTATGAAATGATTAAGTTTTGATTCGATTGTTTTAAATAAAAATAAATAAATAAATTTCTCAATTATTATTTGTTTTTCTTCATTTAAACATAGAATATTTTGGTCAATAAAATTCAATTTCTTTGTGCAAAAGATATTGTACTTACATCAAAACATAGGAATATCACGTTTTTGAGTTAAATATTTACTTCTTGAGCTGTAGGATCCATTTATTAAATCAAAAAGTCTCTTACTATCAGATAAAAAATTTCTTTTTACTTTAATTTAAAAATAAATTGTTTAAAAAAAAAAAAGTTATGCAATTAAATTAATAAAAGTTTCATGGATTAAGAAAAAGTTTTTTTTAGTCCTAGAGAAAATTTTTAAAAACGAAAATGTTTTTGGCTTTAAGCCTCTTTTTTTTTATTTACTAACCAAATGATTTGTGACAATTCACACGCGTGTCTAATTCCTCTAAACCAGTTGAAATAATTTTTGAAACTAAATTTCTAAAAATTAAAAATTCTTAATTAAGTGACATATCATAGAATCTATCTGCGTCAATAATCAATGTGCTTGCACTTTTAAATTATAATTTTTTCTACACTCTAATGTAATTCGTGTTCCGCCCACGTAGTAAAGAAATCATGCGTATCACCCCTTCAGAAAACGTACGACCTTCCCGGACCACTAAATCACTGGGTCAGAGTATAGTTTTATTTCTTTTTTTCCGTTTTTTATTCTCTTTTCCCTCTATTCTGTTGCTCTATACATATATATGTATATACAAACCTACAAACAACAACATTCTCCCTTTATCACGTTCTTCTTTGTATTACTGTACGTATAAAAATTGCTTGAGGGATGATAAGACGTCTAAATCCAAATACAAATAGGTATACAGACCAGACCAAACCCAATATAGCATAGTGGATGTACAATCATATGCATTACGACATTCTATGTGCATTTCATCTGTACATCTACATTATATTATTATACTTAATGTGTGACCCCTCTTTGAAAAAAGGCGAGACAAGTAACATAAAAATCGTTTAGGGATTATCATAAGCTTACCGATCATCTGAGATTATATTCCATCATGTGTTGATACAAGTGAATACAAAGAGATTAGAAACAAATATTGTAATGAATGATTTATTTAAAAATTCCCTTACTTCGTTACTTGCATAAAGGATCATTTTTTATTGCTTTTTACAGTAACTAAAATAATAAAATTTCTTAATATTTTTAAAAAATATTTCTTTTTTATATGAAAAAAAAAAAAAAAATTAAATTAATTTACAGTAAAAAAGGCATGATTGAAAAAAGTTGAATCTTGAAAAAAAAATCAATGGTGATCGTTGATATTTTTTGAATAAAGAGAATGTATATTGAGGGGATAAAAGTCTTCTATATTTCAGGGGTGCGGTTTACCGAATTTTACGCTTTATTTCTCATCGCTAACTCCGAATAATCTGATAGGCAGTAATTTTAGTTAGTTCAGAGAATAACGGTTGAAAATCAAGGTATGAAAATAAATTCAAAGAAGGGATAACTATTGATAATCAATGCTAATAAAAATAATGTTACATGAAAAATCATAAAATGAATTATTTATGATACAAATAGTTTGCGAAAGTATTTCATTGAATTAAATAACTCAAATAATTCTACTATATATGCAATATTAACTACAATTACAGAGTTTATTGTCTGGAAAAACTTCATCGCGAACGTTCAACTTATAACCACTCTGATAAAACATATAATCTTCATTCTTGACTCATCTTAACTTTCCTTTATCATTTTCATAATATGGCAATAATCGAAATCAGGCCTTGACAGAAAGATAAAATTTTCTAATTATAAAATAAGCACGTTTTTAAGATTATAGTAATTTTTTTTGCAAATGTTTTTCAATGTGAAAAATTATCACTCCTAAGAAATGAGCAAACGAGAATGAAGTGATATAGTCACGATGTGGCCTTTTTAATTGTTAACTTCCTGTATATAGAATAAAAGCTCAGCATAATTTTTATTCTTTTTAGGTTTCGTCTTATTTCTTATTATTATTGTATTTTTTCCATGATGACACATCTTTGACCTGATGCCTTCTTATTAGTGTCTTCAATAAAGCTGATTCCATATTTCTCACATTACGCCTTCTTAAGATTATAAACGTTTAATGTAACATCATAAATGATGATTTTGAATTTACTATTATTATAGAAATTAAATTTTTGTACAATTACATTTTTACAGGAATTAATAACTAAGTTAAAATCTAAAGTTACTTTTGAAAATTTGATTTTACAAAAATTATTAATCACACAATATATTCTTTAGTCCCTGTTTAGATCGATATTAAATATATTTATCTTATATTATAATTTCTATTGCGTAACATTTTATATCATGTGACGACAATCACAACTCATACACATACACAGTAGACAGAGTCCATGGAAAATTTACCGCTTTGCATAGTGGCGTAACGCTTTGAACAAAAAAAAACGCTTTGAAATAAAAATTTAATTTCGAGATTTCTTTAATTTATTTCACCAAAAAAAAAAAAGAGTATTTAATAAAATTTTTTATTTTTTAAGGATTTTTCTTTCAGTGTCTTACTTTTACTAAAAACAGGTAACAATAGTAAAATTTTAGCAAATCAGCTTCGAAGTTTTTACAAACATATTTTTTAATTATTGTGTTATATTTAATAAATTTTATAGTTCATTGTTAAAGCAGCGCCTGAAGGAATGTCAATAAAGTATACGAAACATTACAACTAATAATTCATCTTGACTAAGCCTCCTAATCCCTCTTCCTCGGACCCAGTTTATATATTTTCATGTATTATAAATAAACTATAAAAAATTGAATATTCCATTTAATACTTTTAAACGCTCAAACTTTAAAGTTTTTAATTACATATTCAGCGTACGAAAGCTATATTATCACTATAAATTAATATTCTTTTTCTTCTTTTATATTTATTTTTACGTTTATAGATGCCACAATTTACATCTCATATTACGAAACACTTGAAATATCTCATTTCTTCCGAACAAAAGAATTTAACTTTAATTATAAACTGAGATGGTCACTTCTGTATATAATATACACTATTATTATAATTATATATACTATTGAAATGATTTTCATAAAAAGAAGAAAATTTATGAGATGTAGAATAGAAAGCTTGAAATGAATTTTTTGTGTTACTCATAAATTAATAAGTTTAAATTTAAAAATTAATTTTTATACATATCTTTTTCAATAAAAAAAATTAGAAAAACGGTTCACCCTAAAGGCCATCCCTGCAACTTCCCGCTCATTTTGTACTTAAGGTAGTTGTAGCGTGAAAGCCATTTCAACAGAAAGTTATGAAATTTTTTTTATCGAAAGATAAATATATTAATAATTCACTACCAAAATTTCTGATCAATTGACCGCACCGTTTTTGAGTAATTAATTTTCGAAATTGCATCTTTTACACGTAGAGGTATAGAGAGATGGTAAAGTTAGTATGAAATCTTTGGCCCACTCGAGTGGTAC
>CAJNRD030001121.1:12696473-12720586 GCA_905319865.3 Cotesia congregata | reverse complement strand
CGTGTGTGTGTGTGTGTGTGTGTGTGTGTGTGTGTGTGTGTGTGTGTGTGTGTGTGTGTGTGTGTGTGTGTGTGTGTGTGTGTGTGTGTGTGTGTGTGTGTGTGTGTGTGTGTGTGTGTGTGTGTGTGTGTGTTGTTTGTTTGTTTGTGTAAACCTCTTAGAACTTTTTCTTTTTTTTTTTTTTTTTTTTGGAGTCTTACGCGTCAGCCTTCTGGCCTAGACACATGGGATTTTTACGTCCCTTCACTGATAGAAAGATTTAGTACAGAGTACTAAACTGATTTAGTAACAAAATTTTCATTAATTTATTTGGGAGAAACAAATATTTTGTATCCATCAATAATATTTGGTACAGCTTAATAAATGATTTCTTTATATGAACAAAGCCTTATTACATGGAAATAAATATTTAGTTCCACCAAATAATATTTAGTAACAGGTACTAAATATTTCTTTGGCAAGTATTGTCAGTAGATGGCTATGCTTAAATTCCAATGTTTACGTGATACATAACCTATTCACTAACTCAGATTATTTTATTCAGCTCGATTTTAGGAGATTTATTAAACCTTTAAAAACACACATAATCCCAATAAATATCTTCTATTTATGTCTTTTCTCAGTGGAGTTTAGTTTACATTTTTTAATTTTTCTATCATTGATGTGTTAAAAACTTGTTTAATTTTAAATTTTATAAATGTCAAACGAAAAAGTATAATTTAATAAGATTCTTTTCTTTATAATACCTTTATTTTTACTTAAGATTATTTAATTTAATTATTTTTATTTATTTTAAGTTAAAAAATTAGGTTACACGCTAAAATAAGTTAAAAAATTAATTTTTTTGATACCAATAAACGATTTATTGAGTAGAAATAAATCATTTGTTATATACTACTAAATATTTATTTGGTAGAACTAAATGGGCTTTAATAAATGATTTAGTACCTATTACTAAATATTTGGTAATAAAAGGGTTGTTACTAAATCATTTAGTATCTGTTACCAAATCTTATTAAATAGAACTAAATCCTTCTATCAGTGTTCCTACTATTTTATTGTGCTTGATGTGCCTAAATACACATCTTAACCTCCTATCCGCGGCTGTGGCCGTCTTACAGTCTGTACCCGCATTTGCCTGTGCCCCACCCTTAGCATAGTGACCGAGGAAACCACAGAAACCTGGCCAGGATACAGTTGGCAAGGGAGCAAGCCTTGGAAATCGCAGAAAAATTACGACTGCCAGGGCTCGAACCCACGCCTAAGCGACTGTTGTACGGGCAGTTTAAGACTTAAACCGCTCGGCCACGCAGTCGCGCCTTAGAACTTTTGAAAATTCGTGAAAATTTGAATCGATTCGGTTCTCTAGATTTTGAGAAATCTCAAAAATAAAATTTTCAAAAAATCGTTTTTTTTTTTAATAACTTTTAAACGGCTCCACCAATCAATACAAAAAACGAATCCTCCTTTCAGTTTGAAAAATCGCGTCGATTGCTACCAGTCCCGTTAAAATCGGTTGATTCGTTAAAGAGTTATCGAAAACGAAAAGTTTCGAAGAAAATGTTTTTTTCACATAACTTCGACATTTCTTTTTGGATCGTTTTTGATGAAACAGAATAATTATTAGAGTCCAAAAAACCACGTCGAACGCTGCCAAGAACGTGAAAATCGGTTGATTGGTTCGTGAGTTATCGTTGTCGAAAAAATTCGAAAAAAGTGAATTTTTCAAATTTCTCTAAGATTTTCGGTTCGATCAGTTTGTGTTCAAAAGTATATCATAGAATTGAAACAACTGCGTGGAATACTGCTAACCGCGTGGAAATCAGTTCATTTATTCAGAAATTATTGCAGTTTCAAAATTCAAAAACACTGTTTTATGAAACTTCTATCAGACTTTTGAGCTCAAAAGCTTAAAACAGCTAACTCTATGAGCTCGGAGAGCTCGAAATAACACACAAATTATATTTTTGAGCTCGAAGAGCTCAAAAACGTCATAAGTGCAATTTTAAGCACTTAGATATGAAATTAGCGGGAAGTTGCAGGGATGGCTCTAAGGTCAACCGTTTTCCAGATTTTTTTTTTAATACTCTCGAAATATTTTTCAAAATGTAAAAAAAATGATGCTGTGAAAATATGCAGCCCTTAATTTTAATGTTAAGCGCAGCCTTATCGCAACTTTACATTTCCCATTTGATCAACATGGAAACATTATTTTTAAAATTCTGAGGGTATCTAAATTATCAATTGTAACGGTAGTTTTGTCCAGAACCTTGTTTTAAATACTTCTTGAGCTGATATTATATTTTAAGATATGCACCAATCATTAAATGGATTTGAAAACTTGATCAAATCGTTTTTAATTATGATGATCATGACCAAAACTAGCTTAATCGGCTTATTTGCAAAAGAATGACTCGAAAGAAAAATTGTGGTTACAATAATAAGTTATTTAAATATATACAAACAACCTTTTAAGGCAGCCACCCGGTATTTTTGGAGCACATAACGTGTCTCTATGTTTTGAAAATCGTGTGTAAAACCTGACCGATCTACCATTGTATTTTTCTTTTTTGTCAATTTGGACTTCTAGAGAAGAAAATTTAAATGACATAAAATGATTAAAATATTAAAGCATAATTATGATAGCTTGAAGCTATATGGTTTTAAGAGACACAAAAAACAATATAAATGTATAAATACTTTTGTATAGATGTATATACATCGAAAAGTTAATAATGACTCATTGAATAGAAGTAATATCAGTTTTTCAAATTATGAATGACAAAGCTATTTTATGCTATGGTCAAACCTCTGAATATAATGCCCTACTACTTTTTTGAATAATCTAATTTTTATGTACACGGATGACTAAGAAAGATACTTATCATTGGTCATTAGTCATTATAAATACTATATTAATTTAATAGTATTTTTTCAGTATTAAGCAAACGAGTATTAATGAGTTTACATTTCACCGCCTACCCTAAACTGACGTTTACTGTGTATAAAATACATGGAACGTGCGAACACTTATATACATTTTTAGATTAAACACATATAGGGTTGTTGATTAGAAAAAATACAGCTGCCGCCAGATGTATAACTTAAACGAAAAATCTTCTATGTATGGGAGTGTCCAGGTTTATATATAAGTATGAAACGCAACTTACCAAGGTTTTCCTGCTTCTTTTCCAATTCTTCAAGCTATTATATATGTTATGTTCGGAAGCTGGGAAAGCTGTTATGTTGAAGACGCTTTTGCATCTGTCAGATGCTTCTATAGATCTCGCGTACTGCAACATATTTTACAAAATCGTGACGAAAGAGAAGAAAAACTGTCTTGTAAAATATGCCTAAGTGTATTGTATATTTTTATTTGGTTTCAACTTTATAATATTTTTGAACCATTAATTTATTATTATAATCTCTCTAGAATATGTATAAAAAAGGTAAATTTTTTAAATGTTACAGGAGACAGCAACTGGACCAATCTGTTTATTCTGGAACTGATACAAGAAAGTCGGCAGTAGGTGATCGTCATGATTGCAGAGAAAACTCTGATAAGGTAAATTAATTACTTGTCTGCTAATTTCCTTAATTATTTCAAATAACTTTCAGAGTATTTTTACGCTATTGATTTTAGTTGAGAAACTCCGAATAATTTTATCGTGGCTAAAAATATTTTTAAGCAATCAGCTGGGTGATTCAGAACTTTCTATAGGTGGGGGTTATTCATTTGTTCCAAAAAATTCCAAATGTTGAAAAAACAATTTTTAACCTTAAATTTATAAGAATCGTAGCAAGACAAACGATAAACTGAACTAACGATAAAAATTAAGACTACACGGAAAAAAATTTCTAGGAAAATTTACGATACAACTATTGTCAAGCTGGACTATACTTTTATTACTATTAATTCTCAAATATTTCAGAAGAAAATAGTTGAATTGGAATGTTTGTCAATTAGTGTGAGCGATGGTCGTGCACAGCGCTAGACTCCGAGTTTATGTAAATGTTAAAGCACATGGGAACTAGTTTACCTCGGATAGCGTAGAGGGAGAGTCTCTGGCTGCCAATAAAGAGTTCTGAGTTCGATTCCCGGATAGGACGCAAATTCCGATTTCTTTTTTCGGTTACTGTATTGGTACCAATTAGTCCAACCTCCTATCTCTCACCCGCCCTAAAATTTCTTTCAAAAAAACCGACTGTCAAGTTCTACAATAGTTGAATTGTAAAGTTTACATACACATATTGTATAATTTGCTCTATATTATTCGACTTTTTAAGTTTCTTGCTAGCCTTGCTTGTTGGATAAAATTTACAATAGTAGATCGTAAAAATTACTAAATGAGAAGTATAGTCCACCGTTATTATTTAATTTAATAAAAATTACGACAGTGAAATAGTAAAAATTCCTTCAATTTTTTTTCCGTGTATATATAAGGCAAAATTAAAGACGAAAAATAAGGTTTAGTAATCAGAGCAAAAGTCATGTCATTTATAATTATAACTATGTTTTAAACAAAATAAGTTAAATAATCGATTAACACACATCATTACATTATAATCGTATGTGATAAATATTAGTTGATATGATTGCTAGTAAAAAAGGGGACCATCTCTATCCGATGTGAAAGGTCAATGATTTCAATAATATAATTTAAATTATTTTTCGGAGAAACCCTGCGCTGATTGTTTCAAAATTTTCTGGAAGTGTTCCTATTATAGAAACAGATAATTTCACTGAAAAACTTTTACTCTTCATAATATTAAGTCATTTTGAACATTTTTATGATAGATTTTGACATTTTACGTTGACAAATCCTGAAAATTATTTAAACAAAATATGACTTTTTAGCAATGAATACGTTTCTTAAATTTTCATGATTTTGTTGAATTGTTTAAAAAAAAAAAAATTTTTAGTTTTATTTTTTTTTTTCAAATCTTACATCGTAGAATCCAAACATTGTTTTCACTTTTGAGAAAATTAAGAAATCAAACTTATTGAATGTTTCTATCAAATATCGACGGTACTTTGGTAAAACCTCGTATCTTCTATATGTATTTTAAACAAGAGATACGAGGTTTTACCAAAGTACCGTCGATATTCAACTTTGTCTAATTCGGCTTTCTCAGAAAACCTATTCATGATTTTGATAGGGCTTAAATTTTCAGTGAATTTTTTTTTATACTGAGGAAACTTCCATGAAATTAAAATACAATCGGCGGAAGTTTATCTGTAAAAATAATTTAGTTTGGTGAAATAACCCATATGATTAAAATTAATTTCGAGTGTTTGATAATGAAAAATTTCGTTATTCTTATTTTATCACATTGTTTTAGTCACATTCATCATTTATTTTCGTAGTAAATACAGCAAACGAACATTGATTTTATCAATAACAGATGTCATGCTAATTACGAGGATAAATGAGTGTTCTAATCTGTCGATACAACTCAAACCATCAATTCAATTTATAAAAAATAAAAAATAGTAAACTAAAATTCTAAAAATTCTTTACATTTGTTGGCAACTTTTTAAAAAATTTAGTTTCATAAAAGTTTATGAGAAAAGTAAATAGAAATGAAAAAAATTTTACAGTCATAAATTTAAAAAGGAAAAAAAATGTTTTGACCAGCATTCAAACTTGGAAAATCTATTCAATAGAATAAAAAAAGAAATTCCTATAGATAAACCTGAAATCTTTTTCCGTTTTTCTTAAATAATAGACAATGCGTCACTTTATATCTGAGACGCAATAGAAAAATGGTTTTTCTTTATTCAAATATTTTATTCAAATTTTATTGTGCTATTGCAGAACACGACACAAGACCTGTTCGAATTGCTGGAGAGGGTACAAAGCTCAAGACTTGATGACCAACGTTGTGTATTGCCACCATATTTTACCCAGGTATGTTTCAATATCTATAGTTGTATACAATTTTTACTGCCATTGTCCATTAATTATTTATAACTTTGAGTTTTTTTTTGATTTTAAAAAATTATTGGAATTAATATTTTTACATTTAATAAGTATATAATTGATGAATAGCAACTAGTACACAGCAGAAGAAAATTTATTGGAAAGAAAGTCATATTCAATTTTCACCATTTTACTACTAAATACAGCTATATATCATTAACAAATACATAAGTCTATTCATAGATTCGACCGGCACAGCATCCGTTGTGTAGAAGTAATACCTGTAAGAATATATAATTTGAAAGAAAGTATTAAATTTTAAAGTTTGCCAGTCTCGATATATCTACTTTTAAAAGTTAATATTAAGTCAACAAATTGAAAGGCTTAAAAACTAATAAAAAATGTATATTAAAAAATATTCCTAAGTTTATTAAGATGTAAATGGCAGACTCTCAATTAAAATTTTATTAGAAAATTAAAAAATCAAATTTTTGTTAATCAATAATACAGTTATACGGATATAAAAATTAATTATCTTAAAACCATTGACTTATACTGAAATTTTTTTACTGATATGTTAACTTCATTTCTCTGAACTATTGTAAACATAATTGACCTTTAATATATAAAGGTTGTCTCGAATCCAACAAACCATTAATAATATTCGGAGACGTCAGATAGAGCCAGCTTTATTTTCTATTTTTCTCGTAAACTAATCTCCTTCTGTCTTCGCTATATTAAAGAATCACCACCTTTAGCAGTGAACTTTTGAGTTACTCGAAAATAAAATTAATGATGGCAATTTTTCATAGAAAACGGTTAGTCTTAACCGAATCAAATTATTTTTTCATGGTCTGATTTCTGAATTAAATTAACGATTTAGCGATTTTCATTTTCTTTTATATTTTTTTTTCCATATTTCTTTACACTTCCTTTTGTTGAATACCAATTGTGTGCTTTTCTATTGACATCTTTAATATCAATCTTCAAAATCATCAATCTGTATTAATTAATATTAATTATACTTCTATGACTCATCAAAACTTTTCGTACAAGCGTTTTACTTTTTAGAATGTTACTTTTAAAATATTTTCATCGTACAAAAATTTTTACAAGAAGTTTTTCAACTTCCGGCAGACAAAATTATAAATTTTTGAAAATTTGAAAACGTTATTTTTAGTTTGATTTTTAAAAATTATGCTTTTAGCTGAAAATCTGTGTGTGTGTGTGTGTGTGTGTGTGTGTGTGTGTGTGTGTGTGTGTGTGTGTGTGTGTGTGTGTGTGTGTGCGCAAGTACGTGCGTGTGTACACGGGAAAAAATTTCTGGGAAAATTTACGATACAACTATTGTAAAGCTGGACTATACCTTTATTACTATTAATTATCAAATATTTTAGAAGAAAAAATACTATTTATTAATGAAAAAATACGATATTACTATTGTAAAAAGTAAGAGATGAAAATTTCTAGTGCTGCCTCTGTATCTTTCCAATAGAACTATAGCAAATTTTACAATAGTTGAATTGGAATGTCTCTCAATTAGTGTGAGTGATGGCCGTGCACAGCGCTAGACTCTGAGTTTATATAAATGTTAAAGGACATGGGTATTAGTTTATCGCGGATAGCCTAAAGGGAGAGTCTCTGGCTACCAACACAGAGTTCTAGGTTCGATTCCCAGATAGCACGAAAATATTTGTTTCTTTTTTCGATTACTGTACAGGTACCAATTCGTGCAACCTTCTATCTCTCTCCCTCCCTAATATTTCTTTTAAAAAAACCAACTGTGAATTTTTACAATAGTTGAATTGTAAAATTCACAAACACATATTGTATAATTTGCTCTATAGTATTCGACTTTTTAAAACTCTTGCTAGTCTTATTTGTTGAATAAAATTTACAATAGTAGATCGTAAAAATTACTAAATGAGAAGTATAGTCCACCGTTACTATTTTATTTAGTAAAAATTACAATAGTAAAATAGTAATAACTTCTTCAATTTTCTTCCCGTGTACAAATACGTGCGTGTATGTGTCTCTCTAGTATTTAAAAGAGTTTTACTTACGTTATTTGAATTTTCTGAACATTTGAACTTTAAAATCGAAGAGCTGAATAAGTTTCGGTAAATCTAAGAAAGCTTCGAGCTTAAAAACTAAGAAAAATTTCAAGGATGACCTACAAAGTAAACAGATTTTTTTATTCAATAAACAATTAAAAGTTCCTAAATTGGAAAATTGTCATCAGCCTCTGGCATCAAGAAGCTGACTATCAATAGTTTCGAATAACTTAACGTCAAGTTTATGACAAGTCTTTGCTGAATAACAGTTGTAGACGAGTAAATCTACAGTCAGAATGTGCACGAAAGTTATCATCAGATTTGTAGTTTACTTTCGATTAACTTTACAAAGAGCCAGTTTTTCAATCATTGATTAAAATTTAATTATCATTGTTAATATATCTATATACATTAAATATATATAAAATTGACCCTAATGAACTTGGGCGTAAGTCTTGACGTCGAGTTGCTGAGCAATTTACTGTCAATTTATTAAAAACTCCCCCTTTTTCAGCTCTTTAGCTTCAGATTCCGATTGCAGATTTCTGACAAATTTCAGTTAGCATCAGGGATCAGGGCGCATTTATTTTTTTAAAGTTTGGTAGATAATATATTCTCTCTTATGACATTTATCGGTAATACAGGAAAAGTTTATCAATTACACAAAACGTGTCGATAATAACGAAATCTATATGGCTGAAAGGGCGATGATCGGCAATTGCAGATTTCTGTTTGATTATTCAAGCAAAGGTAAGACAGTATACTTTATAATCTGTAATATTGTAAAGTCAAATATCACCTGTAAAAATATTGGACCGATAATTCATGTAATTTTTATATTTGATATATTTGATAATATATAATTTGATAATACCATATCAAATAACAAGACTCTCTTTACATTTATAAAAAAAAAAACAAATTATCTTCACATCATCAAAAAATGCTACCTTAAAGTTATTGTTCTTTTTCTATCATGATTTCGAGAAATTCAAGAAACAACCGTTAATTTGTGTAAAAAATATGCATTAAATTTATATAATCGACCGACTTTAATTGAATAACTTTCGTTTAGTAATTCATAATTAATTCTTAGGTATTACAAAAATTATACAATGATCATTGATATTATATATTAACATTAGAAAACCACAAAAACTATATGGGATTTGCAGTAACTAATGGAAATTACTCAGTTATAATGTTGATGATTATCTACATGATAACTTAGCACTGTATGTTACATGAAGCTATGGACTTTATAGACTAATTATTCAAATAAATAAGATTGAAATAAGATTTGTCGTCAAAGTGATTCTCGCTTCTAATTAAACCAAATTGTACTTTTCCTGATTAATAGAATCAATCAATGAATTCGTCGTTCAGGATCAAATTTTTTTCAAAAAATAATGACTATTTATAATGATATTTAAAACAATATTTTGCAACATGTATGAGAAGAGTTGAAAAAATAAAATGACACTATATCAAGGATTTAAACCTAGGGTAAATTTTTGAGTTCAATATTACGTGTAACTTCTGACAAAATGGGGTTTCGTTTAATTTCAAGGTGGTTTAGTTAAAGTAATTCAATTGATGTTATAAAAAGTTACGCAGGTGAAAAAGAATATATTTTTCGACACAGGTATAAGGCTTGACAAGATTTTTTCCATTTCAAAGAGTCTTTATTCACCAACCGTAAAGATTGAAGATTTCTATGTATATACGTTAGTTGTACACACGTTAGTTGTATCCATAAAGTGATCGCATACTGTGTCCGACTACCATGGGAACTGTGTATGGTTATTACTCTAGCTCTTATGCTTTATTTTAAAAAAATAATGTTTGATATATAATACTTGGTTAATGAGCATAATTTTAATGAATCTTTCAACTATTTATTCTTAACGGATTGTTTTAATTTACTGTTAGATTAGTTAGTATGTTGTTTTATTAAATTATTTATTCTACTATTTAGTGTACTTGTTTCCAATCTTCGAATGGATAGCCCTGGTTTATTATTAACATACAAAAAAATTTTTTTGGCTGTAAGCTTAATATTTCTCATAATCAATAATTCGTATTCAATAATTCATTTTGCCATAATATTATTGAGTTTTTTTTTTTTAACTAGTGCGACTATTGTTACAATAAAACGGTATATCTTAATATAAGGCATTTTCTAAAAGCCAAATTTTAATTTCCTTCAATTGACACTCATCTTCATTCTGAAAAACTTTAAAAGGTATTTTCCTAAACCATCATTTTTGAGATATATAAGTCGTTTCGTCAAAAAAAGCTGATGATTATGTAATTTAACTACGATATCTAAAATTATTAAAATCATTATATATTTTGTAATTATAAGCTTACAACAACTTATAAGTAGTATTCATGACGATCTTTGCGACAGATCTCTTATTTTTATTGTTTTTAGTTTGCTTAGTATCACTAAAATACCTAGTGAGTTTAATTTCAAAATGAAAAAAAAAAATTTACAAAATTTTTTTTCCGCGTACCTGTACTTTATTAAATTGTTGTGATCTCAAGTTGTAAGCAGTATAAGGGTTAACATCAGCAGGAAGTGGAATGGTGCAATAAAAGAAGCAGTGGAAAGGTAATGAAGGGATGATAGGAACACAAAGGAACGGAAAGCCGGTGGTGCGTACACCAAAGAGCTACTCGACAACGAAATAAGTCGACCACGAAACGACATCCGCTGGCCTGCTGAAAATAATATTTAAAAGAAATAAAAGATTTTTTAAATTTATATATTATAAATATATCTACCTTCATATTATTCAGTCTATATTCTTTGCTATCATAAAAATTCATTTTGCTGTATGTCTTCAATCATCTTTTATTATCTATTTTCCAGTATAAAACAAAATTCAATTAATTAATACATAAAAGAATAACTTTGAATAAGGCTACAGTAAATTTATACCATTTAAGGATGATGAAGTCTTGCAAGTTCTCACGGTAAATAGGAAGGAAAAATGTGTGATTAATATATATATATATATGAAACATTTCATATCAAATCAACGACTTTTTTTTATTTATTTCTTCTTTGTTCAATATATTTTAGTATTGCTCATTGTGAATTAACATATACAATTTTTTAAAACTTAGTAAGTTAACGTTAATTCATCGCGCAGTAACTACAAAATTTCCGGATCGTTTTTTCGGTATTGTTATCTTTGTATTGCTTCGAGTAAATAATCTGATATTTACTTGATTTCCCAATGTAAAAATAAATAATTTTTTGAGATCCTAGGAAGATTTTTCGACTATTCCCGACTGGACATCTGCTCATATGTGTGTCAACTGATTGTGATGAGCAACGTGGCATTTGAAAGGGTTCATTAAGACTGAGATCTGATTAGATTTTCAAGTTTCGATTAGATTAAAAATTTTTTTTTGATATATGTCAAATTCTTCGACCAATCAACTAAAATAATTTTTTTGTATTGATATTAAAGTTAACTTCATCCAAGAAAAAAAATTTTGAATTAAGAACACGATTATAAAGAAAATGTTTTTTTTTTTTCGTTCAAGATTTATTTTCTTGAATGAAGTTACCTTTTCTATTATCAGTGTGCTTAGAAAACTGCATTGAATGCCGCCAAACAATTCAAATTCGAACAACGCATACGAAAGTTATGACCATTTAAAAATAAAAAAAAACTTTTTTTTTTAAATAACTTTCAAATTTTTTGATCAATCAATTTAAAACCTTACAAACACTTTATACGCCGGAAAAACTATCTCGAGTGCCGCCAAGGAAATAACGTCAAATTACGCGTTCAAAAAATATTGCCGTTCGAAAATTCAACAAAAAGGCCATTCGGCAGCTGAAATGGATAGTGATTTTGTACTATTACTGAAAATGCGATGTAACGTAAAAACAAATACAATAGTAACATTTCATTAAAGACATAGTAAAAAAGGTAATTTTTGGTTTACAGATAGGTAAGTAAGGATTAAATATGAAAACTGAAGCTCATCTAAAAAATCTATCAAATACCATTTACGGAATTGAAATAAATTGTCTCTTTTATTTTATTTTTTTTTATTTCTTTTATTTTTTTTTCTGGATATAATTCTTGATTCAATTGACTAAATGAAATTCTAAACTAGAAAAAACCTAGTTTTTCCTGTTGACCTAGTTAAATTTTCATTTTGATTGAGTATCTTATACAGATATAAATAAAATACAGCCCCAATAATTACTTGACAGCACTTTTATCTGACTTCTACTGAAAATGTAGTTTTCAGTAGAAAATATAATTCCTTTATATATTGAATGTAAAGGAAGAAAATGGTTTAATTTATAGACCAAGTTAACTTTCCGTTACTTCCGAATTTCATGAGAAAAAATTTCAAAAAACTGAGAAAAAACACCGATATATATTACAAAAATAATTTTGTATATTTGATATTATCTGAAATTTTTTTTCACCACAGATATCAGTGAGTATAATATGACAGGATATCTAGTGTATTTTTGTTCTTTCCGTGTAGTTTAAATACTTTCAAACAAATCAATCAATTTTCATACAATAAACCCTGCCGCTTTCAAAACTGTTCCTTATTAAGGATTGGGATTGATTCAATTTCGGAATCAATTTGATTTAGTATACATGTACTTGTATAGTCTTAAAGCTACTTAAAAAAAATATTTTTCTAAAACTTAATTATTCCGAAGGTCAAACTTTTTCAAACTGATGAGTTGTAACATTTTCACCCACGCCAGGATACACACTTTTAGAAACTATCAGAAAAGTTACTGAGGGACTAGAATAGTCATTTTCAGAAAATTTTTAAAACATTCTAAATTAAAATATACTTTATATATAAGAAAATATTGATGGTTTTTAAATTGAAGAGTTTATTTTCCATAATCTTTTAAATTTTATTCACAAAACTGTTTTTTCAAAGAACAAAATGGTTATTCTTTCTTGATTCATACAGATTAACATCGATTATCGACAAATTTGGAGAGGGGGAAGAAAGAATGAAGGGAAAGAGGGGACTAACTCAGTGGGTATCATTTTCGGTATCTAAAAAAATAATTCAGACGGCTCAGATCGGGAGTCGAACTCGACTCGTTTGGTTACGCGCTAAGAGCTCTACGAATTAAGCTACTCGATTTTATACACAGACCATCATAAACTTTTTATAGTGACTGGTATCATATTTAAGTCTAAAGAAAAATTTTTTGTAATTGAGGTTGGTTTTACTTGTATCACTGTAGAGTGTTTTACAAGGGAGGGTGGGGAATTATTGTCTCTCCACTTTTTTCTCTGCAATATAATCCTCATCATCAACCCCGTCATTATAACTCTCAACCACTTTTATTTCATCCCACCCCCCTGCATGTCAGGATTTTTTTCTTTCATGCCCGACACACATGTGCTGCGACTGTGGCCGACTTACGCGTTATAATCAGTACCTGCATTTGCATTACGACCTTAAATAGTATGGAGGTACTTCTATAATGACATTTTACCTTCATAGCTATATGGGAAAACCACAGAAAACCTGGTCGGTACAGAGGCTGGCGTGTAACGCACATATTCTTTATTTATAATCACTGAAAAATATTGGTGCGCGCCGGGATCGAACCCGGGTCCTACTCTTTCGAAATGTAGGCACCGAGCTGATTAGGCTATTGCCAGCCTGAAAAATTTTTTGTAATAAAATTAAAAAAAAAAAAGATTTACTTTAAAGGAAAAATATGGGTATGAGTAATTATAATTATAAAATAAATATGATTGTTTTATTACCAATTATATTCTTGAGGTTTTCCCGCGCTTGAATATCCACTTATGACGCCCATGAAGTAAATAAAACGCAACGGCGTCGCGACAATAGAAGTATTATATTATTATACATCAGAGTGGTATAGAATACATGTAATTCAAATTTAAAAGTATAGAAGTGGGATGTAATGGTGGGATACAGCCACAGCACAGCGATGCTATGGAGTCGACAACCAAAGAAAAGTGTATAGTATGTAATGTACTGCCAGGTCATAGAAGGGGGAGTCACTGTGAAGGAGAAAATCCAAAGTAGAGAGAATCAGCTCGCCGGAACTCCGGCTCAAATTCAACGCCAGTTGCGGCTATACCGTTCTACAAGCACGTGGTTCTTGTTAATTATCATTATTATTTATTGTTGCGTTACGTAAATTTTATTTTTCATCATCGTTCAACATTTACATTCGCCAAATTTTTGTTGTGAACATGTTTTTAAATTACAAACAATATTGTAGAGTTTTGTAAAGTTTATTTTAATCTTTTAAATTTTTTTTTATCTACACTATACCTGTATGATTCAATATCAACAATAAAATGACATTGTTGTTACGAGGATTATTAAAATGAATAATCACAGAGTAAATAATTACAAATATTGTGATTTTAAAGTGTTTTTATGAGTTTCAAGAGACCGTTTTTTAATTATATCATTCAAGGCTCCGATTCTTAAAAGAGAAAAAATTGTGATTTTGCAATTGAAAGTGTGTGCGCAAATGCACAACTTAGACTTAATGGAATTTTTATCTTTTGACTGTTTAGAAATAATTTTATTCAGTGATTTACTTCACTTATATTTTGAAACTAAGTGAGTGTCACAGCAACAGATATTAAACGATAAAATGTATTACTTTATTTTAAATATTAATGATAAAAAATTTTCAGAGTGACCGAAAATTTGGTTGATGTTACTATACGTGAGGTCCTTGACGAAGACAAATTAAATTGTACAGTGAATATATAAATTTATAATTATTTTATTTGTCTCCTTTTAAAAAGTTTTTTCTACTGTTTAACCTTGGTGGTAAGAAGCAAGAATAACAATTATTGAATAAGTTAAACGAGACGTACTTTTGTGCGTCATGATGGGAGTGTTGAGGTGGAGGCACGATCTGAGATCGGAGGCCAGTCAACAGCAACAACAGAGGAGTAACGGTCATACTAGTACGCTTACGAAACTTGTGACCCAGGTGAGAAAAGAGAAAAATTTAATAACCCCTCTATTATGTTATTTAAAGTTTAATTTTTTTAACTCGTTATATCAGTTGTTGGACGGATATTGATAATCCACAAGAATACTGATAAGAAAAAAAAAAAATATTGAAGCTCCAAATAAATAAGCCACTAAAAATAACAGTATAATGTTTTGATAAACTAGAATAAATCTGAAACATTGAACTGTAACTCATGTCATGTAGACTTTAAATGAAAATAGAGCTAAATAGCTGAAATTCACACTGGTTAGAATCAAGAGCATGGTTTTATTCTTGGTCTGAGTACTCATTAACTTTCACGGTGCTTAGTCCGCACGAATCTTCGACTCAAAGCGCAGTTACTATACTCACATCACCGCACTTGCGGTTATTTAAATTATTAACGTCCAGTACCAATAAATGGTTTGCATAACTAACTAGTTTTGATCAACTATTGATAGTTTGACATAATATAGAAATCCACTTTATTTAAGCCAGTATGAAAGGTAATTGTTGCTTTCTAAGTAATAGATACTTCAAGTTTTAACTCGTTATTCATCATTTTGTAACATATTCGTGATATCAAGGATAAATTTCAAGCTTCATTTTATGAAGATTCTCTTAAACAGCCGAAAGGTCTCATTCAAAAACTTGGTGTTCAAAATTATAGAACCTATCCGAATTTTAACTTCTCTTCTTTATAAATCTGCTCTAAAAAATTTACATATAATAAAATCTGAATAAGTCCAAAAAAGTCTTATTATTTTTTTTATAACTGGAGTAACTACTCAATAAGATCTCGAGACTATATTTTACAGAGTAGTACATCCTGAAATATGTTCATAAGCATGTTGTTAAGCTTTTCGAGCTCAAAAATGTCACCACAAAGATACACTGATAGAAAATTTATATTGACTCAAGAGATATTTTCTTGATCTAAGAATTTATTTTGGAAGACAAATGATTATTTTGCTCTAAGAATTTCTTGTCTTGATTTAGATTTTCTTGGCTTAAGAGCTATATTATCTTCAATCGATACATTTAAGTTTTTCAATCAAAATAACATTATCGTTTAAAAAACTTAAAATAATTCATCAAAGTATAATTCAAAAACTAAATAGTCTTTAAATTAATTGTTATTTATACTAAAAACAAATTATTTCTTAGAAATGAGTAAATTAATTAATTACTCAAAAAAAAAGACATTCTTAACACAAGTCGGTAACATCTTGAATCAATGTTATCGCCTATCTTGAACCAGGAGACAAAAATTCTTGAAAGAAATATATCTATATCTAGTTTCAAGAGTTCAAGTTTTGAAGAAAAAAAGTTTCTTGAATCAAGATTGTTTTTCTATCAGTGTATATATCTGATGATGTTTATTTCTTTTTCTTAACTCTAAACTAATGCGCGACCTAATGATTAATCGATGGTGATTCGCAAGAATGTTTTTGAAATTACTGTGTTGCCAGATCATTTGCGTTTGACCGTCAGAAACTAGAGATATCTTCTCAATAACGGCAACACCGCAAGCAAAAACTGCTAACCATTCCGGTCAATTAATGAAAAAAGCGAACATGTAATTTACTTTTTAATAAAATGTTCTTTGATAATTTTACGCTTTTCAACAAGTTTGAAAAAATCACCCATGC
The DNA here is from genome assembly GCA_905319865.3 of Cotesia congregata. Classification (NCBI taxonomy): domain Eukaryota; kingdom Metazoa; phylum Arthropoda; class Insecta; order Hymenoptera; family Braconidae; genus Cotesia; species Cotesia congregata. The sequence continues at coordinate 12,703,941 of CAJNRD030001121.1, read as the reverse complement.
ATTATATAATTTTCAAAGAACATACTCCAATTTTTTAAAATTATTTTAGTGAATATTTGGGTTGCAATAAAGAAAAATGAGATTTGGTGTGGCATCATGCTGATAAGATGACCAGTTTAGGATTAAAGATTATGAATATATCTGTCAATAAGTTTCAAGTTTCTTTAATCTAAATTTTCTCAAACGTTGACATTTATTACTGATTTCATCTGCTAAAAACTAAGTTTAAAAATGTTTACAAATAAATCTTGATCATCAAATCTGTTGAAATACTATTTGCAGAACTATGATCTACTTGATCACACAAAGTTAAAACATATATATTCTCTTACATAAAAAAGATTTATAAGATCGAATGTGTGAAATTAAATATAAAGCGATTTAAAATCAATAGCATATACATACAAATTTGACCATTAGGTTAGTGAATAAAAAGACATTACAGCATTCTGAAATTAAATTCAGCAAATTTGTTTCGGACAATAAATCAATCAATAAACTAAAAATTTGATGGCAGTTTCTTTTTGATAAGAAGTTGACTGAAGCTTTTTTTTTAAGAGGCGTTCCCAGGTATTACAGGTTCATGAATTTCTCCTAAACAAAGAAAAGTTTTTCAAAATACACTTTGCTACTTAAAACATTATTTAATTATCTATTTTCTAGCAGAGCTTTTTTTTCGAACTCTTCAATTGCTTAAGAAAAATTAATGAATCTGCAATGATTTTACGCTTCAGTCACTTAAAAATATCGTTTTTCACTGAAGTACTTCTAATTTTTTGCCCCAATACCGTTACGCACATGACCTAAGTGGCCAGAAAAATTATAATAACAATTAATTTAAAGTAGTTTTGGCAAGGAATCTTTTCATATGAGATATTAATGAAATTTCCTTGTAAGCTGTTCTTTAGTTGATATTGATTATAAGTGTATACATTAGGAAAAATATAGCTCATCAACCGGATTGTTAACTGGTTGGTCTATTTCTCATTAATATTTTAACCAAAAAAAGCATTTAACAAAATTTTTATTTAATTAAAATTATATATATTAATTGACATTTAACTAATTTGTTGAATTCCAGAATCATTATTATTTTTATACAAATAATTAATTTATTTTTATAATAATTATTAATTTAATAATTGACTTAGCTAAGAATGAATTACATTTTGTATTCATATGTTTAAGAATCTGACCCGATATTTAGCCCCACGTTAAAATATCAAATTCTAGAAAACTCAAATTTTGGATACGCTATTGATAACCTTAGCGACAGTTGAGTCAACAATATTTAGCATTTCAGTAACGTTCCAAATCTGCACTTATTCGGATTTTCAAACGTTTGAAATGCTATTGATATCCTGTATTTTATTACTTAGATATGCTATTAAGACGCTGTTTGAAAAATTTAGAGTTTCAGTATCACTTTAATAATAATTACAATGATAATATTAATAAATAAAGGCAGCTGCGTGGCCGAGCGGTTTAAGTCTTAAACTGCCCGTACAACAGTCGCTCAGGCGTGGGTTCGAGCCCTGGCAGTCGCAATTTTTCTGCGATTTCCAAGGCTTGCTCCCGTGCCGACTGTACCCTGGCCAGGTTTTTGTGGTTTCTTTGGTCACTGTGCTAAGGGGCAGGGCACAGGCAAATGCGGGTACAGACTGTAAGTCGGCCACAGCCACGGAAAAAAGGAGAAATAGTAGTGAGATATATATTCTCACACAATTACTAAAAAAGAAAAAAAAATATTAATAAATAATTTATTTATTTATATGTTATTTGATTGTAATTATTTTAAAAGTATCAAAAACTTTGATGACTTACGGAGATGCTATTTTGAAATAAAATTGAAAATTATATATTTGATTTATTAATAGAACCGCTAAACTTTAGGCAGATTTGAAACGCAACTTATATCCAATAATTGTTTTACCCAAAGAATAACAAAAGAAATGAAAATCTGGATATTCTAATGATTAACTAAATTTCAACTCGATAGAGTACTTAAAATATAAAATTGATAGGAAATCAAGGCAATCTATTCAACCTACCTCTGAAATATGTTTTTGAGAATTAAGTGAAATAATTGTTGAACAAAAAATAGTTCTTAATTTAAATAAATTATATTTGGTTCAACAACTTTTCTGCTTGATTCAAGAAAAAGAAATTGATCAAAATGATTTTTTCGGTTCAAGAATTTATCACTTGAATCATTTAAAAATTTTAAATTTGCTATTATGGTAGTTTAGATCATTCGAAAGCACACATGCAAATCAATTCGTGCGAGTGGAGTATAGAAAAAGAAGTTGTTGATTGATGTTGAGCAAAGCAAAAAATTAAAAAGATTCAATAAAAAAAAGAGACGGCTATCATGAAACAACCCAAGTAGACTGTGTATATATATATATCGACGCGGGTAGTTACCAATCAAGTTGAATCATTGTGCGTGCCGCATGTGACGCATATCACCTTTGATGTTAGCCACACATCACTCTATTTCTCCCAACTTTTCTTAATTCGAAGCCTCAAAAGTCGATATTCAAGTTTTCGTCTTGCAAAAAATTTTTCGGGTTTTAATTAGGAAATTGTAACTAAAATAAAAGAAGTGTAGTGTATATTAATGTACACACGTATATTAGTTATTTTTATTATATATTTAACATTAGCTGGTCAAGTGAGGTTTCCGGAAAAATGAAATCATTTCGTATCAAATTATAGCTATTTTATTATTATACAGATGAATGAAAATAATATCGTTAATTCATTTTTTTCTCTGTTCATATTGTATTCCATTAATACGGTCAAATTATTATTATTTGACGGATATCAACTTCAACTACTATTTTATCAGTAGAATCCATTGAATCTGAAAATCAGTTATATCAATTATAAATTCAAAGCCCGTATTCGAGTGATAACAATTGTTCTTAATTTAAAAAAGCAATTAAAGTAATCCATTCAACAGAACAATTTTTGAGCAAATTGAAATAATCTATCTAAAGTAGTACAATTATTAAATGACTGCTGCTAATCTATATGACATATATGTCCCTATAGGGTAGAAGTACCGTTTTTGGCCAGTTAACATTTAAATTAATTTATAAAAAATTATAATATTATAAACATATTTTTGTTAAGTTTTAAAAAATTTATATTAAATCAAAATAAGTTTGTTATGGTTTATTAATATAAATTCATTTCTATCGTTTATTTGAACAATAAATAGCCATAAACGGTATAGTGGCCACAAACGGTGCTTCTACCATACATTATTTTTTTTTAGAATTATGAATGAATGATTAATTAAAAATTAATAATGTAGAGAAATACACGAATAAATTTTTTTTAATTTTCTAGATTTATTTTCTTTCTATATTTTAATTATTTTCATTGTCCTAAAAATTAATTAATGTCTGCTAAATTCACAGTCATATTATTAAATGATGGTTAATTTCAATAAATTCATATACATTTACTAATACTTATAATCAAAAGTTTGGTTAACACAAAAATAATACCAAAATCACAATCACGTGATGATTTTTCAAAACAATAAAAAAATAATATCTCACTTTCAGTATTTATTTACATTCATTTCAATAAGTCCATTTATTATATCACTTTTTATCATTAAAATATTTCTTTGTAAGTCACTTCTCAATTTAAGTAAACACGCATGGCGCCGTGACAGTCCAAAGTGACAGAAAATGTGATGATTTTTTTTCAACATTGCTATAAGATTTCTCCCATACGTCGATAAAATAAGTTTCACTTAAAAAAAAAATCACAAAATTGTAACTTGAATTTTGTGCTATTAGTTGTTGAATAAACAATTACTTTTTTGACTTAGTGTTAAAATGAAATTCACAACATTATATTGACGTTATAATTATAGCAGCATCAAACAAAAGTTTTTGATAGTCTGTTGTATACGCAACAATTATTACTTTGTTCTTATAATCGTAGTATTTGTTTTTTAAAAAGCTCTGTAAAATTGATAGGACATTTGTTCCATGTAAACATCTTGAAATTTAAATTTTTATCGAGTAACATCAATATTAACAAAAGATCTTAAACTGAATAAATTTTCAATCCGATTCAATGATCAGATTATGAAATATATTAACATTCGAGAAATTAAAAAAGAAACAAAATATTGAATTTTATTCAATGTGTCGCTATCGATTTGAAGACTGTCAATAAACTGTCACCGGGTAAATTATACCGAATTTTTTTCGACATTTTAGGGAAGACCAGGTGATTCAGAGGTTGTATTCGATCGTTTTTTTTTTTTTTTTTTTTTCAAATGGGTGAATCATATAATATTCAATGGTATATATTTCTATGGGTTCTTTTTATGGCTTCAGAACTTTCATAGACAAGTTTTTTTGAAAAAGTCTTCCAATAATTCAAAGTTTTGGAATAAAATATGAAGCTATCCATATGTTGTTATTATCAATAACAACCTCATTACCTTCATTATTATCTTCATGAGCTCAAAAACGTTCATGGGATATTTTTTCTAATTAACACGATTTGAAGCAACAAGAACATTATGAAGCTTAACTACTTTGTATAAAACAGCATCTATGTAAGTGTATTTTTATATCAGAAAAAGAATAATAGCTGATAAAAAAATTCGCTTAACCACTAACAGACCACGCGTGTTCGGCCTTATATACATTTACTGGTTTTTAAAAATTTTTTTTTTATCGTTTTAACGTGCCAGGTGCAGACATGACCCGACTCGCAGCTGCCGCCCTCAAACTTTTATTTTCCGGTTTCTCCTTAGTGTAGTACACACAATTGCAGAATAAAAATGCATAAGGGATTAAATATTCAAGTTTTTTGAATGATTAAGAAAAAATAAAAAATACAAGAATAATAATTATGCAAAAATATAGAACGTAAATTCGTATTACAGATTAAATATCAAGTCCACAATCGAAACAATATTTAATAGATATTATTCGTAATTCTCCAATTTTTGAGACAAAGAACATTATTTTTCATAATAAAAAAAAAAATAAATCGATGAAAAAATTTGAACTTAGGTGAGACAGTTTTTTTATGAAACTTTGTGAACACTATACACGCCAAGCATAAAGCTTAAGGACTCTTTTTAGACATGTAGTAACAGAGCTCATAGTATTAAGAGCTTATAAAACCGAGATCATTTACTACTCTGTATCCAATAAATGTTTGTGTCGAGTTTTTATTAGATTTCCACATTTTAAGGGCCTACAAGGCTTTACTTTATTAACCATTTCGAAGATTTTATCTGACGCGTGTGCATGTGTGTGCTCAAGTATTTAAATTTGTACCCAAAAATTGTCTTAGAAAAAAGGGACAAAGGTTAAGAAAATTGATTGATCACAAGTTGAGAATAGAGCATTACGCCTAATGCTTTGCGTTACGAGACAAGTAAAACGAGCTCCATGAGTAAATTAAGGTAAAAAACGAGTATATCTTATTTCGTTTTTATTGTTTTACTCAATCATTGGGTAATTAAAAAAAATTGAAACAGAGGCCTATTTCTCAAGGACCCCCCCCCTTCTAGATCTGCGTTGAAAATAGCACAATCTGTATACACACTGATAAAAAAATTAACTTGATTCAAGAGAACAAATATTCTACGAAGAATATCATTTTGAAGAAAATAATTCTTTTGAATCAAGAGAAAAGATTTCAAAACCAAGAAAAATTTAATTGAACCCAAAAATAATTTCTTGGTTCAAGAATTTTTTTTCTTGACTCAAGAAACTGATTTTTTCAAAATGGTAATTTTGATTTAAGATTTTTTTTTTCTTGAGTTGAGTTAATTTTTTTATCAGTGCATATTTACACTCATATAGTTCTACAATTATTATATGATTGATACTTGTTACAGGATCGACATCGTAATTTTAGAACATTTTTTGAAATTATAGTGTAAACTTCATCAAAAATAGTAGAACCGTAAATTTTAAAGTAAAATATTTTAAGGGCAATAATAAAATATAAAAGTCTAGTTTGTAATTATGATGTCAACATGGTAATTTTTACTGTAATTTTTTTCTGCGTCTGATATGTTGTTAGAAGAGAGATTATTAGTAGCTTTTAAGGAGAATAATGACATATCTAAATACGATGGATAGATTTAATAAGATAATATTTTCTTTCCTCTTTTCTTCTAAAATTTTTTTCGCTTTTCTCTTTCTGATTTCATTCTCGGCACACCTTTACCGTATATACGGACTATACATGGGTGCGACCAACAATACCAGTCTTGAATTATTCATTCCCACGAGAGTCAGCAATTCCGTCGTCTCTTTCCCCTCTCATCTTTTTCTTTCTAACACTCGTCTCCCCCAAATAACAAGACTCTCTTTTTAGCCTGCAATTTGCAAACCGGATGCGACGATGCGTACATAGATTTTTATCGAGCTTCAGACTTATCAAACTTTTTAACACACAGGCTGAATATAATTCTCAAGTTTCATTATCGGTAATAAAAATTGTGTTTATAATTACTGTCAGAGTAGAGTAAATTTACTACTGCAATCAAATTTTGATTCTGCTATTTCTTACACCATTGATAATTCTAATATATATATATAATTCTTTAAAGATGAGATTAATGCATCATCTCTATGTAAAAGAGACTGGCGCATCCTTAAAAAACTCTCCAAAACAAGAAAAATAAGCATTCTGCAATGCGTACTACCAACAGTTCTACTTAGTTCTACAATAAGGTAAAAAAGTTTGGAAAATCCAAAAGTGCACGACTCATAATGCTCATTTAATTATAAAATTAAAAAAAAAAAAAAACATAAGTCGTTCAAAATTAGTTGCCGAAAAAACAGCTGTACTAGCAAGGTATTGCACAAGCAGCGCCTCTGGTGGAATAAATGTACATAATATCTATATCTATAGATATATCACCATCCATGTTATTTTACATGGATATATCCACAGATTCGGTAGAATCTGGCGCCAAGTTCCGTTCAAATCCATTGTAAACGGAGCGCCAGACTACCGAGTGTGTTTACTGTAAGCAGAACGGTATTTCGAGGTTGCAAAATTTTATTTAATTCTACGGTAATTTTTTTTTCCTAAATTTTATATTATAACAGTAATTCATACTTTATTTTACTGATATTAATTAATTATATTTAATTATAACAACTAATCTACTTGAAATTATTAAATTTAATCAGCACAAACTATAGCAACGCAAAAATTTCGATCCTGACTTTTTTTCAATGGGCAAAGTGATCTGCCACAGACTAAATAATTCGAGAATGCATAATAATCCTTCATTAGATGGGAAACTACAGTTAAAAAATAGTATATTACATACCTAGGCCAGTAAAATAAGAAAAGTCTCAGACCACATGTAATTGTTGGCCGAGGCGAAGCCGAGGTTGACAAACATGTGGTCTGAGACTTTTCTTATTTTACTGGCCTAGGTATGTAATATACTATT